>LR738713.1:167042185-167057921 GCA_902687465.1 Secale cereale | reverse complement strand
AAACCGTGAAAAAACCAAACCGGGCGCACCGGTTTTTTCCCTTCCCGAAAGAAGCACGCCCGTGCCTCTTGCGAAATCACAACCGTGCCTCTGGCGGAAGCAAAACCATGACACTCGTGGAAGAAAAAAAACGCGGTTTTTCCCTGTTTCTGTGGAGGCACCGCCGTCACTCTCGCGAAAGCACAACCGCGTCTCTCGCGGAAGCAAAACCGTGACTCTCTCGGAAAAAAGAAAAAACAGAATACGCGTTTTTTTCCTTTTCCGAGAGGCACGGTCGTGACTCTCGCGAAAGCACAACCGTGCCTCTCGTGAAAGCAAAACCGTAACTCTCGTGAAAAAAAAAACATGTTTTTTTCCATTTCCGGGAGGCACGGCCGTGACTCTACCGAAAGCACAACGGTGCCTCTCACGAAAGCAAAACGATGACTCTCGCGAAAGGAAGACAAAAATAGAAAACACATTTTTTTTTCTCGTTTTCGTGAGGCACGGCCGTGACCTTCGTGAAAGCACAACCGTGCCTCTCGCGAAAGCAAAACCTTGACTCTCGCAAAAGAAAATAAAAATAGAAAATGCGTTTCTTTTTTCGTTTCCGAGAGGCATGGCCGTGACTCTCGCGAAAGCACAACCGTGCATCTCGTGGAGCAAAACCGTGACTCTCGCGAAAAAAACGCGTTTTTGCACTCTCTTTTTTATACAAAAGCTAAGAAAGACCGGTGGAAAACCAAAACGTCAAAAAAAAACCCGGGAAAACCATTTAAAAAGCTGAAAACACGTGTGGAAAAATAAAAAAACCGGAGGGAGCGGCCAGAGCACGACACGTGGTGGATGGCTGAGAGCGTGGCAAGTGACGCTGATCGTTGCGAGGTTTCCGAAGTAGCGCTCGTTAACTAATTGCTCCCGGTTTCTACTATTTTTGCAAACCGACGCCTGCAGCAGCTACTCGCGTCTTAGTTGGGCCGGCCCATTTACTCTTCCGTTTCAGATTTCAAGACGGCAAAAAATTGTGGCAGGTGAGAATCAAACGGGGATATAGTACAGTTCACACTAACCAACTGCGCGACTGCATCTCTTGTGCTAGTTTTGTTTTTGTATTTTTAAAATACAATACTAGGAGAACGCACTGGTTTTTCCAAATTTGTTAAATTTTGGTTCAAAAATTCTGATTTGTTTTTCAAAATCGAAACATTTATTTCCGTATTTGTAAACTTTTTTCAAAATCAATCAATGTTTTTCTAATATTGATGAACTTTTTTCAAATTTGTCAACCATTCTTCAAAATTGATGAACTGTTTCCATTTTTTGATAAACTTGTTTTGAAAGTTGATGAACTTTTTTCTAATTCGATAAAAAATCAAAATCGATGGACGTTTTGTCAAATTGGATTACCTTTTTTCAAGTTTGATTATTTTTCTGCAATTCTATGAAATTTCCCCCCAAATCGATGAACCTTTTTTCAAACTCACGAACATTTCTCTATTTTGTGTTTTATTTAAATTCATAAACTGTTTTCAAACTTGCAGATTTTTTCAAAATATGTTGAACTCTTTTTAAAATTTCATGAACTTTTTCCATTTGGTAAACATTTTTTGCATGTTCATGAACTTCATTTGAAATCTGTGGACAGGTTTTCAAATAATTGAAAAATCTAAACAGTCAGTAAATATCGTGTCTAGTATTTTGTGCTTAAATCGTTTGCGCTGTAATTATCTCTACCAGATAGTTGGCTGAGTGGTTTGCTCCACTGTACACAAGCGCGGCGACGTGAGTTCGGTTCCTGATCGACAGTCATTTTTTGCGGTATTTTCTTTGCGTTGTAATTGTTCTTGGGCCGGCTCACCCGGACTCAGCTGTGAGCGCCAGTTTGCGTTTGCGGCGCTAAATGCGAGCAATAGGATGTCCCTCCCGACAATCTGATACAGAAAGCGTGAGATAGGAGGGAAAATCATACATGGCGCTCATTGTGTTGTAGATGGGCAACCAATCGCACAAGACGAATGTGATGGGCCAAACCAACTAAGGAACGATCTTGTTAACTCATTTCAGCAATTTTGTTGTGGGTTTTTTGGTTTCCTCTCGGATTTTCTTCTTTACTTTTTTATTAATGTTTTTCAGGTTATACAATATTTTTGTTTCCTCTCAAATTTCCTTCTTACTCTTATCATTTCTTTTATTTACTACCTTTTGTTGCGCTTTCCGTATTTTTATTTTATTTTTCTTTTCCTTTTTTCTTGTTTTACTTGGTTCATTTAATAACATAAGTTACTTTATTTTTTTAGTAAATAGTTAATTATTTTCTAATATATGATAACATATTTAATAATATATATGATGACTTTGCATTCATTAGTCATTGGTGGCAATATCGAAGCGAATATTTCTTTTAGTGAAATATCTCGGTTTAAACAAGGTTGAAATGAGTGCTAAAATATCACTCATCAATTCCCCCAAGTTTAAACTTGATCGTCTTCGAGCAACATAAAGATAATTCTGAATCATAAGGAACTCCGTTGTTTATACCGAAATAACGAGAAGGTTTTGTTTCACTTACGATCGATATGCCTAGTTAGCCCTCCGCTTCTTGACCTGAAAACTTATGATAGATATAGCAGTGGCATGGTTGTAGTGCAAGTGTTAGTGAAGTAAAGATAATCAACAGAAAGTTTCTGATCTACTAGATAAAACAACTTTGTAACACTTCATTTTGTTTAATCTAGACAACACTAGCTTGCTGGAAATGCATGAAAGAGTTTATTAAGACAGAGCCATGAAAACATAAGTTAGGGAGTAGAAAGCATGTAGTTAAACATGATGCTCAAGTGCTCTTGAACACACCCACAATTGGTTCTTCCTCAAGGCTCTTAAACACTTTGTTTCAATCATTGTTTGTTGGAACTTTGATTGTCACATGAAGGAGATTATGCCAAATAAGTGATCATGCATAGGTTTTCGTTGTGGCTTAATGTTTGGGAACTATGGACCTTTAGCAATAATGTCTCTTTCGAGCTCCTTTTATCTGTCCCCTTTATTTACCACATACACACCCATTCAAGAGAAAATCAAATAATATTTGTTTGTAGTGTTGTCACTATGTACGGTAACAAACTCATAGCTGAAATCCGATCTATCGCTCTTGATGGATCGTTCATTGGCCAGCGGAGTCCTCAACATAACATCAAGAAGGTTGACGGAGCCACATTTGAGCACGTAAACGTGTATATAGTAGTAACACTGTGTTGAGATACACATACCATGTTGAGATATACAACACATACTTTTGGCATAACACCATGTTGAGATACACAACACATATTTTTGGCACAATCTCACCCATCTTTTAACTAAGTTCCTCCAGAAAATTTAATCCACAAGTGATATCAAGTCCATTAAGATTACCAACATGGGGTTGAGCATGTTAAAACATCACTTCCCTACAATTTCTCAACTCTCAAGTCCTGAAAGATTTTCTCTTGTGCAAAGTTAAACCTGGTTAATTTCATTTCATTTTCAAAACTGTCCCACAACAAGTCTTAGTTCTCTAAACTAAGAAAACAAAGGCTACAAAATTATTTTAGCTACTAGAGCAGAACTTTTGTGTCAACTATGAAGACTCCCATCCACGCATATTACACATACTACTACTACATCTACTCTAACTATCCAAGTGCAAAAGACGGGGGTCGTAGGACATACCTTCATGGTTGCGAATTTACACACTTCTCTTCCTTACTCTTTCATTCCTCGTTATCTGATACGTTTCCAACGTATCTATAATTTTTTATTGTTCCATGCTATTATATATTCTGTTTTGGATGTTTAATGGCTTTATTATACACTTTTATATTATTTTTGGGACTAACCTACTATCCCAAGGCCTAGTGTAAATTGTTGTTCTTTTTTGCCTATTTCAATCTTTCGCAGAAAAGGAATATCAAACGAAGTCCAAACGGAATGAAACCTTCGGGAGAGTCATTTTTGAAACGGTATCAACATAGAAGACTTGGAGTACACGCTAGGAAGCGAGAGAGGCGGCCACGAGGGCAGGGGCGCGCCCAGGGGGGTAGGCGCACCCCCACCCTCATGGGCCCCCTATTTCTCCCCTGACGTCCCTCTTCCTCCTATATATACCAACGTACCCTGAAACTATCGAGGAGCACCACGAAACCCTAATTCCACTGGCGCAACCTTCTGTACCCGTGAGATCCCATCTTGGGGCCCGTTCCGGAGCTCTACCGGAGGGGGTATCGATCACAGAGGGCTTCTACATCAATACCATAGCTTCTTCGATGAGTTGTGAGTAGTTTACCACAGACCTTCGGGTCCATAGTTATTAGCTAGATGGCTTCGTTTCTCTCTTTGGATCTCAATACAAAGTTCTCCTCGATCTTCGTGGAGATCTATTCGATGTAATTCTTTTGCGATGTGTTTGTCGAGATCCGATGAATTATGGGTTTATGATCAAGATTATCTATGAACAATATTGGATTCTTTTCTGGAATCTTTTATGCATGATTTAAATATCTTTGCAAGTCTCTTCGAATTATCGTTTTGGTTTGGCCTACTAGATCGGTAGTTCTTGCAATGGGAGAAGTGCTTAGCTGGGTTCAATCTTGCGGTGTCCTTACCCATTGACAGCAGGGGCAGCAAGGCACGTATTGTATTGTTGCCATCGAGGATAAAAAATGGGGTTTATATCATATTGCTTGATTTTATCCCTCTACATCATATCGTCTTGCTTAAGGCGTTACTCTGTTCTTATGAACTTAATACTCTAGATGCATGCTGGATAGCGGTCGATGTGTGGAGTAATAGTAGTAGATGCAGAATCGTTTCGGTCTACTTGTCACAGACGTGATGCCTATGTACAATGATCATGCCTAGATATTCTCATAACTATGCGCTTTTCTATCAATTGCTCGACAGTAATTCGTTCACCCACCGTAGAAATCTGCTATCATGAGAGAAGCCACTAGTGAAACCTATGGCCCCCGGGTCTATCTTCATCATATTAATCTTCCATCAACTATTTATCTTTACTTTACTATTGTTTTTCAATCTCTATACCAAAAATACCAAAAATATTATCTTATCATCTCTATCAGATCTCACTTTTGTAAATGACCGAGAAGGGATTGACTAAGGTTGTCAGAATCGCTATTTTGAATCGGATCGAAGCCCTGATGGTAGGATCGCAAATCGTGGAATCTTCACTATCAGGATCGTAGAAACGTAGATTCTATGAACTAAAGTCGTAGAATCAGAGGGGTTAGTTTGGATCGTAAATTCGTAGAATCGTACAACAGAATCGCGATTCTGACAACCTATTTTGACAACCCCTTTTGTCACATTGGCTATGATAACCCACAAGTGTAGGGGATCGCAACATTTTTCGAGGGTAAAGTATTCAACCCAAATTTATTGATTTGACACAAGGGGAGCCAAAGAATACTCTTATGTATTAGCAGCTGAGTTGTCAATTCAACCACACCTGGAAACTTAGTATCTGCAGCAAGGTAGTTTAGTAGCAAAGTAATATGGAGATAGCGGTAACAGCGATAAAAATAATGGTAGTGTTTTTGTGGTTTTTGTAATAATAGCAGCAGAAAAGTAAATAAGCAACAAGAAATATGTGAAAAGCTCGTAGGCATTGGATCGGTGATGGGAAATTATGTCGGATGTGATTCATCATGTAAAAGTTATAACCTAGGGTGACACAGAACTAGCTCCAGTTCATCAATGTAATGTAGGCATGTATTCCGAATATAGCCATACGTGCTTATGGAAAAGAACTTGCATGACATCTTTTGTCCTACCCTCCCGTGGCAACGGGGTCCTATTGGAAACTAAGGGTAATTAAGGCCTCCTTTTAATAGAGTACCGGACCAAAGCATTAACACATGGTGAATACATGAACTCCTCATACTACGGTCATCACCGGGAGTGGTCCCGATTATTGTCGCTTCAGGGTTGCCGGATCATAACACATAGTAGGTGACTATAGACTTGCAAGATAGGATCAAGAACACACATATATTCATGAAAACATAATAGGTTCAGATCTGAAATCATGGCACTCGGGCCCTAGTGACAAGCATTAAGCATAGCAAAGTCATAGCAACATCAATCTCAAAACATAGTGGATACTAGGGATCAAACCCTAACAAAACTAACTCAATTACATGATAGATCCCATCCAACCCATCACCGTCCAGCAAGCCTGCGATGGAATTACTCACGCACGACGGTGAGCATCATGAAATTGGTGATGGAGGAAGGTTGATGATGACGATGGTGGCGATCTCCACTCTCCGGAGCCCCGAACGGACTCCAGATCAGCCCTCCCGAGAGAGATTAGGTGGTATAGGGTGGAACCCTAATCAGCGGACCTTTCACGATTTGGAGGGTGGCACACGATGAACACGGGGAAACACAAGAGAAAGACGGGGAAAACACAAGAGAGAACACTCAAATCAACACGGTAGCAATCACACAAGTGCTAGATTCGCGATACAAGGTCGAGATACATGATCCAAAGTCAACAACGGTGATACAGATAGTCTTCTCCTGGAGGAGGTCTTGATATCCCGGGGGATCTTCTCCGTGAAGGAGGTCCTGAATCCGTAGTGGATCTTCTCCGTAGAGGCGCACCGTCTCGTGGGAGAAATCCACACAAGTCTGAGAATGAGCTAAACCACAGCTGAGTCTAAAGGAAGGAGGTCAACAGTATTTATATTACACACGCGGTCGCCGTCGTAGCGAACGTCCGTGGGTTACCGGACGTCCGGTGGTTCCGGAGGGACCGGACGTCCGGTAATCCTCGGATTTCCGCTATTTAGCTTCTGTAGTCGTTGTCACGGACGTCCGGTGGCTTCCGGTCGTCCGGTCGCCTGGGAGGGGCTGGACGTCCGGTGTCTTCCGGTCGTCCGGTGCCTGGAAGTCGCCGGTCGTCCGGTGCAGGCCGGACGTCCGGTGCCTGTAGCGTCTTCAGCCTTTCTTCTTCTTGTCTTGTGCACTCGTCGGGCCTGTCCTCTTGAGCATCGTGTAGAGCTGTCCCGCGGCCTTCGTCCAAACACCTGAGTATGCATAGAGTCTCTGATGAAGGTAGAAGCCGTGTCTCAAGTGAACCCGAAAGATGTAAAGAGAGGAGCGAGGTCACCTCGGTCTCGAAAGCTCTTGCACGGGCTCTAGTCATGGGTCCTTTGGGCACTTGGTGAGGCGATGAAGGGTCCATGGTGATGACCCTAGGATACACCGTATCATCTCCCCTCCCTTGGGAAAGATCCGACCTCGGATCGAAATCTTCATCACCATGGAAAGGAGAGAGATCCTGGATGTTGAAAGTGTCGCTCACGGAGTACTTGTCTCGTGGGATGTCGATCTTGTAGGCGTTGTCGTTGTAGCGTGCGAGCACCTTGAATGGTCCGTCGGCGCGTGGTAGAAGCTTGGACTTGCGAACGTGCGGGAAACGGTCCTTGCGAAGATGTAGCCAAACAAGATCTCCCGGGTTGAACACCATTGGTGCCTTGTTGACGTTGCGCTTGTTGGTGAGACGATGGACTTGTCGCTCGATCATTGCCCTTGTATCTTCGTGCACCTTCTTGAGATAATTTGCCCTTGCACTTGCGTCCATGTTCGTGCGCTCTTGGAGAGGAAGAGGTAGGATGTCCAAAGGCGACAACGGGTTGAAGCCGTAGACGATCTCGAAGGGGGACTTGCCGGTTGTGGAGTGTCTTGCGCGGTTGTAGGCAAACTCGGCGATGGGCAAGCAATGCTCCCATTCCCGGATGTTCCTCTTGATCAACACACGAAGAAGAGTGGAGAGCGTGCGGTTCGTCACTTCCGTCTGGCCGTCTGTTTGTGGATGGTACGCCGAAGAAAAGAGTAGCTTGATTCCGAGCTTGGCACATAGTGTTTTCCAAAAGTAACTCAAGAACTTGACGTCCCGGTCGGAGACGATCGTTTTGGGCACGCCGTGTAGACGAAGTATCTCCCTACAAAAGAGAGTTGCAATATGTGAAGCATCGTCTATCTTGTGACAAGGAATGAAATGAGCCATTTTAGAGAATCTATCTACCACTACAAGCACGGAATCTTTTCCATTTTGAGTCCTAGGCAAGCCAAGTATGAAATCCATGCTTATATCTTCCCATGGATGGTATGGAATAGGAAGAGGCATGTAAAGATTATGAGATTGCGCTTTGGACTTAGCTTTGCGGCATGTAGAACATCGGTTGGTGAGGCGTGAGACGTCTCGAAACATCTTGGGCCAAAAATAGTTCTTAGAGAGGGTAGCAAACGTCTTGTCACGTCCGAAGTGTCCCATGAGTCCTCCTCCATGCGATTCCTGCAAAAGGAGCAAACGAAGCGAAGACTCGGGGATGCAAAGTTTGTTAGCTCTCATAAGATATCCATCTTTGATGTAGTAATGTTCCCAAGAAGTGTGAGTCAAGCATTTAGCATAAGCATTTGCAAAGAAAGGATCATGCTCATATAAATCTTTAATATGCTCAAAGCCAATCACGTTCAACTCAAGTTGTGTTACAAGCATGCATTTGCGGGAAAGCGCGTCCGCCACAACATTTTCTTTGCCCTTGATGTATTTGATGACATAGGGAAAAGACTCAATGAACTCACTCCATTTAGCATGACGCTTGTTCAACTTAGTTTGACCTTTGAGATACTTGAGTGTCTCATGGTCCGTATGAAGAATGAATTCATGAGGTCGAAGATAGTGTTCCCAAACACGTAAGACTCTCACCAAGGCATAAAGCTCTTTGTCATAGATAGGGTAGTTAAGTTGCGCTCCCGATAGCTTTACGCTAAAGTACGCGATTGGGCGCTTTTCTTGCATTAGCACGCCACCAATACCCGTACCACTCGCATCACAATGAATCTCAAACGGTTTGTCAAAGTTTGGTAGGGCTAGAAGTGGTGCGTGCGTGAGCAAGCTCTTAAGCTCATTGAACGCGGTGTCTTGTGAAGGACCCCAAATGAAGGGTGCGTTCTTCTTGCTCAAAGCGTGTAAAGGCATAGCAATGGTGCTAAAGTCCTTCACAAAACGTCTATAGAAACCGGCTAGACCAAGGAAACTACGCACTTGCATGAGATTCTTTGGTTGAGGCCAAGTTTTAATTGCTTCAATTTTAGTTTCATCAACGTTAACACCTTGAGAAGACACGACAAATCCTAGAAAGACAACCTTGTCAACGCCAAAAGTGCATTTTTTCCATATTAGCATACAATTGTTGTTTGCGAAGTGCTTGCAAAACTAGTTGGACATGGTCAACATGTTCTTCAAGCGACTTGCTAAACACGAGAATGTCATCAAAGTAAACCACTACAAAGACACCTATGTAGGGTCTAAGAACAAAGTGCATAAGACGCACAAAAGTGCCGGGTGCTTCCGATAAGCCCATTGGCATAACAAGCCACTCGTATAACCCGAACTTGGTTTTGAAAGTAGTTTTCCACTCATCACCCTCTTGAATGCGAATTTGGTAGTAGCCACTTTTAAGATCAATTTTTGAAAAGATGGTGGCACCACAAAGTTCATCAAGCATGTCATCTAAGCGAGGAATAGGGTGGCGATATCTAACGGTGATAGCATTTATCGGACGACAATCGGAACACATGCGAAAAGTTCCGTCTTTCTTAGGCACGAGAATAACGGGAACGGCACAAGGGCTTAGACTTTCACGTACATGACCCTTGTCGATGAGTTTTTGTACTTGCCGTTGTATCTCCTTTGTTTCCTCGGGGTTGACGCGGTAAGGAGCCTTGTTAGGAAGTGGAGCACCGGGTACTAGGTCGATGCGGTGCTCTATCCCTCGAAGTGGAGGTAGACCCGGTGGTAGCTCATCGGGGAAGACGTCCGAGAATTCCTGCAACAATTTAGACAACACAAAAGGTGGAGGTGGTGAAGTGTTAGTAGGTTTGGCTTCCCCTTTGCATAGAAGCACAAGGTGGAAGACGCTCGATGGGTTCTCACACACTTCTCTCATCTCACGTTTGGTGGCAAATAGAACTAGGTTCTTCTTGTCGCTCATCGTGGAGTCGCTCATATTTGGCTTGTGGCTCTCGCTCTCTTTTTGGTGGCTCGCTCTCTCACCATTCTCTCCACGATGGGTGGTAGGTAAAAGCTTGTCGGCTGCTACTTGACTTGGAGTCATAGGTCGGAGCACGAATTCCTTGCCCTTCATCTTGAAGTGATAGTGATTCGTCCGTCCATTGTGTGTGACTCCACGATCATATTGCCATGGTCGACCAAGAATAAGGTGGCACATGGACATTGGTATCACATCACACTCAAGAGTGTCCTCGTAAGCACCAATCTTGAAAGAGACTTGCACGGTGTGCTCGACTCGAAGAATTCCGGCGTCGTTTAACCACTGGACCTTGTAGGGGTGAGGATGCTTCGTCTTGACCAAATGAAGCTTGTCGCATAGCTCTTCGCTTGCCAAGTTGTGGCAACTTCCTCCATCGATGATAACCTTGACGGAGCGTCCATTGATGCCGGCCTTCGTATGAAAAATATGACATCGTTGGCGTCATCTTGTTGATGTTGGAGTGTCAAGACTTTGGAGACAACAAGGTTGGGGCTTGAGTCATTGTCGCAAAACACTTGATTGTCTTCTTCTTCATTGACTTGGCGATGCATAGCGACATGCTCAAGTGCTTCCATCTCATCATCGCTCATGGAGTCATAAGATCCGTCGTCGTTGATGATCGTGGTGCGAACGGTCTTGCACTCAAATGACTTGTGGCCTCGTCCTTGGCACTTGAAGCATTTGATGGAGCTCGTCTTGTTATTGTCTTCGGTAGGAGTTGTAGTTGAGGAAGCTCTTGGCTTGAAGTTGTTGGTAGAAGGACGACTTGATGTAGTCGCATTCTTGTAGCTTGACTTGTCACCGAAGTTTGTAGAAGGCTTGGTAGAGGTAGGAGGAGTAGCCGAAGTCGTTGAAGCTTGGTTGTAGGAGCCGAAGTTCTTGGAGTTGAACTTGGAGTACTTGTAGTCCTCTTGAACTTGTCGCTCCGCTTTGGTTGCTTGGTGTACTAGCTCGAGGAGATTGTTGTATGGTTGGAAGTCCGCAATCTTCTTGATAGGATAGTTGAGTCCATTCAAGAATCTCGCCATTGTTTGCTCTTCATCTTCCTTGATGTTTGCTCTTATCATAGCAATCTCCATCTCCTTGTAGTACTCTTCAACGGACTTGGTACCTTGCTTGAGGAGTTGTAGCTTCTTGAACAAGTCTCGGTTGTAGTGGGTTGGCACGAAGCGTGCTCTCATCACTTCCTTCATTTGAGCCCAAGTGGTGATAGGAGGTTCGCCTTTTACTTCTCTTCTCTCCATGATTTGCTCCCACCAAATGAGAACATAGTCTTGGAACTCAAGTGATGCCATTGCGATCTTCTTCTCTTCATCGAAGTTGTGAAGGCGAAAGATCTTGTCAACCTTCAATGCCCATGAGAGGTAGTCTTCGGGATCAATGCTTCCGGAAAACTTAGGCATGGTGAACTTGAGCTTGCCATAGCGATGCTCGTCATTGTTGCCTTGCCTATTGGGAGGGCGATCTCGATGTTGGCGGTTTGCCATATCGTGTTGCTCTTGAGGATGTAGACGTTCTTGTTGGAGTAGGTGCTCTCGTCGTGCTTGAGGAGGAGCTTCTTCTTGCATTCTTGCTTGATGGCGCCTTTCTTGCATCTCATCGAGAAGGAAATCCTCTTCTTGACGATTGTGTCGAGTGCGGGCTGCCACATTGCGATGTGCATCTTGTAGAGCACGTTGCGCCTCCATAGCTTGAGCTTCTCGACGTTGTTGTGCTTGACGGTTAGCCTCGGCATCTTGTTCTTCTTGATATTGACGTGCTCGCTCTTCTTGTTGTTGGCGTAGTCGTTGCCGTTCTTGTGCTTGCTCAAGTGTAGCTTGGTTTGGACGACGTCGACCTTCTTGCTCGTCGAATAGCTCTTGTGAACTCTTGTCATGTAGAGGATGTCGATGTTCATGTCTAGCTTGGCGTGCGGCTTGACGAAGAGTGTTTGACGTAGGTGTACTTGAGTCTTGCGTTGAGTCGGTGTGTCGACTTGAGCGGCTTCTTCGATGAGAAGATGTTGAGGAAGAACGTCGGTTGATGATCAATGTCCGGAGCTCATTGTATTGAGTAGACATGTTGGTGTTGATGAGGTCGATTTGCTCCTTGGTACTTTGTTGGAATTGGCGCGCGTCCTCGGCGACTTGGCCAATGTACTCTCGCATAGCTTCACTCTCTTGATGTAGAGCTCGTTGGACACCGAATAGATGTAGTTTGGTGACGTAGTTGTTCGCTTCTTGAGGATCGTCGAAGATCGGGTTGGTAGATGAACTTGGCCTATCCATCATCACAAGCAAGTATGTGAGTGGAGAAAAGGAGAAGACAATATCAATGTACCTTAACCGAGGTTGAAAATGGATCAATGATCACTCAACAATGTAACCCGGAAATAGTACTATTGGTATCACTTCGTGTCGATTCTCACACCTACACAAGTAAAGCTTTTAGAGGAGCTTGGTTAGGATGTGGCACAAATTCAAAGCAATCGTCAAAGTGACTCAAAGATGTTGAAAATGGTTCACAAATTTGCTCATGCAACAAGTAGATCACTAGCAAAGAGTAGTACACGGAACACACGCACGGATAGATAAATGTGGTTGTGCAACCAAGGGTGAGCGAAAATGTGGTAAACCACGGAAAATGCTCGTGTTGCACAACACTAGAGAGACGCTAACCGATTGCTTAATAGGCGGATACGCACTTGTGCACGACCTATATGAGGCAAAACGTAACGACTAACTATCACAAGTATGCTATGAGTGTATGATGTGCCGATGCTTGAGCACAAGATGATGTTGCTATGTATGATCTCTTTGGATGCAAGGCGTATGATGCTATAGTTTCTTTGCTTGGATTGGCTCTTTTGCTTAAAAGCTTTTGAGCTCTTTCTTGAGGCACATATGCATTCTTCTCGGATCAAGGTAGCTATTGTGTATGCGGAGCACTCTTGTGGCACACGGGGATATGCAAGATACCAAGATGATGTGATGTTAGTCACAATGATGTAGTATGCAATATCGATGACTATCACTAATGTGCACAAGTGTCGTGGCCCGGCAATACTCAAATGGCTAGTCTCAATGGGAAAGCTACGCAAAGATGGTTCATAGGGTGACAATGCAATTGCAAGGTAGAATGAGCGAAGTGTCGTCGATGTTACCGTCCTTGCCGAAGTTGAGCGGTGGTGTTGTCGAAGTCTTGCCGTCCCAAGGTAGCCTAAACATCCAAGGAAATGGTGAAACCACAACTCAAGTATCCAAGGCAAAGGGAGACACACTTTTCAAACTCAGAGCATGAAAACGATGGTGGTTACGGAAGGTGGATGGTATATGCGGAAGGTGGGTGGTAGCGGAAGGTGGTACGTAACTGAAGAAAATCAACTGCGTCAGGAAATGTCGGACGTCCGGCAGTTACCGGTCGTCCGGTCGTTCTGGCTGGGTCGGACGTCCGGTGGAGACCGGAAATCCGGTAAATCTTTCTGTGGTCGGGGTGCCGGTCGTCCGGTGTTTAGCGGACGTCCGGTGTCTCGAGAGGTGCCGGACGTCCGGTAAACGTCGGTCGTCCGGTAGGTCTGTGATGCGGTTGGTGGTATCCGTGGAGAAATTGGCGAAACGTGGTCGGATTTGCGGTGGAAAAAGGTGGAGAAGGAGGGGAAATGCTAGATCGACACGTGGCACAGCAAATCCATGGAACAAATTCAACAAAATCTTGCCAAATCAACAGATCGCAAAAAAAATTTGGGGCTCTTTTTGTGGGGAATTTTCGAAATAGGGAAGAACACGACAAAAACAAGCTAGAAAACAAAGTGTGGAGCTCCAAAATCGTGAGAAACCTTTGCTCTTGATACCAAGATGGTATAGGGTGGAACCCTAATCAGCGGACCTTTCACGATTTGGAGGGTGGCACACGATGAACACGGGGAAACACAAGAGAAAGACGGGGAAAACACAAGAGAGAACACTCAAATCAACACGGTAGCAATCACACAAGTGCTAGATTCGCGATACAAGGTCGAGATACATGATCCAAAGTCAACAACGGTGATACAGATAGTCTTCTCCCGGAGGAGGTCTTGATATCCCGGGGGATCTTCTCCGTGAAGGAGGTCCTGAATCCGTAGTGGATCTTCTCCGTAGAGGCGCACCGTCTCGTGGGAGAAATCCACACAAGTCTGAGAATGAGCTAAACCACAGCTGAGTCTAAAGGAAGGAGGTCAACAGTATTTATATTACACACGCAGTCGCCGTCGTAGCGGACGTCCGTGGGTTACCGGACGTCCGGTGGTTCCGGGGGACCGGACGTCCGGTAATCCTCGGATTTCCGCTATTTAGCTTCTGTAGTCGTTGTCACGGACGTCCGGTGTCTGCCGGTCGTCCGGTCGCCTGGGAGGGGCCGGACGCCCGGTGTCTTCCGGTCGTCCGGTGCCTGGAAGTCGCCGGTCGTCCGGTGCAGGCCGGACGTCCGGTGCCTGTAGCGTCTTCAGCCTTTCTTCTTCTTGTATTGTGCACTCGTCGGGCCTGTCCTCTTGAGCATCGTGTAGAGCTGTCCCGCGGCCTTCGTCCAAACACCTGAGTATGCATAGAGTCTCTGATGAAGGTAGAAGCCGTGTCTCAAGTGAACCCGAAAGATGTAAAGAGAGGAGCGAGGTCACCTCGGTCTCGAAAGCTCTTGCACGGGCTCTAGTCATGGGTCCTTTGGGCACTTGGTGAGGCGATGAAGGGTCCATGGTGATGACCCTAGGATACACCGTATCATTAGGGCTTGGCGGCGGCTCCGTATCGTAAAACGCGATAATTCTTTTTTCCTCAATTTTTTTCTCCCCGAAAGTGAATATATAGGGTCTGGAGATACGTCGGTGGAGCACCAGGAGGTCCACGAGGCAGGGGGCGCGCCCAGGGGGAGGGGGCGCGCCCCCACCCTCGTGGACAGGGTGTGGGCCCCCTGGTCTAGATCTTTCCGCAGGTATTTTTTATATTTTCCAAAATAATTCTCCGTGAATTTTCTGGTCATTCCGAGAACTTTTTATTTCTGCACAAAAAACAACACCATGGCAATTCTGCTGAAAACAGCGTCAGTCCGGGTTAGTTCCATTCAAATCATACAAGTGTGACGCCCGGGTAATTACACTACAGTAATTCCACACTAATGATGCCACATCACCACGATCGCTGTTGATAATCTCGCATTAGTTCAGAACGATCCAAATTCAAATTTTGAAACAAACGCAAACAACAAAAGTTTTCAAACATTAAAACTAAAATATTCTAGATGTGTCAAAGTAAATCATGAGTAAATATGATGAAGGTACCACATTTTGATAAAATGCTTAAATGCTCTAAAACAAATAAATCACGGGCCCAAAGTATTAATTAAATGCTTTTGCATGATAAACAAATATTAAACTAGTTTATTTAGTCACCAAACTTTTTGTAGAGGTGGCCTATGTTGTTATGCTAATTTAGGAGCAAGGATTAACTTAAAAAATATATTTTTGTAACTAAATAAAGAAAACAGAAAAGAATTAAAAGAACAAAAAAAAGATACAACAAAATCGAAGAGGACCCCCTGGCCAACTAGGCCAACAGGCCCAGCTGGCCACCCACGCAACCCAGCCGGCCCATCCCGATTGTATAACCCCATGGACCCGAAAC
>LR738713.1:167022529-167035180 GCA_902687465.1 Secale cereale | reverse complement strand
TACCGAACATGCAACATTCCCCTCCGTTTCATCTGCCCGAAAATGCCTAACACCGGGAATACTTTCCGGGATGTTATTCCTCTTCGCCTGTATCACCGAGCACCGTGTTAGGCCACACGTAGCACCGCCATTTGCCATGTTATGCTTTGTGATGCTATTGTTTGCTCCGTTATTTATTTGTTTCCCCTTCGTTGCTTATTTTCGGTAGACTCTGATACTGTGATAGACCTCGAGACCATTGATGCTTCGGTGTTCGACTACGGCTACGATTCCGAAGATTCCTTTCGTCTGCAGAGCTTCCAGGCAAGCCCCCCCCTTTGATTACCAGATATCGCCTATTATTCTTTCTACTGCTTGCATTAGAGTAGTGTAGCATGTTACTGTTCGGTTACTCCTATTCTGTTGCATAGCCTGTCATTGCTGCTACAACTGTTGATACCTGTACCCGCCATCCTAATGCTTAGTATAGGATGCTAGTATTCCATCAGTGGCCCTTCATTCTTGCCGTCTGCCATGCTATACCATCGGGCCGTGATCACTCGGGTGGTGATCACGGGTATATACTATTTACGTACTTTACATACACATGATGATGATTCGGAGATGGGGGCTGAAGGGGCAGGTGGTTCCACCCAGGTAGTGGTGGACCTGGGTTCCCGACAGCCCCCTGATGGTTACTTTGTGGCGGAGCGACAGGGTGGGTTGCGACCACCTAGGAGACAGGTGGGCCTGGCCCTGGTCTTTGTCCACGGTTATTTCATAATAACACGTTTAACGGGATCTTGGTATTTGATCTGTGTCTGGCCATTTGGTCTATACGCACTAACCAGCTACGTGGGAATAGTTATTTGTACTCGACGTCGTGGTATCAGCCGAAGCCTTCTTGACGTCAGCGACTTAGCGGCGCGCGCCGGATTGGACTGGAAAGCCTACTCTGGTATTAGGAGAGGCTAGGTCTACTTACCGGCCGCCCTCGCAACGCGCAGGTGTTGCATTGGGCGATGGGCCCAGACCCCCGTGCGCTTAGGGTTTAGACCGGCGTGCTGACCTCTCTGCTGTGCTTAGGTAGGGCTGCGACGTGTTGATCTTACGAGGCCGGGCATGACCCTGGAAAGTGTGTCCGGCCAAATGGGATCGAGCGTGCTGGGATATGTGGTGCACCCCTGCAGGGAAGTTAATCTATTCGAATAGCCGTGTCCCTCGGTAAAAGGACGACCCGGAGTTGTACTCTGACCTCATGACAACTAGAATTGGATACTTAATAAAACACACCTAGAAAAGTTCCAGATATAACTCGGTGGTTGCTCTCTCACAGGGTGATGTGCGGGAGGATCGCCGGGTAGGTTTATGCTATACGATGTTACTTGGTGAACTCTTCTGCTACTCAAGACGGAGGCTGCCAGAAGCTTTGATAGTTGTTACTATTCCATCTACTCCCTTCTACTGCTGCAAGATGGAGGCTGCGAGAAGCGAGGATGCTTGTTACTTACCCTCTACTCTCTTCTACTGCTGCAAGATGGAGGTTACTAGAAGCGTAGTCTTCAATCGGATTAGTTATCCCCCTCTTATTCTAGCATTCTGCAGTTTAACCCACATATATTACCCCTTTACACAGATACCATTGCATATGTAGTATAGGTCCTTGCTTGCGAGTACTTTGGATGAGTGCTCACGGTTGCTTTGCTCCCCCTTTGCCCCCTTCTTTCTTCTTTCTGGTTGATGCAACCAGATTGGTGGAGCCTAGGAGCCAGAGGATCCCGATGATGATTCTACCTGGAGTTCGGCTTCGAGGAGTAGTAAGGAGGTCCCAGGCAGGAGGCCTTGCCTTTTCAATCGTTGCTATATTTGTGCTAGCCTTCTTAAGGCAAACTTGTTTAAGTTATGTCTGTACTCAGATATTGTTGCTTCCGCTGACTCTTGTGCTTTCGAGCTTTTGTATTCGAGCCCTCGAGGCCCCTGGCTTGTAATATAAAGCTTGTATTATTTTAATTTGTGTCTAGAGTTGTGTTGTGATATCTTCCAGTGAGTCCTTGATCTTGGTCGTACACATTTGCGTGCATGATTAGTGTACGGTCAAATCGGGGGCGTCACAACAAGTTAGAGTCCAAAACAAGGGCAAAAGTGTTTGGAAAAGTAGATACGTTGGAGACGTATCAACTCCCCCCAAGCTTAAACATTTGCTTGTCCTCAAGCAATTCAGTTGATAAACTGAAAGTGATAAAGAAAAACTTTGACAAACTCTGTTTGCTCTTATTGTTGCAAATATGTAAGCCAGCATTCAGGTTTTCAGCAATGATCATGAACTAACCACATTCACAATAACTTTCAGGTCTCATGTCTACTCACATCAATGGCATAATCAACTAGCGAGCAATAATAATAAACCTCGGATGACAACACTTTCTCAAAACAATCATGATATGATATAACAAGATGGTATCTCGCTAGCCCTTTATGAGACCGCAAAACATAAATGTAGAGCACCTTTAAAGATCAAGGACTGACTAGACATCATAATTCATGGTAAAAGATATCTAGTCATGATCATACTCAATGCAAATTAATAGTAATACATGGAAATGACACAGGTGCTCTCCTACTGGTGCTCTTTTATAAGAGGATGATGACTTAGCATAAAAGTAAATAGATAGGCCCTTCGTAGAGGGAAGCAGGGATTTGTAGAGGTGCGAGAGCTTGATTTTTAAATAGAGATGAATAACATTTTGAGCGATATACTTTCATTGTCAACATAACAACCAAGATTCTCGATATCTTCCATGATACACACATTATAGGCGGTTCCCAAACAGAATGGTAAAGTTTATACTCCCCCGACCACCAACAAGCACACTCCACGGCCATCCGAATCCACGGGGTACCGTCCAAACAAGCAACAGCCCTGGGGGAGTTTTGTTTAATTATTGTGATTTGAGCATGGGACTAGGCATCCCGGTTACCAGCCATTTGATGAGTGGAGTCCACTCATCGTGAGAATAACCCACCAAGCATGGAAGATATAGACATCCCTAGTTGATACATGAGCTGTTCGAGCATACAAAACAGAATTTCATTTGAAGGTTTAGAGTTTGGCACATACAAATTTACTTGAAAAGACAGGTAAATACCGCATATAGGAAGGTATGGTGGACTCATATGGAATAACTTTGGGGTTTATGGAAGTGGATGCACAAGCAGTATTCCCTCTTAGTACAGGTGAAGGCTAGAAAGAGACTGGGAAGCGACCAACTAGAGAGCGACAACGGTCATGAACATGCATTAAAATTAATCAACAATGAATGCAAGCATGAGTAGGATATAAATCACCATGAACATAAATATCATGGAGGCTATGTTGATTCTGTTTCAACTACATGCGTGAACATGTGCCAAGTCAGACCACTTGAATCGTTCAAAGGAGGATACCACCCTATCATACCGCATCACAACCATTTTAATATCATGTTGGCACGCAAGATAGACCATTATAAACTCTCAGCTAATTAAGCATGGTATAAGCAGCTATGATCTCTAATTATCATTGCAAGCATGTTTCATTCATAACAAGCTGAATCAGGAATGATGAACTATCATATTTACAAAAACAAGAGAGATCGAAACATACCAGCTTTTCTCATCTCAATTAGTTCTCATATATCATCCTTATTGCCTTTCACTCGCACGACCGAACGATGTGGATAATAATAATAGTGCACGTGCATTGGACTAAGCTGGAATCTGCGAGCATTTAATACAAGAGAGAAGACAAGGTAATATGGCTCAAGGTTAAATCTACAATAAAGCATATGAGAGCCACTAAGCATTTTAATCATGGTCTTCTACTCTTGACCCCCAAAGAAAAGAAAATAAACTATTTACACGGGAAAGCTCCCAACAAGCAAAAGAAGAACGAGAAATCTTTTTGGGTTTTATTTTAATTACTACTACTATAAGCAAGGAAAGTAAACTAGCTAAAAGCTACAACTAATATATTTTTTGTTTTTCTTAAGGTTTTTCTAGCACACGAGAAAAAGACTAAGAAAAAGAATTGAAACTAAGCATGGATGGTACAGTGAAAGAGTATGAGCACCGACAACTAGAATAAGTGTGTGAACATGAGTGTAAATTCGGTGAGAAACACGTACTCCCCCAAGCTTAGGCTTTTGGCCTAAGTTGGTCTATGGCCACGGATCGAAACTACTCCCTCCAGTGTACTGAGATGTGTCCTCTGGGTGTCACTGGTTGGCAAGCTCATCCAGATCCCACCCATAAACAGACTGACGGTAAGGATCGAGTGGTGGCTCTGGCTCAGGATTTGAAGCTTGTGCCTAGCTCTGGTACTTGTAGAAGGCATCTGATGTAACAAGATATGTGCATGTAGACAGATCAAATAGAGATGGTGCATGCAAGGTAACAATCTCACAATATTTTTCATCAAACCTTCATTTATACTTAAGCAACATATCCTTGTCTTTAACAATAAAATCGTGAGCTACCATACTCTTATAGTCTAGATAAACAGGGGCAAGCGATTTTTCTTCCTTCCCATGATGCCTAATAGGTATTCTAAAATGTTCAGCAAGGCGAGAAGCAAAGATGCCTCCAAAGACGGGACCCTTTGAGCGGTTCAGAATCAGTCGTTTAGCAATGACGGCACCCAAGCTAAAAGTTGTGTCTTGAAACAAAGCATGGCGTAAAATGACAATATCAGGGGCACTAAGATTCCCATTGTTCCCGCGACCAAATAAACATCTACTAGCAAATAAAGCAAAGTAGCGCAGAACAGGGAAATGTATACTAGTAATTCTTGCCCCTGAGACTTGTCTAGTTTCCCCTACAGCTATCATTTCAATAAACCCTTCAACGTCTTCACGACGTGGTTCATCAAGTCTACCTTCAAAGGGTATCTTGCATACTTCACAAAACTCAAAGACTGACATCTCCTTAACCTCATCGTATAAACGAAACTCCACTGTAGGTGGTGTTTTCTTAGCATGAAAATGAAATTTTTGCGTGAAAATATTAGTGAGTAAGAGATACTGTTCACGCTGGTCGTGGAGGAAGTCAGTGAGGCTTGCATTATTTTCCAACCAATAAAAGTCTTCGTAAGTCCCGGCGGCTCTCATGAAATCATTACAAGGCCATTCACACGGCCGAACTTCCGCCATTCGAGGAAGATTATATTTGGACTTCTTATTTTCTTCCTTCTTCTTCTCCTCTGAACTCTTATCGGAGGATCCCCTCAACAATCTCTTTATCATTTTCCTCCTCTGAAAATTTCTGAAATTTTTAGTAACTCGAAATAAAAGTTAACCAAACTCAACAAGATTGATAGCAACAACTCCTACAGGTGCCTAGAGACTATATCATGCATTAGAACTACTTGGGACCTAGGAAATTTGACATGCAAGCTCAAGAACAAGGTCACCACAGCAGCAAAAAAATGCAATAAATAAAGCATTAAAACAAAAACTAATTGGACCAATGGAGGAGTCACATACCAAGGAACAATCTCCCAGACAGTTTGGTGAATGGTGCTTTGAGCAAGGAGATCGAAAATGGCAACAATAAGAGCTAGAACTCGTGCTTGAGCTGGTTGGTGATTTTTTGGGAGGAAGAAGAAGAATATGGGTGCAGGAATAAGTGGAGGGGGGCACGTGGGGCCCACGAGGCAGGGGGCGCGCCTGTGAGGGTGGGCGCGGCCGGGACCCTCGTGGCCAGGTGCTGGCTCCCCTCGTTGTGTGTTCTGTGCCATATATTCTCAAATATTCTAGGAAAAAAATCATATTTCATTTTCAGGGCATTTGGAGAACTTTTATTTTCAGGGTATTTTTAATTGCACAGGTAAGTCCAAAAACAGACAGAGAATACTATTTTTGCTTTATTTATCCTAATTAACAGAAAGTAAAAGGAGGATACAGAAGGTTGTGCTATCTAGATTCACCTATTTCATGCTCATCAAAAGGAATCCATTAACAAGGTTGATCAGGTCTTGTTAATAAACTCTTTCCGAATAACATGAAACCGGAGAATTTTCGAATAACACTAGGTTACCTCAATGGGGATATGTATGTCCCCAACAATAAGAATATCATATGTCTTCTTGACAGTAGGAAGAGGAAATTCAAAACCTCCAATAGTAATAGTTGAAATTTTTCCAATATAATTGATACTATGGACCTGAGGTTGTTTCCTCGGAAAGTGTACCATATGCTCATTACCATTGACATGAAAAGTGACATTGCCTTTGTTGCAATCAATAATAGCCCCTGCAGTATTCAAAGAGGGTCTACCAAGGATAATGGACGTACTATCGTCCTCGGGAATATCGAGGATAACAAAGTCCGTTAGAATAGTAACATTTGCAACTACAACAGGCACATCCTCACAAATATCGATAGGTATAGCAGTTGATTTATCAGCCGTTTGCAAAGATATTTCAATAGGTGTCAACTTACTCAAGTCAAGTCTACGATATAAAGAGAGAGGCATAACACTAACACCGGCTCCAAGATCACATAAAGCAGTTTTAACATAGTTTCTTTTGATGGAGCAAGGTATAGTAGGTACTCCTGGATCTCCTAGTTTCTTAGGTATTCCACCTTTAAAAGTGTAATTGGCAAGCATGATGGAAATTTCTACTTCAGGTATCTTTCTTTTGTTGGTAATAATATCCTTCATATATTTAGCATAAGGATTTGTTTTAAGCACATCAGTCAAATGCATACGGAAAAAGAGAGGTCTAATCATTTCAGCAAAGCGCTCAAAATCCTCATCATCCTTTTTCTTGGATGGTTTAGGAGGAAAAGGCATGGGTTTCTGAACCCATGGTTCTCTTTCCCTACCGTGCTTACTAGCAACAAAGTCTCTCTTATCATAACATTGATTCTTTGATTGTGGGTTATCAAGATCAACAACAGGTTCAATCTCTACATCATTATCATTGCTAGGTTGAGCATCATCATGAACATCATCATTAACATTATCACTAGGTTCATGTTCATTACCAGATTGTGTCTCAGCATCAGAAATAGAGATATCATTGGGATTCTCAGGTGTGTCAGCTACAGGTTCACTAGAAGCATGCAAAGTTCTATCATTTTTCGTTTTCTTCTTCTTAGAAGAATTAGGTGCATCTAAATTAGCTCTCTGAGAATCTTGCTCAATTCTCTTAGGGTGGCCTTCAGGATACAAAGGTTCCTGAGTCACTTTACCACCTCTAGTAGCGACTCTAGCAGCATAGTCATTATTCTTACCATTTAATTCATTGAGAAAATCATTCTGAGCTTTAAGTACTTGTTCTACTTGAGTGGTAACCATAGAAGCATGTATACTAATGAGTTTCAGTTCACCTTTAACTCTAGAAAGATAATCACTCAAGCGTTCAATCATATAAGCATTATGTTGCAATTGTCTACCAACGTAAGCATTGAAGTTTTCTTGTTTCACAATAAAATTGTCAAACTCATCTAAGCATTGGCTAGCATACTTATAATGAGGAATATCACCTTCATCAAATCTATAAAGAGAATTTACCTTTACTACCTGTGTCAGGTTATCAATACCATGTATTTCTTCAATACGTGATAAATTCTTAACATCTTCAGCTTTAATACCTTTTTCTTTCATAGATTTCTTTGCCACTTGCATATCTTCAGGACTGATAAATAGAACACCTCTTTTCTTCGGAGTTGGCTTAGGGGTTGGTTCAGGAAGTGTTCAATTATTTTCATTGGCCAGCATATTATTCAATAGTAATTCAGCTTGATCAATTGTTCTTTCCCTGAAAACACAACCAGCACAACTATACAGGTGGTCTCTGGAAGCATCGGTTAGTCCATTATAAAAGACATCAAGTATATCGTTCCTCTCAAGAGGATGATCAGGCAAATCATTAAGTAATTGGAGAAGCCTCCCCCAAGCTTGTGGGAGACTCTCTTCTTCAATTTGCACAAAGTTATAAATTTCCCGTAAGGCAGCTTGTTGCTTATGAGTAGGAAAATATTTAGCAGAGAAGTAATACATCATATCCTGGGGACTACGCACACAACCAGGATCAAGAGAATTAAACCATGTCTTAGCATCACCCTTTAACGAGAACGGAAACAACTTAAGGATATAGTAATAACGAATCTTTTCATCGTTGGTAAACAGGGTGGCTATATCATTCAACTTAGTAAGATGTGCTACAATAGTTTTAGACTCATAGCTATGGAAAGGATCAGATTCAACCAAAGTAATTAACTCAGGATCAACAGAGAAATCATAATCTTTATCAGTAACAAAGATAGGTGAAGTAGCGAAAGCAGGGTCATGTTTCATTCTAGCATTCAAGGACTTTTCTTTCAGCTTAGTTAATAATTTCTTAAGATCATATCTATCGTTGCAAGCAAGAAAGTCTCTAGCAGTTTCTTTATCCATAACATAACCCTCAGGAACAACAGGCAATTCATATCTAGGGAGAGAAGCTTCATCATCACTTTCATAAATATCACCTGTTTCAATATTTGCATTCTCCCTAATCTTAGCAATTTGTTCATCTAGAAATTCACCTAGTGGCACAATATTATCAAGCATAGAAGTAGTTTCATCATACATAGCAGAAGTGGCATCAACAAGAACATACGACATCTTAGATTCAATAGCAGGAGTAGGTGTCAAATTTACCCACAACAGATGGTGAATCAAGTGCAGAGCTAGATGGCAGTTCCATACCTCCCCTCGTAGTTGAGGGTAAGATCTTGGTTATTGAGTCCTTCAAATTCTTCATAGTGATCAACAGATATAAATCCCATGTGAGTTAAAGAATAGAGCTATGCTCCTCGGCAACGGCGCCAGAAAATAGTCTTGATAACCCACAAGTGTAGGGGATCGCAACAGTTTTCGAGGGTAAAGTATTCAACCCAAATTTATTGATTCGACACAAGGGGAGCCAAAGAATACTCTTAAGTATTAGCAGCTGAGTTTTCAATTCAACCACACCTGGAAACTTAGTATCTGCAGCAAGGTAGTTTAGTAGCAAAGTAATATGGATATAGCGGTAACAACGATAAAAGTAACCGTAGTGTTTTTGTGGTTTTTGTAATAATAGCAGCGGAAAAGTAAATAAGCAACAAGCAATATGTGAAAAGCTCATAGGCATTGGATCGGTGATGGGGAATTATGTCGGATGCGATTCATCATGTAAAAGTTATAACCTAGGGTGACACAGAACTAGCTCAAGTTCATCAATGTAATATAGGCATGTATTCCGAATATAGTCATACGTGCTTATGGAAAAGAACCTGCATGACATCTTTTGTCCTACCCTCCCGTGGCAGCGGGGTCCTATTGGAAACTAAGGGATATTAAGGCCTTCTTTTAATAGAGTACCGGACCAAAGCATTAACACATAGTGAAAACATGAACTCCTCAAACTACGGTCATCACCTGGAGTGGTCCCGATTATTGTCCCTTCAGGGTTGCCGGATCATAACACATAGTAGGTGACTATAGACTTGCAAGATAGGATCAAGAACACACATATATTCATGAAAACATAATAGGTTCAGATTTGAAATCATGGCACTCGGGCCCTAGTGACAAGCATTAAGCATAGCAAAGTCATAGTAACATCAATCTCAGAACATAGTGGATACTAGGGATCAAACCCTAACAAAACTAACTCGATTACATGATAGATACCATCCAACCCATCACCATCCAGCAAGCCTACAATGGAATTACTCACCCACGACGGTGAGCATCATGAAATTGGTGATGGAGGAAGGTTGATGATGACGATGGCGACGATCTCCACTCTCCGGAGCCCCGAACGGACTCCAGATCAGCCCTTCCGAGAGAGATTAGGGCTTGGCGGCGGCTCCGTATCGTAAAACGTGATAATTATTTTTTTCTCGATTTTCCTCTCCCCAAAAGTGAATATATGAGGTCCGGAGATACGTCGGTGGAGCACCAGGGGGCCCACGAGGCAGGGGGCGTGCCCAGGGGATGGGGGAGCGCCCCCACCCTCGTGGACAGGGTGTGGGCCCCCTGGTCTGGATCTTTCCGTGGGTATTTTTTATATTTTCCAAAATAATTCTCCGTGAATTTTCAGGTCATTCCGAGAACTTTTTATTTCTCCACAAAAAACAACACCATGGCAATTCTGCTAAAAACAATGTCAGCCCGGGTTAGTTCCATTCAAATCATACAAGTTAGAGTCCAAAACAAGGGCAAAAGTGTTTGGAAAAGTAGATATGTTGGAGACGTATCAGGCTGCAAGGTTCTTATTTGTTTGTGCAGGTACGAGGGACTCGCGCGTGGTCTCCTACTGGATTGATACATTGGTTCTCAAAAAGTGAGGGAAATACTTACGCTACTGTGCTGCATCACCCTTTCCTCTTCGAGGGAATACAACGCAAGTTCGAGAAGTAGCATTGTCCTGGAATAGATCAACTCCTCTAAAAATAAAATGCAAATGAACTCAATCCTTAATAATTGCAAACTTCTCCCATACGGTGTAGTTGCGAGAATTCAAAAAGATAATAAGACTATCATGTGCGGGTGCAATAGCAGCAATTTCATTCTTAACATAAGGAACTATATCAAGTTAATCTCGATAAGCATAATTCAAATTGGCATCTTGGCCACAAGCATATCAAGCATCAATTTCATCAAAAAGGGATATTTACATACGAATCAATGGGATGATAGCAATCATCATAGCATTCATCCTTCGATAAGTACGAAGGGAAATTAAAAAATGTATGAGTTGGAGAATTACTCTCATTAGAAGGTGGGCACGGGTAGCTAATCCGCTCTTCCTCCTTTTGTTCTTCGCTCTCCTCGTTATCTTTTTCATCTTATGAGCAGAAAATGTCATCAATTTCCTCTTCCTTAGATTCATAAGCACCCTTAAAAGAAAAAAAATCGATTTGGTCAACATCATAATAAATCTAAACACCTTTAGCATAAGAAGATAAGACTCCATTATCACTAAACTCACATTGATAGGGAAGGTGTTTCTTAGGGTCTTCAGAACAACAAGTAAGATCATGTATTTCGCATAAATTTCTAGCACAGCAATACATAGTATTAATATGATGCCATAAAAGTTTCCATCTTTGAGATAAGCGGTGTCGCACATAATGAGCATGCTCATTTAATGATTTTCCATCAACTAAACTAGTTGGGTTTTTAGCACAAGCACATAGGGATCAAAGACGATCCAAGTAGGAAGTTTCAACAGTATGATAAATTTTGGGTGGTTCTTCAACCACTGGTTTAGTCGGTACAACTACTTTTTGGTATTTTACATTTCTTACCCATTACTAGAGATAGAAAACAAGATCACAAAATAAAGTCTTCTCGGTGATAAAGCAAACAAGCACACACGAAAATATTCACCACACGCTATTGCTCCTCGGCAACAACCCTAGAAAAAGGTCTTCATAACCCACAAGTATAGGGGATCGATTGTAGCCTTTCTCGATAAGTAAAAGTGTCGAATCCAACGAGGAACTAAAGGTAGAATTTATATTCCGTTCAAGTTCTATCGACCACCGATACAACTCTACGCGCACTTAACGTTCGCTTTACCTGGAACAAGTATGAAACTATTTTGTAGGTGTGATAAGATATGTTTGCAAGAATAAAACTAGAAGTGCTTATCAAGAATAAATCTGCGAGTAATTTGCAAGATAATGAAGTTAGGTGTTTAGTAAAAGGGTAACACAAGAGAAGGATTTGTCCCTAGGCAATCGATAACTAGACCGGTAATCATTATTGTAATTTTATATGAGGGAGAGGCATGAGCTAACATACTTTACGTACTTGGATCATATGCAATTATGATTGGAAATCTAGCAAGCATCCGCAACTACTAAAGATCATTAAAGTAAAACCCAACCATAGCATTAAGTATCAAGTCCTCTTTACTCCCATACGCAACAACCCCCTTAGTTGGGTATGTGTTTCCATCACTCACGCCACCCACTATAAGAGAATCATGAACGTATTGCAACACCCTACAATGGGGACCCCTCACGCTTGCGCGACACAGAGGGCACCATAGGACAACACCAAAATAAAACATACAACTCAAACCAATCACGATCATCAATCAACCCATAGGACAAAACGAATCTACTCAAATATCATAGGATGGCAACACATCATTGGATAATAATATCTAGCATTAAGCACCATGTCTAAGTAGATATTGCAGTGGGGAGAAGAGGTGTTACATCGCTTCATAGAGGGGGAGAAATGTAACGCCCGCGTAATCACGCTACAGTAATTCCCTGCTAATGATGCCACGTCATCGTGTTACTGTTGATAACATCACGTTGATCGAAAACCCCGTTCGAATTAAAAGTCAAAAAATAAAAATGAACAATTTAAGTTTCCAAAAATTTAAATAAAAATGTTCGGGCGGTGCTAAATACTGCAAGATTAATTATGGTGTAGTTATTACAATTTCTAAAAATGCCTAAGTATTTTAAATGAAATAAAACAGAAAAAGAGAAATAAATAAAAGGAAAGAAAAACAAACAAAACAAAAAAACAAAACCTAACTAAATTAAAGTTAATAGAACACCCCCCCGGCCCAACTGGGCCAAACGGCCCAGCCAGGCCGGCCCAACCAACCCTCCTATAACCCCACCCCACCAG
>LR738713.1:166986140-167005696 GCA_902687465.1 Secale cereale | reverse complement strand
GGACAACCCCCACGCGTCTGTCGTCGCTTCGCCGACGACCCCGCTGCCAGACAGGAGGAGTGCTTTGGCGCCTCATTGGCTCCGTCCGTCGCCGCTTCGCGGATGACCCCCACGCGTCTGTCGTCGCTTCGCCAACGACCACGCTGCCGGACAGGAGGAGTGCTTCGGTGCCTCATGGGCTCCGTCCATCACCGCTTCGACGACGACCCCCAACGCGTCGGTCGCCGCTTCGCCGATGCTGACGACCCCGCCGCTGGGCAGGAGTGCTTCGGCGCATCATTGGCTCCGTCCGTCGCTGCTTCACCAACAACCCCAACACACCGGGCAGGAGTAGTGCTTCTGCGCCTTCAACCTCAGCCTCCGCGCTGTTGTACTCTACGCCCACCTGCAAGGTCCCCCGCCCCGAATCCCCCTGGTCCTTCCCAGCAAATGGATTTGATAAAATTCGAATGTTCATCTGGCCTTCAATGATAAATCAAACCTTCTGTAGCTGAAGAATCCTTTCCACTAATTTAGGAAGGACTGGAGCTTGCACTTGAGCTTCCAGTCTGATTTTTCTTCAGGTTATTGACGTGATTTCATTTGGAGAAGCACATGTTAGGCTGCAGACACCAATTTTTTAATTGCTGCTTATTCCTTGTGGTATTATAAAGTTCAGGGTAATAACCATCGAGAACAAAGAGTCAAATATGACTCTTTTTTAACTTCTCTAGGATAATATGCAGATTAACTTTCGATGAGTGCTATTCCAAGAAGAGAAAAAAGGGTTTTTGCCAGAATGGGACTCCTTTTTCCAAGTTAAATGTTTCCTGTAGTCAACTTGGTTCAGCAACTGGCTATTATTTCAGTTTGCAGAGGGTGCTTTTTTTTCAACTTTAACAAATGACTATTGGATTTTGCTTCATGAGGTCAACCTCTTGCACCTCCAGGGACTCTTCAGAGAACTGGTGTTGTACTGGATGGAGAGAAGGGCATGTTGTGCCTTGCTGAAATGGGTGATGTTGATTATATTGAATGCCATGCATGAATCCGACAACGGATTCTGGGAAAAGAGAGTTGTCATACAATCTTAGGAGCAGAATTGTGGAATGCTTTGTTCATGATCTCATGGATGATGATGATCTCCGTATTTTGCCACTAAATATTTGGATGGTCTGCATACTGCTAAAGGAGTTACAACTGAGCACTGTACTTGGAGAACATTGCCATGGTATTTTCTGTACAAACTCATCCAAGATTTTTCTTCTTCTCACATAGCTTCTTGATTCTTATTGATAGAAAAACGACCAAGGTATTTTCCGTAAAAACTCATCCAAACTTACATACATAGATGACTGATGGATTAGCCACCTCTGTAGCAATTTCCAAGGTATGATTATAATCTCATAATGATCTCTGTTAAATCAGTGTGGGTGTCATCCTGTTTATTTATAAATGCACACCACTTGCAGCTACATAACTCTATAGTATGAAGACTTAAAAAGACGAGTGTCTTATGTTGATGTTTTACAAACCATCTTCGATCACATCTTAATATTATGTATTTCATAATAGCTTAATAATAGTAATTGTTGAACATTTGACTGCCACATGGATGATGTTTTACAATTTTCTTTTTGCATATTACCAAAAAAATTATTGAAGCACTATTTGCAACGGACTAACAGAGGCACACGACACATAAACGACAGATGCTAGCAACATTGATATATGTTGGCATTGAAGAATTACAGTTGTCTTGGTTATTTTTCACCTTTTGTTTGTTCATGTAGTCATTGAAGAATTAAGATGACTATTATGCAGCTCAATATATTCGTGTCCAAGGCTATGAGCTGTCTCCTGATGCATGGTCCTGCCTTCCTTGGCATATCTGATTTTTTTTCATTCATATACAACATAAGGAAATGAGTGCTCTTGAGGCTATGGCTGTACATATTGCTCTCTTAGTGTGAAGGTTTGTTAGTTTGCTTGTAGATCTGCAGTGACATGCTCTAGCCATATCGTTTCTGTCCTTCTTATGTTCTTGTAATTTGAAGGAAGTCTTAGTGTCGCAACAGGGATTTCTCTAATTTTGTATTTTTCTAAAACACATTAGATAGAAAAATTCAAAATGATCCTTCTAAATTTTAGTGGCATGCTCTAGCCATATCACTTATGTCACTTCAATTCACATTGAGTTTGCTTTCTTCTTTGTGTCGTAGGAAAGTACATTCATTGCTCACGCACTTACTGGTTGCTTCTTCAAAAATGCATAAATTGGATAGCCGGGGAAGCTCGCTTCCTCTTGCACATGTGTGCGGTCTGCGCTATGATGTACGCCCGTGAAAATGAAAAATCCGAGAAGGTTCACTAAATGGTTATGAATTGTGGTGCCATTGCTCTTGTTTCCTCTTGTGTTCATATGATTGAAGAGTTTCTGGCTGATGAGTTGTGTAGGGTCGATGCGTGGAAACAAACTTAGTGTGCCTTATAAGGTCCAACGCGGTGATCGGATAACTCTAATGGTCGATAGATGCCTGTATACTTCTCCCGTGGCAACTTCAGATTGCCCCCCTGCCCGTCTTTGGTAGAAAATTTATTCTTATCCGTCTAAGTTGTATAGGGAGCATATATTGCTTATTATTGGCATTAATTGCATTGTGCTTCCCTTCTTTGGTGGAAATTCACTTTATGTCCATTGCCTAATTTGTACAAAAAACATAGAATGCTATTGGCATAATTACTTTTCCTCGAGAGTAGAGTTTCTGAGGTGTATGGAGACGAGAAAGGTATGTGCTACCATATACTGATTGTCAAGATTAAATGTGTGTGTGTGTGTGTGGTTTTCACGCAAGTCATTGTTCTAAAGTGTTTTTGCAACTTCAGATTGTGATTTTAGTGTTGCTATTTCTTACATGTTAGAGGGCACACATTATTTTTCACATTCCATCTTTGCAGAGGAGTAGTTGTTATCTATAATCAGATAGTGTATAAGAAATGAAAGATTTGTTTGTCTTAGCATCAAAATGTTAAATATTAAAATATGCATGACATCATATTCAATACACATATCTGAATTATGCCAAATTTGTTTGATTAGTGCAAAATTTCATATGCTATTTTTTTGTTATTCCATGCCAGCACATGTGTATTTATCTAGGCGGATATAGGCGGTGTGCTATTTAATGCGTTGTTATTTAGTTGGTCCGTAATAAGTTCTAAAAAGTATCCTCCTTCAAGAGCCAAATTTCTGTAAAATTTAGAGTGAATAAATCTTTGTTCTATATACATGTAATGCTTGTCAACAACTTTTAGTTTCTTTTACCGGGATTGTTATTTTTTTTACAATTTAGAAATGGTTGTTTGTTTATTTCTTCTCATCAAATCGGAGTTCATTGGTTTGTTTATTCCTTTTTATCAGTCATCTACCATGGAATGTTCTATATAAGTTTTTTGTTTTTTGTACAAAGAGATATTTTCTCTCATGTGCTTTAATCATATGCACACATGGTTGCGCGTGCAGTATTAAAACCAGTCAATCATTCCTTTTTATGATTTATTTAAGAGTTTATATCTTGAAAGTATTGTTACAACATCTATTTTATTTTTAAAATAAAATTTTGAATTGTAGGGTCTATGCCAGTGATGTGATGCTTACATGTTCTATGATGTTTTTCCAACACACCGTCCATGGTTGCTGGCCTGATGGGTAATCAACTCATCTGTTGATTGGATTGGGGGGGTGGCATGAACTAAGTAAAGGTGAGGAAAGCAAGCTTGGACCAACAGGGGAGTGTCAGGCGTGAACCAAACATCTATGGCTTGTTGCCTTGAATCTTGCAGGTCTAGGCAAATTTAGCTCTTGTCACGATGCAATGATCAACCTCAAAGAAATTCTTGCATACATGTCTTTTAGTACTATTTTCCCCATGATCCATCTGTATATGTCATTTCCATGATACGGTGATTTTGATAACTTTTCTTAAAATCTTTCTCATTAGTTTTGGATATCTTCTCTAGAAATAACAAGATTATGATATAGGCAAGAATAAGCATCAGAACAAACGCCATGGTGCTCATGTCAGTCTAGCCGTGGATTAAGAAGTTTACAATATGAAGTCATTTTTGTTTGTTGTACAGATTATAATCATTAATTTCTGTGATCTAGAAGTTCGAAAAGTTATCTTAGCCTGTATAAAGGTTAAAATTTCAATTTAATGTTTAAGCTTATAGGATGTTTATTGTAACTGCCAAACGTAAACACTGAGCAAAATTGAGCTGAGCCAAAAATTAAGTTTTGAGTTGAGGATAAGGATCTTGTGTGCGAGAGAGAAAAGAGAGACAGGGTGAGACTCAGAGAAGTTGGGAGAGAGAAGGGGAGAGAGAGATGGAGGGTGATAGACACAAAGAGATGTGCATTGTATATATACGTGCAATTGAAAAAGAAAAATTGAAAGGCCCGTGGCAATGCACGGGCGTTCTACTAGTAAAAGGTAAACAGGAAAGGTGGATTTCACCTTGACTCTTATAAGACAAGAATAATAGATAGGCCCTTCGTAGAGGGAAGCAGAGGTTGTCATGTGTTTTTATGGTTGGATGCACAAAGTCTTAGCATAGAAGAACGTCACTTTATATTGCCACTTGTGATAAGGACCTTTATTATGCAGTCTGTCGCTTTTATTACTTCCATATCACAAGATCGTATAAAGCTAATTTCCTCCACACTAATATATCATACATATTTTAGTGAGTTTGCAACATGACAACTTACTTGGAAGGATCTTTCTCAATCCATAGGTAGGTATGGTGGACTCTCAAAGCAAAACCGGGTTTAAGGATGTATGGAAGCACAAGTAGTATCTCTACTTAGTGCGAGAAGTTTTGGTTAGCATGAGGGGGAAAGGCAAGCTCAACATGTTGGATGATCCATGACAATATACTTTATTTAGGATATAAGAACACATAACCCATTATGTTGTCTTCCTTGTCCAACATCAACTCTTTAGCATGTCATATGTTAATGAGTGCTCACAATCATAAAAGATGTCCAAGATAGTATCTTTGTATGTGAAGCCTCTCTTCTTTTATTACTTCATATTAATTGCAACGATGACCAAAACTATGTTTGTCAACTCCCAACAACTTTTATTTATCATACTGTTATATGTCAAGTCATTACTTCCCATAAGATAGATATGATCTCTTTGATACTTTTTATGTTTTCTTTCTTTTTATCATGACCGAAGTGAGGAAATCAAGCCCTTGAATCAACACTAATCTATATTATATAGCTCACGCACTCAATTACAAAGGGTAAAGATCATAAGGCAAAAGCTCACAACTAGATCATGCTAAGTTTATTCTACTAGATCAAGATACCACGAAAATGATCGAACTAAGTAAAACGATAAAGATAGGAGTGATGGTGATACGATACCGGGGTCACTCCCCCAAGCTTGGCAATTGCCAAGGGGAGTGCACATACCCATATGATTATGTCTCCTTCTTCGGTGGTGGTGATGATGGAGTTGAAAGTAGTGACGCCGGATCATCATATATCGAGCGTAGGAGATCTTGCAGCTTACGGATAATACCTTTGAGTGCAGCAATGTAATCCTTCAACAAAATATTTTCACTCGTGAGATGCTTGTTTCGAATTTGAGCTAACTCAATCATCCTGAAAGCTTCAATCTCAGTTGAGGTAAAGAGGTTGGGAAGAGATTTAGGGGTGTCTTCTTCTCCCGATGCCGGAGCCGGATCTTCCACCTCCATCTTGATCTTCTTCTCCTTGTGGATCTCCTCGGGTCCTTCCCTCTTCAAATCTATCTTCATTAGCCAAGCATCGTTGCCTTCGTTGTTGGAGGAGGGAGACGACATGATGCCTGGATTTGCAAACCCTAGAAGAAAACAGCTCAAAACAAGAATAGAGGATTTTTGAGTGATACAAAACCTTCGGGAGTATATATAATGATTTTTTTACCGACCAAAAGGAGTAAGCCACAAGAAAACGGAGTCCGGGAGGCACACGGGGTGCCCACGAGGCAGGGGGCGCGCCCTCCACCCTCGTGGACGCCTCGTGTCTCTTCCGGACTGCTACTTATTTTTCTATTTTTCTAAATATTCCAAAACGGAGAAAAATTGCCTTTGGAGCTGTTTTGGAGTCGGTTTACTTACCGTATCACATACCTCTTCCTTTTCGGAGGCTGAATCGTTTTGGAAAGTGTCCCTTATGTATTCCTCCGGGGTTACGGTTTCAATAACATTGGTTTCAATATTTATAGGATTACCTGAGATATAATGTTTGATTCTTTGGCCGTTCACCACCTTCAGATTTGTGCCTTCGAAATTGTTGATTTTTATGGCACCAGAACAATAGACCTCCTCGATAACGTAAGGTCCTTCCCACTTCGAGAGAAGTTTTCCTGCAAAAAATCTTAAACGACAGTTGGATAGCAAGACATAATCTCACGCTTTTGTATCCTTTTGTCATGCCATCTTTTAACTTTTTCTTTAAACAACTTGGCATTCTCATAGGCCTGGGTTCTCCATTCATCGAGACAGCTAATGTCAAATAGCCTCTTTTCACTGCCAAGTTTGAAATCATAATTGAGCTCTTTGATAGCCCAATATGCCTTATGTTCTAGCTCAAGAGGTAAGTGACAAGCTTTTCCATATACCATCTTATATAGAGACATACCCAAAGGATTTTTGTATGCAGTTCTATAGGCCCATAATGCATCATCAAGTTTCTTGGACCAATTCTTCCTAGACCTATTAACTGTCTTTTGCAAGATTTGTTTCAACTCACTATTACTTAGTTCTACTTGACCACTAGTCTGTGGGTGATAGGGGGATGCAATTCTATGGTTGACATCATATTTAGCAAGCATCTTACAGAAAGCACCATGAATAAAGATGAACCACCATCAGTCATTAGATATCTAGGGACCCCAAACCTTGGGAAAATAACTTCTTTAAGCATCGTAATAGAGGTGTTATGATCAGCACTACTAGTTGGAATAGCTTCTACCCACTTAGTAATGTAATCAACAGGAACTAGAATATGTGTGTACCCCTTAGAGGCAGGAAACGGTCCCATATAATCAAAGCCCCAAACATAAAATGGTTCAATAACAAGTGAATAATTCATAGGCATCTCTTCACGTCTAATAATATTACCAATTCTTTGACATTCATCACAAGATAAGACAAACTTACGGGCATCCTTGAAGAGAGTAGGCCAATAAAAACCGGATTGCAATACCTTGTGTGCAGTTCTATCTCCCGCATGGTGTCCTCCATAAGCTTCGGAGTGGCACTTGCGTAGGATCTGTTCAAGTTCATGCTCAGGTACACAACGTCTAATAATACCATCTACTCCTTCTCTATAAAGATGTGGGCCCAGAAGTAATGTCTCAAATCATAGAAGAACTTTTTATTTTGCTGGTATGTGAAGCTAGGAGGTATAAACTTAGCAACAATATAATTAGCATAATCAGCATACCATGGAGCAGTACGAGAAGTATTTATGACAGCTAGTTGTTCATCAGGAAAGCTATCATCAATAGGTTGTGGGTCATCAAGTATATTCTCTAGCCTAGACAAGTTATCTGCACAGGGTTCTCAGCTCCCTTTCTATCAATAATAAGCAAGTCAAACTCTTGCAGCAAGAGAACCCATCTAATAAGTATAGGTTTAGCATCTTTATTTTCCATAAGGTATTTGATAGCGGCGTGATCAGTGTGAATAGTTACTTTAGAATCAACGATATAGGGTCTAAACTTATCACAAGCAAATACAACTGCTAAAAATTCTTTCTCAGTAGTAGCATAATTTATCTGGGCACTATCTAGAGTTTTACTAGCATACTGGATAACATTCAATTTCTTATCAACTCTTTGCCCTAAAACAGCACCTACAGCATAATCACTAGCATCGCACATAATTTCAAAGGGTAAATTCCAGTCAGGAGGCTGGACAATAGGTGAAGAGATCAATGCTTTCTTAAGTATTTCAAATGCTTCTAGACAATCATCATCAAAGACAAAAGGAATATCTTTTTGTAAGAGATTAGTCAGAGGCCTGGAGATTTTGGATAAGTCCTTTATGAACCACCTATAAAACCCGGCATGACCAAGGAAACTTCGTATACCTTTGATGTCCTTGGGGCATGGCATATTTTCAATAACATCAACTTTAGCTTTGTCAACTTCAATACCTCTTTCAGAAATTTTATGTCTCAAGACAATGCCTTCATTAACCATAAAGTGGCACTTCTCCCAATTCAAGACAAGGTTAGTGTCTTCACATCTCAGCAAAACTCGATCAAGGTTGCTTAAGCAATCATCAAAAGAAGTTCTGTAAACGGAGAAATCATCCATGAAAACCTCAACAATCTTTTCACAAAAATCAGAGAATATAGCCATCATGCATCTTTGAAAGGTAGCAGGTGCATTGCATAAACAAAAAGGCATATGTCTATAAGCAAAGGTACCGAAATGACAAGTAAAAGTGGTATTTTCTTGATCCCCTTTTGACACAGGTATTTGAGAGAAACCAAAATAACCATCTAGAAAGCAAAAATGAGTATGTTTGGATAACCTTTCTAGCATTTGATCAATAAAAGGCAAGGGGTAATGATCTTTCTTAGTAGCTTTATTTAACTTACAGAAATCAATTACCATCCTATAACTTGTAACTATTCTTTGTGGGATAAATTCATCTTTATCATTAGGAACGACAGTCATACCTCCCTTCCTAGGGACACAATGGACAGGACTTACCCACTGGCTATCAGCAACGGGATAGATAATACCTGCCTCTAGAAGCTTTAGTACTTCCTTCCTTACCACTTCTTTCATCTTAGGATTTAACCGTCACTGATGATCAATAAATGGTTTGGCATTTTCATCCAAATTTATCCCGTGTTGGCATATAGTGGGACTAATGCCCTTAAGATCATCCAGAGTATATCCAATAGCAGCACGGTGCTTCTTCAGAGTTTTCAATAGTTTTTCTTCTTCCTGCTCTGAAAGGTGAGCACTAATAATAACAGGATATACTTTCTTTTCATCAAGATAAACATACTTAAGATTATTAGGCAAAGGTTTAAGTTCAAACACGGGATCACCCTTGGGTGGAGGACGATCCCCTAGGATTTGAACAGGCAAGTTGTTTTTAATACGGGTCCCTGTCTAAAGAATATTTCATCTATTTCCCTTCTCTCATTCATATGCATATCATTTTCATGGTTTAGCAAGTATTGTTCTAAAGGATCATTAGGAGGCACAGAAATAGAAGCAAGACCAATAATTTCAACCTTACTAGGTGGTTCCTTTTCAAGGGGTTGTCTACGAATTTTACAAAGTTAAAATCATGAGACATATCCCCTAATCCCACAGTAACAATATCTTTCACGCAGTCTATATTGGCATTAACAGTATTCAAGAAGGGCCTACCAAATATAATTGGACAAAATTTAGCTTGTGGGGAACTAAGAATAAGAAAATCAGCAGGGTATTTAACCTTCCCACACAAGACTTCAACATCTCTAACAATCACAACTGGTGAAATAGTGTCTCTATTAGCTAGCTTAATAGTAATATTAATCCCTTCTAACTCAACAGGTGCAATATCATGCATAATTTCTCGATATAAATCAAGACGGATAATACTCGCACTAGCACCTACGTCACATAAGCCATGATAGCAATGATCTCCTATGTTAACAGATATAACAGGCAAGCCTACAACAGGTCTATGTTTATTCCTAGCATTGGGTTTGGCTATTCTAGCAGACTCTTCTTGGAGGTAAATAACATGTCCATGTAAATCTTCTACCAAGAGATCTTTAACCATAGCAACACTAGGTTCAACTTTAATTTTCTCAGGGGGTGTAGGTGTTCTATTATTACTCTTAAGAACTACAATTGAAGCTTGAGCATGATCCTTTATCCTAACAAGGAAAGGTGGCTTCTCAATATAAGCAGTGGGAATAACAGGATCAACATTATAAGTGATAGTCCTTTCTTCAACTTTAATAGGTTCAACTACTTTTACTTCAATAGGGGGTGGTATTTAAACCACTTCTCCATGGGGAGATCAACATGACTAGCAAAAGATTCACAGAAAGAAGCTACTATCTCAGAGTCAAGTCCATTTTTAGTGCTAAACTCACGGAAAACATTGGTATCCATAAAAGCTTCAACACAATCAAACTTAGGGGTCATACCTGACTCCTTACCTTCATCGAGATCCCAATCTTCAGAGTTGCGTTTAATTCTTTCCAATAAACCACATTTGAATTCAACAGTCTTCATCATAAAAGAGCCAGAACAAGAATTATCGAACATGGTGCGATTATTGAGAGAAAGCCGAGCATAAAAATTTTGAATGATCATTTTTCTTGAGAGCTCATGGTTGGGGCATGAATATATCATTTACTTAAGCCTCCCCCAAGCTTGAGCGATGCTTTATCCTTCGCGAGGCCAGAAACTATAAATATAATTACAATCACGATGAACCTGGTGCATAGGGTAGAACTTCTGATGAAATTCCAACTTCAGACGATTATAGTTCCATGATACCATATCATCACATAGCCTAAACCATGTCGATGCATATCCCTTCAAAGATAAAGGGAAGACCTTCTTCTTGATAACATCCTCGGGCATACCTGCAAGCTTAAACAATCCACAAACTTCATCCACATAGATTAGATGTAAATCGGGATGGCGTCTCCTGTAAAGGGAATTTCAAGCAGTTTCTCTATCATACCCGAAGGAATCTCAAAGCAAACATTTTCAGTAGGTGCAGTAGGTTGAGGAGCAACTCTTTGCTCTTCTGTTCGGCGTGAAGATACCCCGAACAAGCCCCTCAAAGGATTTTGAGCCATAGTAACAAGTGACAATAAATTTCAGCACACTATATAAATTTTTCCTTACCAAAGGCGCTTCACTCCCCGGCAACGGCGCCAGAAAAGAGTCTTGATGACCCACAAGTGTAGGGGATCTATCATAGTCCTTTTGATAAGTAAGAGTGTCAAATCCAACGAGGAGCAGAAGGAAATGATAGGCAGTTTTCAGTAAGGTACTTTCTACAAGCACTGAAATTATAAGTAGCAGATAGTTTTGTGATAAGGTAATTGGTAGCAAGTGACAAAAGGTAAAAGTAAATAAGGTGCAGCAAAGGTGGTCCAATCCTTTTTGTAGCAAAGGACAAGCCTGGACAAACTCTTATATAAAGGAAAGCGCTCCCGAGGACACATGGGAATTATCGTCAAGCTAGTTTTCATCACGATCATCTGATTCGCGTGCGGTACTTCGATAATTTGGTATGTGGGTGGACCGGTGCTTGGGTGATGTCCTTACTTGGACAAGCCTCCCACTTATGATTAACCTCTAATGCAAGCATCCGTAACTACAAAAGAAGTATTAAGGTAAACCTAACCATAGCATGAAACATATGGATCCAAATCAGCCCCTTACGAAGCAACGCATAAACTAGGGTTTAAGCTTCTGTCACTCTAGAAACCCATCATCTACTTATTACTTCCCAATGCCTTCCTCTAGGCCCAAATAATGGTGAAGTGTCATGTAGTCGACGTTCACATGACACCACTAGAGGAAAGACAACATGCATCTCATCAAAATATCGAACGAAGACCAAATTCACATGACTACTAATAGCAAGACTTCCCCCATGTCCTCAGGAACAAAAGTAACTACTCACAAGACATAATATGGTTCATGATCAGAGGGGTATAAATATGCATAATGGATCTAAACATATGATCTTCCACCAAATAAACCAACTAGCATCAACTACAAGGAGTAATCAACACTACTAACAACCCACAGGTACCAATCTGAGGTTTGGGTACAAAGATTGGATACAAGAGATGAACTAGGGTTTGAGAGGAGATGGTGTTGGTGAAGATGTTGATGAAGATATCCCTCCCCAAGATGGGAGAGTTGTTGGTGATGACGGCGGTGACGATTTCCCCCTCACGGAGGGAAGTATCCTCGGCAAAACAGCTCTGCCGGAGCCCTAGATTGGTTTCCGCCTCGGTTCCGCCTCGAGACGGTGGTGTCTGGTCCCGAAAGCCTCCTTATGATTTTTTCCAGGTCAAAACACCTCATATAGGAGAAGATGGGCATCGGGGGGCCTTCGGGGGGGCCACGAGACAGGGGGCGCCCTGGGCAGGGGGCGCGCTCCCCACCCTTGTGGACAGCCGGTGGCCCCCCTCGTGAACTTCTTTCGCCAGATATTTTTTATATTTTCTGAAACAGAGTTCTGTTGAGTTTCGGGGATTTTGGAGTTGTGCAGAATAGGTTTCCAGAGTTTGCTCCTTTTCCAGCCCAGAATTCCAGCTGCCGGCATTCTCCCTCTTTATGTAAACCTTGTAAAATAAGAGAGAAAATGCATTAGTATTGTGACAAAACATGTAATAACAACCCATAGTGCAATAAATATCAACATATAAGCATGATGCAAAATGGACATATCACTGCACACGATTTGTTAGTCCAACAACCTTACCGGTCAATTGACCGAGTAAGTTATCATGATTCTTCAAGATATTCTTGAAGTTTTCATTCTGCTCGGTTTGGCTAGCAATAAACTTTTAAGAGTTTCTTCAAGAGCAATTCTATTTCTACCATTAGCTCCATTAAAACTATTTGATGCTCTTCCATTATTAGGATAAGGAAATTTAGGAGCATAACTATTATTTTTCCAATTGGGATTATAGTATTACGATCAATAAAATTCACATCACTATTATCTTCATCAGTGATGACATTGACATTTACCTCTTCATTACCTTTCATCAAAGAGATAAGTTCTTCTAGCTTGGTTGTTAACTTCGAGCAATTTGCTTCTATGACATTCACCTTCTTGGTGGTGGTCCTCTCAACATGCCATTAGGCATGGTTCTCTTGCATATCATCTAGTATCTTCTTGACATCTTCTAGGGGTTTCCCCATGATTGTTCCTCCTGCAGCTGTATCAAACCTAGTTTTTGACATGTGATTCAAGCCATTATAAAACATATGAAGGATTAACCACTTCTCCATTCCATGACTGGGGCAGTTCCTTATAGCTTCTTTCATTCTATCCCATGCAAGCATTAATGGTTCATGTTCTTCTTGCTTGAAAACTATTATCTGAGAATGTAATTGCATAATTTTTGTAGGTGGACAAAACTTAGAAAAATGTGTTAGAACAAGCATCCCAAGAAGTAATACTGCCTTTAGGAAAAGCTAAAATCCATTATTTAGCTTTTCCTCTCAAGGAGAAAGGAAATAAGTGAAGTTTCAGAGCATCTGGGTCATAATCCTTTCTGTGTGTCATGTTGCACAATTCAATAAAATTATGTAAATGCATACCTGCATCCTCAGAAGCAGAGCTGCAAATTAGTCATGTTGGACCATGGAAACTAAGTTCAGTTTGATCTCATATTCTGCACCTGCAACATCAGGTTGTGATATAGGTTCACACATGATATTGTTGCTAGGAATAGCAAAACTCCCAAGATTACAAGCCATAATAACTTCTTGGATTATTCAACCGACAAGACTTGCAAAAAAGTAAAACGAAAACTGAAAAGGTAAAGAAAAAAAAGTGAAAAATAAATTGAACAAAAACTCGAACACAAAGACTAGGAATACTAAAGTCCTCCGCGGCAACTGTGCCAGAAAAAGGGTTTGATATCTCCTTTTTGTTGACCCGGTATTGGAACTAAAAAGAGTATCCCACACCTACTCCCTAGAGGCAACCCTAGGTTATCGAACCCATGAGAGGAATATTCCCTTGAAGCGGTGGTCTCTAGCAAGCTTTTGCTAAAAGTGTCAAATCCAACTTTTGACCAAATCAGCAAGCAAATATTGGTTCAAACACTTATAATAAAACGAAGGTACGTGGATGAGGTCTTAATGCTTACAAACATGTATTGGTGTTGGGATAAAAATGATATTTGTTTGTTCTCAGGATGCCACCCATCAAGAGGTGCTTGCTTCGTTTGGAATGGGAGATGTGTCCAAATTACATCCTGACCGGCATGAGTTTTGCATCAAGAATAAGTTGTATTACTGGAGGCCCTATCCGTCTCGCGGGTTGCCCTGATAATTAAGATAATAATATCCGACAAAAGCTTTGGGCGTTCAATGACTACACCTCATGTATCCCTAAGGATATGATCCATGTTACCATGTTGAACCTTACTGTCACCGGTGTTTGTTATAACACTTCACGATCCCCTTGTTCCTAGCCTTACCAATGCTCGATCACCATGATCCCGGGTACCTGCAGGGACGAAGATCGCGGATAAGACAAGAGAAACTTCACGATGCAATTTTATTTTATGCATACAATACATTGTGTCAAAGGCTTCCATTGATCCCTTCACCAAAAATCTGAGGCTGCAAGACTCATGCCTCACCCCATACGTTACTATACTACCCACACATGGAGATCAAATCGCAAGAAGAAATCATTGAAAAACACATCTTGAGATTGATTGATTGCAATATGTCTTACAATAGATACCTTGTGCAATGCACGATTACAAGTATGTACTAGATGAGAGAGGTATATGGTGGTGGAGATGGCTATGGAGGAGTACATGTCAGAGGCTAGGGTTTGAAGATAATGAATGGTTTGTGCTTGTGCTCGATGCTCCTCTCTGTTTCCTCCTCGTCGTTCTGCTGACATTTTGACGGGGTCCCCTTTATAAAAGTCGTTCAGGTGGACGAGTTGTCTCAGTTTCCATGCCAAACAAACGCTCATGCTAGCGCTCGCGGTCGCATGTAACGCCGTCTTTTCCTTTGGAGTGCTTCTGATGCCTCCCGGTGATTTGTTCTCCATTTTCCTTCCTTTCCTTTCTCCCACGTGATATCTTCACTTTTTAGCCCATTTCATGTGGAAAAAATATTGAAGAGAGGATTTATGGAATCCTTTGCATTCATTAGTCATTAGTGGTAATATCGGAGCGAATATCTCTTTTTCGTGAAATATCTCGGTTTAAACAAGGTTGAAATGAGTTTAAAAATATCAGTCATCACCTGGCCCACAAAAAATCCCCTCCCGACCCCATTTTATTCCATTCTGTCCCTCCCCCCTTGCTTTGCATCCGCAACCTCCGACTCTGACGCCATTGATGTACCACTTCGGCCGCCGCACAAGGATTGCCGGACTTCCGCAACCAGCACTGACGCGCCTGCTTGCCTTTTATGACGGCGTCGTCCACCCAGGACCCGTCCACAGCCATGTATGCTCCGCCTCTTGTCGACGACATCCATGGGGGACACCTCACCCGACAGGTGTTCGGTCAAATGCCATTGAGCCTATTTTTAATGGCGAGGTACTCGGTCATGGAGGAGTTGTTGTGCAATGTGTGGTTGGCCATATTCGCGAACTTCGCAAGCAGGAGCAAAAGGGGGCACTTCTGGCAGAGCGTGCATGATTTGTTTCACGCACCAAAGAACATTGTGCCCCGCGACATACACATCATCCATGATCGCAATGTGAAGTCGATAGGATCCTATCGATGGTACGACATCCAGACAACCATCACCAAGTTTTGTCGCGCAGTTGATATGCTGGAGGAGATTGTAAGTTTTGCTTCTTCTTGTTCGACTTGTTGATTGGACCATCCATTCACCCAGTGTTGCTCTACACATTTTGTAGCTCATGCGCGCTGCCGTTATGTACCACGGGATAGAGGCGATGGCTATTTACGCACATACACAGTTGGTTGAAGCTCAAGGGGCAATATGTGTGGGACGACATGATTCGTTCAATTTGAATTTGAACTATTTCTCGTTGAATTGGAACTATTATTGTACTATACTTATTTGCATGCTATGTATGGATGATTTGTGCTATTTTCATCCGAATTTCGATAAATTCCGTCGGGTTTGATGAATTTTATCAGGTTTGTTTGAACCCGGCTTGAAATGTATGCAGATAGCGTTGGATGACCGTCTTCCGCATCCGTGTCCGCAAACTCGTCATCCTGACTGCCGACGGATGCCGAAGAAAATTTGCTAATCAGCGTTGGGGTGTCCTATAGTATAATAAAGTGGGTTGTGTGCATCATTGGCTGTAGAGCCGGGCGGTTTCAACCTTCTTTTCGAAAGAATTAAAAAACACATCAAATAGGAAAAAAATCCTAAAAGATAGAATCTTACAAAAATATTCATGAATTTTCTTTGTACCAAGAAGGTCCTGAAAGTGCCCTTGTTTTTTAAATAGAAGAAAATTTCACCTAGTATTTAACTCATATTGCTTCTGAAAAGTAGTAAGACGACTTCTATGGGAAGTTTCTTTTTGCAGGAATAATACTTGTATTTCTCAATCATCAAGGACTACTTTCAAAACATCCTCCGGGCCCGAGCCGACTTCTGTTGGCAAGTTGACCATGTGCAATCAAAACGGAGGCACCAACAAGAGATACGTAGGAGAAAGAACATAGTATGAGAATTAAGAAAGAATGGCCAAAGGATGACCGGCTTCATATTCAATCTGAAATGCATGAGTGCTGTCGAGGTTAGCACGTAGAGGGAAAACTAGGGATCAACAGAAGCACGTATGTTGAATTGTTGGTATGCCAAAACCACGTAGCATTGCAAAAGAGTTGCCGCCTTGTAAGGGAAAGAGGGTCACTGACAAAGGGCTTGGATGTCTGGATAACTACGTGCCATGCAAGGGAAGGGACGCAAAAGTTGCACGTATAGTACAGCTTTGTAAGTCCACCGAACAGGATCGGATTTTTGCAGCGAAGGCTATTATCGGTAGTGCAATTTTAAACGAAATTTTACCATAACAAACATCCCTTTTCTTTTCCATACTTCGTCCACTAGTGAAATTCGCTTAATCTCTACTCCTAATGAACGATTTGGTGAATAGTCTTCGCGGTTTATTTTCGTCCGGGTTTTTCGTCTCGCATCCCACCACCATATCTCCTCACGTTGATATTTTTACCCTCACAATAAAAACTTTCCTAACATTTCCAAAGTTTCCTAACTAGACACGTTATAAACGGCAGGAACTGATAGCACATTACCAATCAATAAAATTTAGTTTCATGACGATCAGTTCCAAATCCTTATTTGCCTAATGCATCGATCTTTACCTTTTCTAAGTGATTGTTTGGATAAGGAGGATTAGCTATGGATATATCTCTACTCCTAATGGACGACTTAGTGAATAGTCTTCGCGGTTTATTTTCGCTGGGTTTTTTTCGTCATCCTCCCACCATCCAATTTCGTCGAGCTTTTTTCGTCGGTTTTTTATTCGCCCCCCTCCCACTGGCCGGACAAACCCAACATTTATTTGGTAACATAATGAATTTACATATGGTGATTGATTGCTTTTTTGGTAACCCAACTAACGGATGGTAATCAATCTTCAAATACCAAAATCAAACGTACAAGGCAACAATCAATTCATTTTTTTCTGACCGGTTATTTTTCGTCTCCTCTCCCACTTGCCTTTTCGCTTCACCGTCCACATAAACCCATCGGATTAGTTATCATATAAAAAAATTAATCACAATCAATCAAGCATTGATGGGATATTTCCTTACATTGATGTGATTTTCATTTCTTATCATGAATAATACACCTCAAAAAAAGGTAGGGTGTGCGAGGATCATGGGCACATGCCCTACAAATCCGAAAATGCCTATAAAAAATAAATCAGAATCAATCAAGCATTGCTAGTATACTTTACTTGCTTTGATGGGATTTTTGTAAACGGTACCATTAACGCGATCCTCCCATCGCTGCCCTCCTCACGAGCCTGGACGGCCGATCCTCTCGACTCCTGCCTTCATGTGTCCTCGCGCCGGCGCGCCGCCATCCTCTTCTTCTCTCCGATTTCCTTGACCAGGAGGACTCCTCTGTGCCCCAGGCCCTGGCCGACCTCGGCGACTCCTCGGTACTCCGCCCGCGCCGTCACATCCGACGCAGGCGAAACTCCAGTTCACCGTACTACCACTCTGCCGCCGCCACCAGCGCAGAACCCTAGGGCAGGGCACTAGGATCCCCTGAGCAGGGCGGGCAGCGAGGAGCGGCGCAAGGAGGCTGTGTCGGTCGTTCCCGCCACCAGCGCTAAACCCCAGGTATTTACGTTCCATGTCCTCCCCGCACTCTGCTGATACATAAGCGAGGAGCTGACGGTGGAAATGCTACTCCTCCTCAAACTCTATGATGCTTGATTCGATCTCGTGGACTGGTGTCATGAAGGTGGGCAAGGCTATTGAGTTTGCTTCTAACGCCGGCTTGGGCGATGGGTGGGACGAATGCGAGCAGCGGCCAACGACGGACATGGACTCAAGTCAGCACAGGTCCACGGCGGAGCAGCGCCCTGTTGGTCTTCACTTGGTAGGCGGCAGCAGTTTCCGCATCAAGGTATGTGCTCTTTTTTACATTCTTGTCATTTTTAATTGAGAATCGTTGTATTAGCTCATGGGCGCCCGTACCAGCAGTCCAAATTTGATTCCCGGTCAGCTCGGGTGTTGTGGAGCACATGGAAGGAGGAGAAGGAGGGCAGGTGTTTACAATTCGGTGCCAAGGAAGATAATCGAGATGGTGGCGCAGAATTAGAGGATGCCAAGTGACCAGGTAGAGGAGAGACACCATTCAACGCCCATCGATGCAGTGAGGAGTGTGGTGTTCTAGAGTATGGTAATTGGTAAAAGTTTTTGGTCCTATAATATCAGTGTGTGTGTGTGTGTGAGAGAGAGTGTGTGTGTCTCAGAGAGAGAGGGAGAGAGAGAGAATTTAGACAAAGATAATGCATATTACATAAAAATAACGCTGAGAATTTAGATTGTTTGTCATGGAGCTATGCTGGCCGATTTACATGAAATTAATTCCCTCAGTTGTGGTGGCAAATATAATAGACATAATCCATATTGATATGCACTAGCGTGTGTGTGTGTGTGAAATAGATGGATTATGGTTCCGTACCAATAAGATGGATATGTGTGTGTGTGTGTGTGTGTTAGAGAGAGAGGGGGGGAGAGTGAGGAAGAGGGAGGGAGAGTGTGTGTGTGAGGATTTGATGGTAAAAAGGTCGCCAATGTCATTTGATATGTATGAGAATATTAGATGTAATATTAACATGACTAATATTGAACACTTAAAATTAATGTGGCCCCGTTGCAACGCACGGGCGTTCTTCTAGTAATAAGTAGAGCACGAGAAGGCACGTCCTAAACCCGGATACATATGAATCCGTTTTTTTAATGCATTTTAAAATGGATATTTTTGTAAACGCACGTGTTAGCACAAAGTTTTATGATTTTTTTGCCTCCGTAAAAAATAAAAATTTCAGTGTTTTAAAATAGTGTTTAATGACACAATTGTCTGTCTTTTTTCATAGGCCAACAAAAGGTTGTTTTTCCGCAAAAAACTTTTTACGCGGACATAAAACATGAAGATGTACATGTGCAATGGCATGTTTTGGCATTTAGAAATGACAGCAGCTAAATGGCTCCCGAGCCCATCTGCACCTGCACATAAATAGTAAAATCAAAAGAAATACTAGATTTTTTAAAAAAAATCTGATTT
>LR738713.1:166953162-166965606 GCA_902687465.1 Secale cereale | reverse complement strand
GGGGGCAACCATGGCGGTGGCGGCGGGAGTTCGAGTCGGCCACGGCGGGGCGATGCGGGGAAGGCGGTGGCACGGGGCGACGGGCCGGTTCGGGTGGGCTTCGGCCCAGTCGGGTCGGTCCCCTATTTTTTTTAACAACTACGCCGGCGCTAAAACAACTCTAGAAAATAAAATAAAAATTAGAAATTGCCAAAACAAATTTTCGCCTTCTAAATAAAATATTTAGAACAAGATGAACATTTTCTTGGCACTAAAATGCATTTTTGAAAACATGCAATTTTTCCTAATTCAAATAAATCCAAATAAACTCCAAATAAAACTTGTTTGACCTTTTTATTAAATCTTCCATATTTCTATATTTTGGGAGAGTCATTTTACTCCCTCTCTCATATTTTTATGATAGAAATACTTGAAGAAAAATAAATAAAATCAAACGATCCTATTTTCAAAATTTGAGAAACCTCAAATATGAAAATTTTGAAATCCCCAACTCTCTCCGAGGGTCCTTGAGTTGCTTAGGATTTTCTTGGATCACCAAAAGCAAGAAAATATGATATGCATAATGATCTAATGTATAACATTCCAAATTGAAATTTTGGGATGTTACACTTTTACTCCTCGTCTATACTCTAGGACTCTGATCTCTCTTCTATTCGGGATGAATGAATTTTGCAAAATCTAACATTAGGATCTCGTTATCACTTTCACCCGGAGAGCACCTTATTACCGATGATCGTCTGATGCACCAGAAGACCCTGAAGATACTCTCCGCTGTTAACCCGAGAACTTGTTTTCATTGCATTTGCAATTCCCGTTCCACCGTCAACCCTTATGATAACTACATGCAGTTGTCATTCTTACATTCATCCCTAGTTGGTCTTGTTATTACAAAATACCCCGAAATACTCGTCGTTGTTTCGATAGTCCTTTGTGCCTACTGCCTTATAGTTCCTTGTCGCCTGAATACACCTACAAATTAATCCTCACACATACCGAGGATTTATTTCTCCCCAGTTGTTCATATGTTTCACTAAAGTCTTCGGAATCCTATTCGAGCTTTAGAAAATCCTCAACAACATATTTATCTTGAAATTCTTGCTTGCGTGCAATATGGTTAATCCCATAAGTCTGGCAATCTTATTGCCATCCTTGTCACTATCATTTCGAGTCCATTGATTCAAAATGTTGCGGATGCTCGCAATCCCCAATCAGATCCTAGAATTCATCCTTCCGACGCAGACATCATTTTAAACCTGGTTGGATCTCGACCAATCAAATTGCCATCGATTGTATCCCTAAGCATATTCAACTTATCCATCCTTGATCAGAGCGTTTGGTTGAATTAGTCAGTTGTTTTTATAATCTGATCTCTTTATTCGGGAAACATAATTCCTTTGCATTTGGTTGAATTAGTCAGTTGTTTCTATAATCTGATCTCCTTTAATTATTCTTCTTCTGGTTGAGTATTGATACGTCCAAAACGTATCTATAATTTCTGCTTGCTCCATGCCTTTTTTGTGTGATATTGCTATGATATTTATGCACTTCCATACACTTTTGATCATATTTGTACTAACCTACTAATGGTTGCAAAAGTGCACAATGTTCTTGTTTTACACTTTATTGTGTAGGAATTACTTGGAAATTGACAAAAACGCAAAAGAAGTCGTATTGGAGTAGGACTCTGACTTTCCTGAAATCTGTGTGAGAACGTTTTTTAAAGATGGTCACGGTTCGGCACGAAAATGACGTCAAACGGAAAAAGTCTAGTTGCGAAAGTTGTGGGGAATTTCGAGGCGATGCTTCTGGATATAAAATTCGTCCAAATCGGAGTCCGGACGGCCGAGTAAAGCCCGTTTTACTGAGGCCCAAAATCTGATGACGGGAATCCGAGAGTCTATATAAAGAGAGGAAACCTAGGTCACCAGGGGCCACGAATTTTCCTCCTCCCGAGCCGCCGTCTTGGAGGGTAGGACCAGCACCATTGCAGCACCATCCACAAGGAAGAAGGGGCGCCAAGGAGCCGCTGCCCCCTAGGGCCGCCGCCGCCCCCTAGGGCCGCCGCCGCCGCCGCCTCCGTGGCTGCCGCCGGTCGTCTCCTCCTCGCGGGGCTGCACCTCTCCATCAACACCATCATCAAGCTCCTCCTCACCATGTCCATGTGTGAGTAGTTTCCTCCGGGGCCGAGGGCTTGTACGTGTAGCTATGTGGTTATCTCTCTCTCCCATGATGTGATCTTCGTTGTGATCATAGGCTATGTTAATCTAGGGTGATCCCATGATATTTCCCCTTCCTCTATGTATTGGATTGATGTACTCACGTGTCTTTATCTAGTATAATCCCCGAGACCAAGGTGACAGCGGTCTATTGGACATGGATTAGAAAAATATTTTCATGAGTGATTTCCTCTCTTGTGTGTTGATTGAAGATTGAGAGTCTCTTGGTGCTTGTCTTTGACTATCCTTTAGATATGTTGTGGTGATTGTGGGACTCTCTTTGGATGGCCGCGGTGACATTGGGAAATCCTTAGATTGAGAACTACGAACTTTGAGGTGTGCTTTTGTAGCCCTACATAATTCTCGTCCTCTCTTGACCACGAAGGAATGACCTTCGGGTGCGTCTTCATTGCATGTTTTATGGGAAATATCATGTGATTCGATTATGTTAATGTTGTTGGGAGTTGCCACTAGTGAAAGTATGATCCCTAGGCCTTGTTTCCACCATTGCAATACCATTTGTGCTCACGTTTACCACTTGTTTGCTTGCTGCACTTTTTATTACAGATTTATATTACTTTTCTTTGCCACTCCTATCATCCATATTTTACCATCTCTTCGCCGAACTAGTGCACCTATACAACTCTTAGTTGTATTAGGTGTGTTGGGGACACAAGAGACTTCTTGTATCTTAGTTGCAGGGTTGCTTGAGAGAGACCATCTTCAACCTCTACTTCCCTGAGTTCGATAAACCTTAGGTCATCCACTTGAGGGAAATTGCTGCTGTTCTACAAACCTCTGCGCTTGGAGGCCCAACATAGTCTACAAGAGTAGAAGCGTGTGTAGACATCAAGCTATTTCTGGCGCCGTTGCCGGGGAAGTGAGTGCTTGAAGGTATATCTTTAGATCTTGCAATTAAATCTTTTTGTTTCTTGTTTTTATTTCACTAGTTATGTTTATGGAAAACCGCATTCTTAGTTCGTTGCTTGTGGGAAGACGCCCCACACCTGTGGTGGTTGCTCCTCCCCCTACTGAAATTGTGCCCTATAAAATACCAGCTGGTATTATCGATTATATTTTGGCTAATCGTTATGCAGGAGACAGACATCCCGGTGAACACTTGCTATATCTGTCACAATTATGTTCATTATTTAAGCTTGCAGGTGTATCAAGGGAGTTTGTCATGAGGAAATTGTTCGCCGTATCACTTATAGATAAAGCTTCAGATTGGTATAAGCTTCTCGATAACTCACACTTGCTTGATTGGCAAGAGCTTATGTCTCTCTTTTATACTAAGTTTTATCTTCTTCATGAAATTCATCGAGACAGGAACTATATCTATAACTTTAGGTCTCGTGACGGAGAAAGCATTGCTCAAGCTTGGGGGAGACTGAAAACTTTAATGCTAAAAAGTCCTAACCATGGGCTCCCAAAAGATGCTTATGTGGAGAGTAAGAGTACCTTTTTGCATGTGGATCATGGTAACAATGCTTTATGTGATGCTTATATTGTTGAGTTTATTCGTGATCCCACTGAAAATTATTATGAGAAGGGAACATATGCTTATAGATATTTCAATAATATTAAGTTCACTCTCTTTATGTTGAAGGTTTTGAAGCTGCACTTGTTTTGTCTTCCTATGCTTATTGCTTTGTGCTTCAATGAATTATTCCATTGCAATATTCCTATGCATAGGAAGCATGTTAGGCTTAAATGTATTTGGTATTTGCTTCTTGATGCTCTCTTTTGTTCTTCAACTCTTATTCCTACGAGAGCATCATTAAAGTCTTATACCTAGCTTAAAGGCATAAAAGAAAGCGCTTTTGGGAGGCAGCCCACAATGAATAAAATTTTATTTTGCTTTTGTTGTGTTTTGATGTTGTTACTACAGTAGCATCATCATTGTATCTATATTTTTCAGCTTTGTGCCAAGTGTAGCCTCTGATTGCAAGAAAGTTCAAAAGTTGTGACGTGCTGTCCAAGAAACAGATTCTGTCCTTTGACAGAAAAATTCGTATAAAATCACCAGATCATCTTTTTGGTCTGAATTTTTTCGACAGCGTGCTCTATACAATTTGCTTTCGGGCATCTGTTCTGAGTTTTTTGATTTGAGTTGCAGAAGTGCCCCGAAAATATCATTTACTACCTGCTGGTCTGTTTTTCGCAGATTCTGTCCTGTTTTGCCTTTCCTTCATTTTGCAAACCTTGAGCTTGTTTTTTCTTTGCAAAAACCTTTTGGCAATCTTGAGAAACAGTATACCTTCAAGAATATCCTTATTTCCAGCAAGGAAAAATTATTTTATTAAGGGCACTAACCTCGCTAATCAGATTATGATGAGTTATGTATGAAGGGAGTTTTCAAGTGTGCGAGGGAAGATGATAAAAAGATTCAGGAGTGTCAAATGCTCAAGCTTGGGGATGCTCCCGTGCACCCCCAAGAAATATTCAAGAAGACTCAAGCGTCTAAGCTTGGGGATGCCCTCGTGCATCCCCTTCTCCATAAAAAATTATCAGTTCGTCTTTCGTTCCACTATATTTTTATCACTTCATGTGTTATGTGCTATGCTTGGAGCGTCTTGCTTTTAGTTTCCTTTTTAGTTTTCTTTAGCTTTGCTTGCTTTTCATAACGAGTTGGAACTCAGCCTTCTTTGTGTGGGAGAGAAACACGCTCCACTTCAACCTAGAACATAACATAGAATTTTCATGTCTATCCTTGCTGTGTGTGTTCTTTGTCTTTCAATAGCTACTGTCATGCTTAGCTCTTAGTTTTCATGTTTATCTTTTTAAAGAGTTTTTGTTTAGTTGGTCGCTGGAACTCTCTTTAGTTATCATGCTTATCTTATTAAGAGAGTTGGCTTCTGTTGCACTGGTCGATATGTCTATGATAAAAATGTTATGTGCATAATGGTGCTTAGTAGTTCATGTTTTCTTATGGTTAGTCTCAAATAGCTGGGGGGTTCTCAATGTGTTAATGGAGTACCAACATGATTTGTTTGCCTATGATGTGGTATGGTTTAGTGATATCTTCCTCCAGGAATTTATTTTGATTGACTTGGCGTATGCTCACGCATATTTAAGACTGTAAAGAAAGTCTATCAAGCCTTGATGATCTTTAGTTTCTGAGTAGCGATATAACTTCCATGTCTGATTCAATGTTGCTTTGTCGCTCTGCATGATTATGACCGTCATTGCTCTTTTAGTCGGTCGCTCCCAGTCTTTTGCTAACCTTCGCCTATACTAAGCGGACTGACTGCTTGTGCATCCAAAATCCTTTAAACCAGTTATGCCATATGAGTCCATCATACCTTCCTATACATGGTATTTACCTGCCATTCCTAACGAAGACTTTCATGTACCATCTCGAAATTATTCAAAAAAGCATTTATCTTTTGTGCCTCTGTTTTAGCTCATGAGGAAGTAGTAGTTAATTCATGATCTTTTTAAGTTGGACAAGCTTCACCCCGGGATTGCATGTCTAATGTGCAAACCCATAATACGAGAAGGAACTGGCATAGAGTGCGCCCGGCTCATTAAAAAATATACAACAAACAAACCCTCCTTCACGCTTTGTTCATGAGAAATCAGAAAACTTTGGCAGTGATAAACAAAGGAGATTAAGAGGATGTGATCGTCCTCATGTGGGAGCCGTTCCTCGAAACTTGTCCAGCTCGAGAAGTAATTGAGTTATCTGCTAGCGTTCGTTGACGAAATATGCATATTCTAAAAAATAATTTTTACCTCTATTTTTAAAACCAAGAGCTCTGGTACATGTTTAGTTTTTGTTTCCGACCACGGGTTTTCAACCTTGCCAACAAAAGCCACGGTTCGAAAGTCTCCACCTTCTTTAAAGCACCAACTATTGAGAGCATGATTGTCATTCTGAGTGTAATGTGCATTGTCCCAACGTATCATTGTCTTTTGCATGATTATTATATCGTTTATTCTGAAATCATTGTATGTAGTCATCACTTAAACCTTGGAGGTGCCCCCGCATTTATGTTTTGCTTCACTAAAGGGGGCAAGCGAGATATCACTTTGTCATGTTTGCACACCATGCTCATTACAAATCTATTGAGTGTTTCAGTATCATATTGTAAAACTTTCAGTTCTTTGTGATTTTCTCATGAGGCAACTTAATTACTACAGACTCATTGTCTCAGTAAGCATTTGTCATGTGACTGTGAAAAGTTCTTATATGGTTAATAGCATGTCACCACAGAAATTATGCTTGTTATCATTTACCTACTCGAGGTCGAGCAGGAATTAAGCTTCGGGATGTTGATACGTCCAAAACGTATCTATAATTTCTGCTTGCTCCATGCCTTTTTTGTGCGATATTGCTATGATATTTATGCATTTCCATACACTTTTGATCATATTTGGACTAACCTACTAATGGTTGCAAAAGTGCACAATGTTCTTGTTTTACACTTTATTGTGTAGGAATTACTTGGAAATTGACAAAAACGCAAAAGGACTCGTATTGGAGTAGGACACTGACTTTCCTGAAATCTGTTTGAGAACGTTTTTTAAAGATGGTCACGTTCCTGCCCGTATACTACGTCAAACGGAAAAAGTCTAGTTGCGAAAGTTGTGGGTAATTTCGAGGCGATGCTTCTGGATATAAAATTCGTCCAAATCGGAGTCCGGACGGCCGAGTAAAGCCCGTTTTACTGAGGCCCAAAATCTGATGACGGGAATCCGAGAGTCTATATAAAGAGAGGAAACCTAGGTCACCAGGGGCCACAAATTTTCCTTCTCCCGAGCCGCCGTCTTGGAGGGGAGGACCAGCACCATTGCAGCACCATCCACAAGGAAGAAGGGGGGCCAAGGAGCCGCTGCCCCCTAGGGCCGCCGCCGCCCCGAGGGCCGCCGCCGCCCCTTAGGGCCGCCGCCGTCCCCAAGGGCCGCCGCCGCCGCCGCCTCCGTGGCTGCCGCCGGTCGTCTCCTCCTCGCGGGGCTGCACCTCTCCATCAACACCATCATCAACCTCCTCCTCACCATGTCCATGTGTGAGTAGTTTCCTCCGGGGCCGAGGGCTTGTACGTGTAGCTATGTGGTTATCTCTCTCTCCCATGATGTGATCTTCGTTGTGATCATAGGCTATGTTAATCTAGGGTGATCCCATGATATTTCCCCTTCCTCTATATATTGGATTGATGTACTCACGTGTCTTTATCTAGTATAATCCCCGAGACCAAGGTGACAGCGGTCTATTGGACATGGATTAGAAAAATATTTTCATGAGTGATTTCCTCTCTTGTGTGTTGATTGAAGATTGAGAGTCTCTTGGTGCTTGTCTTTGACTATCCTTTAGATATGTTGTGGTGATTGTGGGACTCTCTTTGGATGGCCGCGGTGACATTGGGAAATCCTTAGATTGAGAACTACGAACTTTGATGTGTGCTTTTGTAGCCCTACATAATTCTCGTTCTCTCTTGACCACGAAGGAATGACCTCCGGGTGCATCTCCATTGCATGTTTTATGGGAAATATCATGTGATTCGATTATGTTAATGTTGTTGGGAGTTGCCACTAGTGAAAGTATGATCCCTAGGCCTTGTTTCCACCATTGCAATACCATTTGTGCTCACGTTTACCACTTGTTTGCTTGCTGCACTTTTTATTACAGATTTATATTACTTTGCTTTGCCACTCCTATCATCCATATTTTACCATCTCTTCGCCGAACTAGTGCACCTATACAACTCCTAGTTGTATTAGGTGTGTTGGGGACACAAGAGACTTCTTGTATCTTAGTTGCAGGGTTGCTTGAGAGAGACCATCTTCAACCTCTACTTCCCTGAGTTCGATAAACCTTAGGTCATCCACTTGAGGGAAATTGCTGCTGTCCTACAAACCTCTGCGCTTGGAGGCCCAACATAGTCTACAAGAGTAGAAGCGTGTGTAGACATCAAGTATCGATACTCACATCTGATTCCTTGCGGTCCGCCAGATCCTTTTGTGGATTATTATCCGACCGTTCCGACATATCAAAACCTTGAGTTCTCCCCCTGATACATAATGCCTTTGGTAAATTGTATCCTCTGCTTGGCCAACCATGCTCTGCTTTCGAGCTTGTATTTTTACTTTTGAAACTTGTGGTATATGTTACTAAGATGCCCGATGGGTTGAACCTATGCCTTCACCTAATCCGTGAGAACCTGAAAGTTTTCACAAGTCATACTCTTCCGGTGTTCTACCAAATAAAATTCCAACACTACAGTTTTATCAAAGCGAGAGGTGAATGAAATGATATGCATTAAAGAAGTGGGAGTCGACCTTGAACTTTGTGTTCATGCCCATGAATATGATGTAGACCATCTCAGAAGCTTCTTGCAAATGATTATCCAGCAGTATGATTATTTCGGTATTCTTGAATTGATTCCTTACAGTTATGGTTCCGACCATGTTGTCCTGATATGATATATCTGATGAGAATTCATTTCGGTGCCTTGTCCATTTTTGGCGAGGTTGGAGTATCTACCGTCATAGGTCAATGACTTGGTTCTACTTCTATCATATTCTACCTTCGAGTATTACCCCCTAGTATCTCGAAGATGTCTTGCCATTGCACCACATCTTACTAACTTTTTTGAAGTAATGTCTTTCCTTGTCATAATAACTCTACGGGTTCTGGGTTGTTGTCAACCGAGGACACCGACAAGTGGAATTATTCCGCACTACAAATCAAATACCCCTAGTATTTTTACTAGGAAATTCTGAACTCAATCTGGTCATTCCTGGACTATCGGTTGCATCCTGGTCTTGCTATCTTTGACTGTGCTACCTCGTCCTTCTCTGGTGCACGAATTCTTCAGTATGTGAGCATGACTTATGTCGAGCTTTCAACATCATGTTGCTTGTCTTGAAAGGCAACTTTGTTTCTGAGCTTGCATCTTATAGATTGATCCTATAACTTGCCACTTCGTCATTCCCTTACTTGTTGCCATTGTTGTTTGATTGCATCCTCTTGAAACCTCCTGGCAAATGTGTCGGAGCACCTTCAACACTTTGACTTCTTCCGAGATGTCAACTGTGTTCATGATGAGAAATACCTTCCTTGCCCTCTATGATTTTTATTATCATCGACAACACCCTTGACTTCCGTTCATCGCGAACTTGTCCACATTATGAATACAACTTGCTCTCCAGCTAGTGTTGTGTTCTGCCTTGAAGTATTACTGTCTTTTATGTCGAGAATGTTGTGGGGATTGATCCACCTCTTAGAAATTCTCGGTATGATGATACTTCTCACCATCACCATTCATCCTTGGTCCCCGTGTTGTTTTTAACCGGGATACCAATATGCTAACGATGTTGCTTGAATTCTGTACTTCTAGCAACCCTATTGCTTTGAAGTTAACGATCGACAGTTCGTTCTTAGACTGTTGGTTATTTGAATCATCACTCTAACATTGATCTTGTTGCCTAAGGTCAAATTTTGGGCACACCTTTCAACTAATGATTAATGGTGTATGTTTCCTCGAGCATACAACATTATATCATTTGAATTGACAAGTGTCATCTTCTTGTTCACATTATTGTGGAAATCCATCCATTTGGAATTCTCGATGAATTGTCGCTGAGCCCATCAGCCACCTCCTCATCCTCTCCTTGGTTTAATGATGAACTATTGTTTCGGGAACCCGCCCATAGTTCATTTCCCAAGAATCTTGCAATGTCATTTCGTCGATTTGTGTTGCACCTTTTCTTCTCGAACATCCTGAGTCCGAGGTATCATGACACCAATCGGATCTGAATCTCGGTCAGATATGATGGTTGGGACAACTTTCCAGTAGTTATAATGTTGGTCCTTTGATGACCCGGTAATGTGATGTCATGCCTAGCACCCCTGGCTGGAGGACCCATCATTATAATTTCTTCTGCAAGGATAACCATTCTACGAGGAGGAAATTGTAAGACTTATTTTATAAGTTGCTCCCGATGGATCATTTGTGTATCCAAAGTCTAGCCCTTGATTGAAACACCATATTATTGCTACCTCAAAGCAGGACTATGATACCCTGCTCATCAACCAGAACATTGGAGGCGTGATGCTAAATGTTTCTTGGTCAGTTATCCAAACACCGTTGTATGGGTAACATCTTGATTAATCCTTGCCTCTTTATCTGAATGGTTGGGTACTTGCTCTCCTAACCTGTATGCCATGTTCTGCTTGTCCATGTGAAGGATATAATCCTATTAATTGTGTGTAATCGCAATTTTCCTTTCCATTTGTTTGTTTAACCTTTCTTTGATCTACATATATATAATCTAAGCAGTAATAATTTTCTGCTTATGTAAACACCTTGGTGTACAACTCTGTCAGTAAGACCCTGTTACTATTGTTGATAACATTCCGATAACCACCGATGAACGAGAACCTTGCGTGTTGGTCCGCCTCGTTAAAATGAGCAAGAAAATGGTTCTCTTTGTCCCCCGTCCTTGGTACGGACATTGTTGCCAACATAGCTGACAGACTATCCTCTCACATGCCTTGCTTTCTATGCAAGATGTCATAGCCCTCCCTATTATCAACCCACATTGTGGGCCCATAACCCACAGGTCCACTGGATTGAAACCTGACTCTTCTTTACAACCCGGATTCTAATGTATCCTTTGCACCTGGCTTCGTATGTGATTCACGAGCTAAATTCTATACCATTATTCACCCTGGAATCAAACACCATGTTATTATCGTTGTTGAAGCCCCCATTTCAGCTTCTGTCTAGGCATAAAATGATTGCCTACCCATTTGAAACTTTGGTACCATCGTATATTGCACTCAACGAATTCACTGAAATAAAACTCGTGGGGTACCTCGTGTATTTCCCATTGAGTTCACCGTCAGATGCCCAGCTTTGTAGAGATGTGTTCTTCCGGAGTTTTTCCCACTGTTCGCGTTTGTAGGGCGATGGAGATCCCGAAGAAAGGATGACGAGTTGATCACGATGACTTGAAGCAGAGGGATGAAGACATCACCGTAATGGACCAACCTCTTCGAAAGGGCAGCCAAGACCGAGAAGACTTGTTAGGTTTTCGCTACCAACACTTTCCCCCCTTACTCCCCTCCTAAATCTCGGGACGAGATTTCTTGTAGTGGAGGAGAATTGTGACACCCGGACAATTACGCTACAGTAATTCTGCGCTAATGATGCCACGTCGCCACGATTGCTGTTACTAATCTCATGTTAGTTCGAAACCGATTCAAGTTCAAATTAAAAATCAAGCAAACAATAAAAGTTTCCAAATATTAAAACCAAAATGTTCGGAGTGAACCAAATAATGCATAGGCAATTATGGTGGAGAAACCACAATTTTATAAAATGTTAAATACTCCAAAATGGATAAAACAGTAGCGAAAACGATTATTTAAGTGCATTAAAATAATAAACAATTACAAACTGTTCTATCTTAGGTGCCAAGATAATTGTGGTATTGGCATAATTGGTAATATTATGTTAGGTGTGATTTTTGTGTTTTATGTAAACAAAAAATTAATAAAACATGAAAGGAAATAAATAAATAAAAGGAAAGACTAAACATAATTAAAACAAAAGTAAAAGAAAGTAAAAGCCCCCCCTAGCTGGGCCTCGGCCCAGAAGGCAATCGGGCCGCCAGGCCGGCCCCGGCGCGCCTCTGCTTAACCCCACCCCGTTGCCTAACCCTAAAGCCCCGACCCCTAGATCCCACCCACTCCGCTCGCTCTCTCTCCACGTCGCTCTCTCCCTCGCCTCCCCCGATCCAGATCAGGATCGAGGCATCGCCGCCGCCGCTCGGAGTTCCTCCCCCTCGACGGTCCTCCCCGCCGGACCGCCGGCCCCTCCCCGACCTCCTCCTCGCACTCGACACCCCGCCTTCGACGCGCAGCATCGCCTGCCGCCGCCATCTCGTCGTTGGCCACCGCCGCCCCAAGCTCCGACGCCGCCCCGAGCACATGTTAGCACATCTACAAGGCCCCGTGAGCCCTCTCCCCTCCACCTCTCCCCCCTGATGGATTTGTCGCCGCGCCCCTCAGCTCCTCGCTCGCCGCGGTCCCGTGCCCGCCTTCGCCTCGCAGCCTGCGGCCACGAGCGCCCCAGGACATCCTAGCCGCAAGCCCCGCATCTGCACGCCCGCGTCCCGCACGTTCTGCCGTCCCACGCAACCCTGCCACGGCGTCCGTCGGCGCGGCCCCTCTCCGGCGCCGCCTCATCTCTCCCGCAGCTCGCCTCGCACTCTGCCT
>LR738713.1:166924347-166951524 GCA_902687465.1 Secale cereale | reverse complement strand
TAGCCGCAAGCCCCGCATCTGCACGCCCGCGTCCCGCACGTTCTGCCGTCCCACGCAACCCTGCCACGGCGTCCGTCGGCGCGGCCCCTCTCCGGCGCCGCCTCATCTCTCCCGCAGCTCGCCTCGCACTCTGCCTCCGCTGCTGCTGCGCCATGGCTGCTCCAGCCGCGCCCTAGGGGCCTCGTCGCACACGCCCCGTGTGTGCCCCCCCCCCCGCCAAGCACCGCCCACGCACCCACCCACCGGTGCCGCTTCTTGCCTCGCCACACCTGCCTTCCCCATCGAAGGCCCCGACGCCCCGTCACGCCTCGCCAGTCCCGCCCTGCGGCTAGCTCAGGCGTGCGCCATAACGGGCGCCCACGCGCCCGCATCCATCGCCAGTCACCCGCCCCGTTTAGCCTGGTCACTGACCAGAGGGGCCCAACGCCATAAAAAGAGAAAACGTAAACGAATAAAAAAAGGATAAAAAATATAAAAATAAATAATGAAAATTAAAATAATTAAAATACTATTAATTAATTAATTAATTAAGTTAATTAATCATCATTAGTTTAACTAAATCACTAATTAACCTAATTAAGCTGTTAGTTAATTAGGCAGTCAATGACATGTGGGACCCACACGTCAGTTTGACCAGTCAACACCTCTGTTGACTACTGACATCATGCTGACGTCATGCTGATGCAATAATATAATTCTCGAATTTATTTAATAATTAATAAATTAGAAAATGTTTTAAAACTTTAAAAATTAATATAAAATAATCCGTAACTCGGATGAAAATACTTTGTACATGAAAGTTGCTCAGAATTTCGAGACGAATCCGAATACGCAGACCGTTCGTCAACCACACGTCCCTAGCATAGAGAACATGCAACATTCCCCCTCCATTTCATCCGCCCGAAAACACGAAACAGTAGGAATACTTTCCCGGATGTTTTCCATGCTCGCCAGTATCACTGGGTACCGCGTTAGGTCACACGTAGCACCGCGTATTTCCATGTTATGCTTTGTGGTGCGATGCTTATATTTATTGTTTCTTCCCCCTCTTCTCTCCGATAGACATCGGGACTGAGACCGCTGGCAGTGCCACGGTGATCGACTACGTCGACGACGACCCCTCATTGCCAGAGCAACCAGGCAAGCCAACCCCCCTTGATCACCAGATATCACCCATTCTCTTCTCTCTTATTCTTGCATTAGGTTTGCTACTGTTGATGATTCGATAACTCCTATTCTGTTGCATAGCCTATCATTGTTGCTACAACTGTTGATACCTTTACCTGCTATCCTAATGCTTAGTATAGGATGCTAGTATTTCATCAGTGGCCCCACATACTTGTCCGTCTGCCATGCTATACTATCGGGCCGTGATCACTCGGGTGGTGATCACGGGTATATACTATATACATACTTTACATGACAAATGATGTGACTAAAGTCGGGTCGGCTCTTTGAGTACCCGCAAGTGATTCCGATGTGGGGGCTGAAAGGACAGGTGGCTCCATCCAGGTAGTGGTGGGCCTGAGTTCCCGACGGTCCCCGGGTGGATCTTCATGGTGGAGCGACATGGCAAGTTGAGACACCCGGTCGAGAGGTGGCCTGGCCCTGGTCATTGTCCGCGGTGATTTCATAATAGCATGCTTAACGACTTTGGATATTTGATCTGAGTTTGGCCACTAGCCTATGCGCACTAACCAGCTACATGGGAATAGTTATGGGCTCTCGACGCCGTGGTATCAGCCGAAGCCTTCTTGACGTCAGCGACTTAGCGGCGCGCGTCGGGTTGGACCGCGTAACGTAACTTCCTTAGCAATGGAGGTTGCTAGGTCTGCTCACCGGCCGCGTACGCAACATGCAGGTGTGCAATGGGCGATGGGCCCGGACCCCTGCGCGCTTAGGACTTAGACCGGCGTGCTGACCTCTCTACTGTGCTTAGGTAGGGTTGCGACGTGTTGATCTTCCGAGGCCAGGCATGACCCAGGAAAGTGTGTCTGGCCAAATGGGATCGAGTGTGCTTGGTTATGTGGTGCACACCTGCAGGGAAGTTAATCTATTCGAATAGTCGTGTCCCTTAGTAAAAGGACGACGCGGAGTTGTACTCTGACCTCATGACAACTAGAACTGGATACTTAATAAAACACACCCAGACAAGTTCCAGATGCAACCCGGTGATCGCTTTCCCACAGGGCGATGAGGGGAGGATCGCCGGGTAGGATTATGCTATTCGATGTTACTTGGTGAACTTACCATCTATTCTCTTCTACTGCCGCAAGATGGAGGCTTCCAGAAGCGTAGTCTTCGATTGGATTAGTTATCCCCCTCTTATTCTCGCTTTCTGCAGTTCAGTCCACAGATACTACCCATATCATTGTTACCATTGCATATGTAGTATAGATCCTTGCTTGCGAGTACTTTGGATGAGTACTCACGGTTGCTTTGCTCCCCCTTTCCCCCTTATGTTCCTTCTTCTCGGATGATGCAACCAGATGGTGGAGCCCACGAGCCAGACGCCACCTATGACGACTCCTACTACACCGGAGGCGCCTACTACTACGTGCAGTCTGCCGACGACGACCAGGAGTAGTTTAGGAGGATCCCAGGCAGGAGGCATTGCCTTTTCGATCGTTGCTATATTTGTGCTAGCCTTCTTAACGCAAACTTGTTTAACTTATGTCTGTACTCAGATATTATTGCTTCCGCTGACTCTTGTGTTTTCGAGCTTATGTATTCGAGCCCTCGAGGCCCATGGCTTGTAATACAAAGCTTGTATTATTTTAATTTGTGTCTAGAGTTGTGTTGTGATATCTTCCAGTGAGTCTCTGATCTTGGTCGTACACATTTGCGTGCAGGATTAGTGTACAGACAAATCGGGGGCGTCACAAATTCAAATGGGATTTATTGGAAAGAATTAAACACAACTCTGAAGATTGGGATCTCGAGAAGGTAAGGAGTCAGGTATGACCCCTAAGTTTGATTGTGTTAAAGCTTTTATGGATACCGATGTTTTCCGTGAGTTTAACGATAAATATGGACTTGACTCTGAGATAGTAGCTTCTTTCTGTGAATCTTTTGCTATTCATGTTGATCTCCCCAAGGAGAAGTGGTTTAAATACCATCCCCCTATTGAAGTAAAAGTAGTTGAACCTATTGAAGTTGAAGAAAAGACTATCACTTATAATGTTGATCCTATTGTTCCTACTGCTTATATTGAGAAACCACCTTTCCCTGTTAGGATAAAGGATCATGCTCAAGCTTTAACTGTAGTTTGTAAAAGTAGTACTAGAACACCTACACCCTCTGAGCAAATTAAAGTTGAACCTAGTGTTGCTATGGTTAAAGATCTCTTGGTAGAAGATTTAGATGGACATGTTATTTACATCCAAGAAGAGTCTGCTAGAATAGCCAAACCCAATGCTAGGAATAAACATAGACCTGTTGTAGGCTTGCCTGTTATCTCTGTTAAGATAGGAGATCATTGCTATCATGGTTTATGTGACGTAGGTGCTAGTGCGAGTATTATCCCTCTTGATTTATATCGAGAAATTATGCATGATATTGCACCTGTTGAGTTAGAAGGGATTGATGTTACTATTAAGCTTGCTAATAGAGACACTATTTCACCAGTTGGGATTGTTAGAGATGTTGAAGTCTTGTGTGGGAAGGTTAAATACCCTGCTGATTTTCTTATTCTTAGCTCCCAACAAGATGAATTTTGTCCCATTATATTTGGTAGGCCCTTCTTGAATACTGCTAATGTCAAGATAGACTGCGTGAAATATATTGTCACTATTAAATTCCGTAGACAACCCCTTGAAAAGGAACCACCCAGCAAGGATGAAATTACTGGTCTTGCTTCTATTGTTGTGACTCCTAATGATCCTTTAGAACAATACTTGCTAGACCATGAAAATGATATGCATCTGAATGAGAGAAGGGAAATAGATGAAATATTCTTTAAACAAGGACCCATACTGAAAAACAACTTGCCTGTTGAAATCATAGGGGATCCTCCTCTACCCAAGGGTGATCCCGTGTTTGAACTCAAACCTTTACCTGATAATCTTAAGTATGTTTATCTTGATGAAAAGAAGATATATCCTATTATTATTAGTGCTAACCTTTCAGAGCACGAAGAAGAAAAACTATTGAAAACTCTGAAGAAGCACCGTGCTACTATTGGATATACTCTGGATGATCTTAAGGGCATTAGTCCCACTATATGCCAACACAAGATAAACTTGGAAGAAAATGCCAAACAAGTTATTGATCATCAGCGACGGTTAAATCCTAAGATGAAAGAAGTGGTAAGGAAGGAAATACTAAAGCTTCTGGAGGCAGGTATTATCTATCAAGTTGCTGATAGCCAATGGGTAAGTCTTGTCCATTGTGTTCCTAAGAAAGGAGGTATGACTGTCGTTCCTAATGATAAAGATGAATTGATCCCGCAAAGAATAGTTAGAGGTTATAGGATGGTAATTGATTTCCGTAAGTTAAATAAAGCTACTAAGAAAGATCATTACCCCTTGCCATTTATTGATTAAATGCTAGAAAGGTTATCCAAGCATACTCATTTTGCTTTCTAGATGGTTATTCTGGCTTCTCTCAAATACCTGTGTCAAAAGGGGATCAAGAAAAGACCACTTTTACTTGTCCTTTCGGTACCTTTGCTTATAGACGTATGCCTTTTGGTTTATGTAATGCACCCGCTACCTTTCAAAGATGCATGATGATTGTATTCTCTGATTTTTGTGAAAAGATTGTTGAGGTTTTCATGGATGATTTCTCCGTTTACGGAACTTCTTTTGATGATTGCTTATGCAACCTTGATCGAGTTTTGCAGAGATGTGAAGACACTAATCTTGTATTGAATAGGGAGAAGTGCCACTTTATGGTTAATGAAGGTATTGTCTTGGGACATAAATTTTTTGAAAGAGGTATTGAAGTTCACAAGGCTAAAGTTGATGCTATTGAAAAGAGGTCGTGCCCCAAGGAAATCAAAGGTATACAAAGTTTCCTTGGTCATGCCGGGTTTTATAGGAGGTTCATTAAGGACTTCTCCAAAATCTCCAGGCCTCTGACCAATCTCTTACAAAAAGATATTCCTTTTGTCTCTGATGATGATTGTCTAGAAGCATTTGAAATACTTAAGAAAGCATTGATCTCTGCACCTATTGTCCAGCCTCCTGACTGGAATTTACCATTTGAGATTATGTGCAATGCTAGTGATTATGTTGTAGGTGTTGTTCTAGGGCAAAGAGTTGATAAGAAATCGAATGTTATCCAGTATGCTAGTAAAACTCTAGATAGTGCCCAGAGAAAATATGCTACTACTGAGAAATAATTTTTAGCAGTTGTATTTGCTTGTGATAAGTTTAGACCCTATATTGTTGATTCTAAAGTAACTATTCACACTGATCATGCTGCTATCAAATACCTTATGGAAAAGAAAGATGCTAAACCTAGACTTATTAGATGGTTCTCTTGCTGCAAGAATTTGACTTGCATATTATTGATAGGAAGGGAGCTGAGAACCCGGTTGCGGACAACTTATCTAGGTTAGAGAATAAACTTTATGACCCACAACCTATTGATGATAGCTTTCCTGATGAACAATTAGCTGTCATAAATACTTCTCGTACTGCTCCATGGTATGCTGATTATGCTAATTATATTGTTGCTAAGTTTATACCTCCTAGCTTCACATACCAGCAAAAGAAAAAGTTCTTCTATGATTTGAGACATTACTTCTGGGATGACCCACATCTTTATAAAGAAGGAGTAGATGGTATTATTAGCCGTTGTGTACCTGAGCATGAACAGGAATAGATCCCACACAAGTGCCACTCTAAAGCTTATGGAGGGCACCATGCGGGAGATAGAACTGCACACAAGGTATTGCAATCCGGTTTTTATTAGCCTACTCTCTTCAAGGTTGCCAGTAAGTTTGTCTTATCTTGTGATGAATGTCAAAGAATTGGTAATATCAGTAGACGTCAAGAAATGCCTATGAATTATTCACTTGTTATTGAACCATTTGATGTTTGGGGCTTTGATTATATGGGACCGTTTCCTGCCTCTAATGGGTACACACATATTTTAGTTGTTGTTGATTACATTACTAAGTGGGTAGAAGCTATTCCAACTAGTAGTGCTGACCATAACACGTCTATTAAGATGCTTAAAGAAGTTATTTTCCCGAGGTTTGGAGTCCCTAGATATCTAATGACTGATGGTGGTTCACACTTTATTCATGGTGCTTTCCGTAAGATGCTTGCTAAATATGATGTCAACCATAGAATTGCATCCCCCTATCACCCACAGACTAGTGGTCAAGTAGAACTAAGTAATAGAGAGTTGAAATTAATTTTGCAAAAGACAGTTAATAGGTCTAGAAAGAATTGGTCCAAGAAACTTGATGATGCATTATGGGCCTATAGAACTGCATACAAGAATCCTATGGGTATGTCTCCATATAAGATGGTTTATGGAAAAGCTTGCCACTTACCTCTTGAGCTAGAACATAAGGCATATTGGGCTATCAAAGAGCTCAATTATGATTTCAAACTTGCCAGTGAGAAGAGGTTATTTGACATTAGCTGTCTTGATGAATGGAGAACCCAGTCCTATGAGAATGCCAAGTTGTTTAAAGAAAAGGTTAAAAGATGGCATGACAAAAGGATACAAAAGAGTGAGTTTAACGTAGGTGATTATGTCTTGCTATTCAACTCTCGTTTAAGATTTTTTGCAGGAAAACTCCTCTCCAAGTGGGAAGGACCTTACGTTATCGAGGAGGTCTATCGTTCCGGTGCCATAAAAATCAACAACTTCGAAGGCACAAATCCGAAGGTGGTGAATGGTCAAAGAATCAAACATTATATCTCAGGTAAGCCTATAAATGTTGAAACCAATGTTATTGAAACTGTAACCCCGGAGGAATACATAAGGGATACTTTCCAGAACGATTCAGCCTCCGAAAAGGAAGAGGTATGTGATACGGTAAGTAAACCGACTCCAAAACAGCTCTAAAGGCAATTTTTCTCCGTTTTGGAATATTTAGAAAAATACAAAAATAAGTAGCAGTCCGGAAGAGACACGAGGCGTCCACGAGGGTGGAGGGCGTTCCCCCTGCCCAGGGCGCACCCCCTGCCTCGTGGGCACCCCGTGTGCCTCCCAGACTCCGTTTTCTTGTGGCTTACTCCTTTTGGTCGGTAAAATTTCATTATATATACTCCCGAAGATTTTGACCTCTGTATCACGCAGAAATCCTCTGTTTTTGTTTTGAGTTGTTTCTGTCGCAGATAAAAGCAACATGTCGTCCCAGAATTCGGAGGGAGAAAGCTATGTGGCTGATTCCCTTGCTGACCCTAAGGTCTATGGGGACTGGGAGCATTATGGTTGGACTACGGAGGAAGAAGAGGACCATGATTCCAAGGGGAAGGATTGGACCAGCTCGGATGAAGACGAAGTCCCACTACCTCAACCGGGGGACATGCATGTGGAGTTCAAAAAGTCAAGGCTCCCCGACAGAGTAAAGAAACCTAATATCGAATTTATCCCTTTTAACCTCTTGCAGGAAAACAAGGAGGCACTATGCAAGAAGATATTAAATCTTGAGCAAGAGATCAATAATCTAAAGGAGCAAAATTCTGTCATCAAGCGCAAGTTAAGGAAGAAGCCATCATCACCACCCCCGAAGAAGGAGACATAATCATATGGGTATGGGCACTCCCCTTGGCAACTGCCAAGCTTGGGGGAGTGACCCCGGTATAGTATCACCATCACTCCTATCTTTACTGTTTTACTTAGTTCGATCATTTTGGTAGTATCTTGATTTAGTAGGATAAAGTTAGCATGATCTAGTTGTGAGCTTTTGCTTTATGATCTTTACCCTTTGTAATCAAGTCCGTGAGCTATATAATAAATATTAGAGTTGAGTCAAGGGCTTGATTTCCTCACTTGGGTCATGATAAAAAAGAAAGAAAACCTAAAGAATATCCAAGAGATCATATTGATCTTGTGGGAAGTAATGACTTGACATATAAGAGTATGATGAATAAAAGTTGTTGGGAGTTGACAAACATAGTTTTGGTCATCGTTGCAATTAATAGGAAGTAATAAAATGAGAGAGGCTTCACATACAAATATACTATCTTGGACATCTTTTATGATTGTGAGCACTCATTAAAGTATGACATGCTAAAGATTTGATGTTGGACAAGGAAGACAACATAATGGGTTATGTCTTCTTATATCCGAAATAAAGTATATTGTCATGGATCATCCAACATGTTGAGCTTGCCTTTCCCCCTCATGCTAGCCAAAACTCTTCGCACCAAGTAGAGATACTACTTGTGCTTCCATATATCCTTAAACCCAGTTTTGCCATGAGAGTCCACCATACCTACCTATGGATTGGGAAAGATCCTTCCAAGTAAGTTGTCATGTTGCAAACTCGCTAAAATATGTATGATTTATTAGTGTGGAGGAAATTAGTTTTATATGATCTTGTAATATGGAAGTAATAAAAGCGACGGACTACATAATGAAGGTCCTTATCACAAGTGGCAATATATAGTGAAGTTCTTCTATGCTAAGACTTTGTGCATCCAACCATAAAAACACATGACAACCTCTCCTTCCCTCTGCGAAGAGCCTATCTATTATTCTTGCCTTATAAGAGTCAAGGTGAAATTCACCTTTCCTTTTTACATTTTATCCTTTGGCAAGCACATTGTGTTGGAAAGATCCTGACATATATACCCACTTGGATGTAAGTTTTCATGGTCTATTACTATTGACATTACCCTTGAGGTAAAAGGTTGGGAGGCAACACCATAAGCCCCTATCTTTCTTTGTGTCCGATTAAAACTCCAAAACCATAAGTATGGCATGAGTGTGAGCAATTGTGAAAGACTATATGATAGTTGAGTATGTAGGCTTGCTGAAAAGCTCTTATATTGACTCTTTCCGATGTTACGATAAATTGCAATTGCTTCAATGACCGAGATCAAAGTTTGTTAGTTTCCAGTGAGGTTTATGATTCATACTTGATATTGTGGATGAATTGTTACTTTAGCATAAGAATCATATGACAATATATATATGTTGTTGTTATGAGAATGATCATGATGCCCTTATGTCCGTATTTTGTTTTTATCGACACCTCTATCTCTAAACACGTGGACATATTTTTCGATATCGGGTTTCTCTTGAGGACAAGCGAGGTCTAAGCTTGGGGGAGTTGATACGTCCATTTTGCATCATGCTTATATGTTGATATTTATTGCATTATGGGCTGTTATTACTTGTTTTGTCACAATACTTATGCCTTTTCTCTCTTATTTTACAAGGTTTACATGAAGAGGGAGATGGCAGCAGCTGGAATTTTGGGTTGGAAAAGGAGCAAACTCTGGAAACCTATTTTGCACAACTCCAAAATCCCCGAAACTCAACAGAACTCCGTTTCAGAATATATAAAAATATCAATATCTGGCGAAAGAAGTTCACGAGGGGGGCCACCGTCTATCCACGAGGGTGGGGGGCGCCCCCCTGTCGCTTGCCCCCCCCGAAGGCCCCCCGATGCCCATCTTCTCCAATATGAGGTGTTTTGACCTGGAAAAAATCAGAAGGAGGCTTTTGGGACCAGGCGCCACCGTCTCGAGGCGGAACCCAGGCGGAAACCAATCTAGGGCTCCGATAGAGCTGTTCTGCCGGGGATACTTCCCTCCGGCAGGGGGCAATCGTCACCGCCGTCATCACCAACAACTCTCCCATCTTGGGGAGAGCTATCTTCATCAACATCTTCACCAGCACCATCTCCTCTCAAACCCTAGTTCATCTCTTGTATCCAATCTTTGTACCCAAAACCTCAGATTGGTACCTGTGGGTTGCTAGTAGTGTTGATTACTCCTTGTAGTTGATGCTAGTTGGTTTATTTGGTGGAAGATCATATGTTCAGATCCATTATGCATATTAATACCCCTCTGATCATGAACAATATTATGTCTTGTGAGTAGTTACTTTTGTTCCTGAGGACATGGGAGAAGTCTTGCTATTAGTAGTCATGTGAGTTTGGTCTTCGTTCGATATTTTGATGAGATGTATGTTGTCTCTCCTCTAGTGGTGACATGTGAACATCGACTACATGACACTTCACCATTATTTGGGCCTAGAGGAAGGCATTGGGAAGTAATAAGTAGATGATGGGTTGCTAGAGTGACAGAAGCTTAAACCCTAAATTTATGTGTTGCTTTGTAAGGGGCTGATTTGGATCCACATGTTTCAGGCTATGGTTAGGTTTACCTTAATACTTCTTTTGTAGTTGCGGATGCTTGCATTAGAGGTTAATTATAAATGGGAGGCTTGTCCAAGTAAGGATAGCACCCAAGCACCGATCCACCCACATACCAAATTATCAAAGTACCGAACGCGAATCAGATGATCGTGATGAAAACTAGCTTGACGATAATTCCCATGTGTCCTCGGGAGCGCTTTCCTTTATATAAGAGTTTGTCCAGGCTTGTCCTTTGATCCAAAAAGGATTGGGCCACCTTGCTGCACCTTATTTACTTTTACCTTTTGTCACTTGCTACCAATTACCTTATGACAAAACTATATGTTACCTATTATTTCAGTGCTTGCAGAAAATACCTTACAGAAAACTGCCTATCATTTCCTTCCGCTCCCCGTTGGGTTCGACACTCTTACGTATCGAAAGGACTATGATAGATCCCCTACACTTGTGGGTCATCATCGGTATGTTACTTGCCCGAGATTCGATCGTTGGTATCATCATACCTAGTTCAATCTCATTACCGGCAAGTCTCTTTACTCGTTTCGTAATGCATCACCCCGCAACTAGCTCATTAGGCACATTGCTTGAAAGGCTTATAGTGATGTGCATTACCGAGAGGGCCCAGAGATACCTCTCCGACACTCAGAGTGACAAATCCTATTCTTGATTTATGCCAACACCACAAACACCTTCGGAGAGACCTATAGAGCATCTTTATAATCACCCAGTTATGTTGTGACGTTTGATAGCACACAAGGTGTTCCTACGGTATTCGGGAGTTGCATAATCTCATAGTCATAGGAACATGTATATGTCATGAAGAAAGCAATAGCAGTAAAACTAAACGATCAAGTTGCTAAGCTAACGGATGGGTCTTGTCCATCACATCATTCTCTTAATAATGTGATCCCATTGATCAAATGAAAACTCAAGTCTATGGTTAGGAAACATAACCATCTTTGATCCATGAGCTAGTCAAGTAGAGGCATACTAGGGACACTCTGTTTCGTCTATGTATACACACATGTACTAAGTTTCCGGTTAATACAATTCTAGCATGAATAATAAACATTTATTACGATATAAGGAGATAAATAATAACTTTATTATTGCCTCTAGGGCATATTTCCTTCAGTCACCACAATGGACGGCAAGATCCAAGCATTTGATCTCTTCGTGATGATCCACTTGAACTTGCACATCGTAACCTAACCCCACATAGAACTCTCACGTAGACCGTGGGTTAGTACACAAAGCGTAATGGACGACACTTACCATACCATGGAATCACTTGATCCCTCCCTGTGACGCCCGAAGACCGACGTCCCAGAAGATTCCAGATGTTCCGGGTTCTCCCGTGTGTTTCAGTTGTGCTTGCTTTATTTATTTTGCATTGCATCATGTCATCATGACATCTTGTCATATTTCTTTTGCATCTCAACTTAAATAAATCGTGTGGACCTTCGGTCCATTTAAATCGAGGGAAGGATGACTTCTCTTTATAACATATAAAAGCCTCTCATTATTATTAGGGAGCTATATTAAATATTCCATTTGTTTGGAATTATCCAACACACTTGCATATTTTTTTCCATGCCTTTTCTTTCTCAATTCCTTGCTTTCTAAACCGTGTCCATAATTCTTTTCCGTTGTATCGAGGCTCCTCTAAAAATCTAGACTCCTTTCAAACTCCTTTAAGGCAAGCTAAATAATTTTGGTTTGCACTTCCCTATTTTTTGTTGGAACTATTTTTGTTGGGTTGGTGTTATTCCATAAAGCCTTAGAAAAATGTTCCATCAATTATTTCTTGATTCATGGCCTCTTTTCTTAATATTTTGATCCCTCTCTATTTTTATTTCTGCTTAAGAAACAAAAGGAAGGAGGGGCCCAGCCGCACCTGCCTTCCCAGGCCCAGGCCCCAGCCGGCCCATCTAGTCCTTTGGCCCATCAACTCCTCAGCGCAGCAAACCCTAGCCCACTACGTCCCTCACCCCTCGCTCCTCCTCATCCCCTGTGCGCCGCCGCCACACGCACTCGAGCGCCCCCGATTCCCTCTCCCCTCGAGCGCTTGATGGGCCTCGAACCCCTCGTTGGTTACCCCAAGTGGAAGGTGTAAGATGCAGTAAGTAGAAGTGTTTTCCCCTAGCAAAGATGCCAAGGATCGAATCCCCAGAGACTCCTAGGTTCAACAAGTAGGTGTCAACTGCTAACGGCGCAATTAGCAATCAACGTGGACCTGCACACAGATACAAATAACTTTGCTCCCAACGAGTACAGAGAGGTTGTCAATCCCTCCGGCCTTGTAGTTCACAAAGGGTTAAAAGCAATGATAGTAGTGATAGATAGTTTTTGCAATAGTAAGTAAAATAGCGAAAAGTAAATAGTGGATGTGATCAATGATGGTAATATGGACCGGAGTCTCATGATGTTCACTAGTGATGTCTCTCTCCCAAAAGACGATAAAACAGCTATGTGAGGTAAACAAATTACAGCTGGGCAATTGACAGGACCACGAACGCAAACCAATGCTGACTACATTGCAAGAAAGGTTGAGGTTCAAAGCATGGGCGGTACGCCAAAGTGAGTAGACCGAAATCCATCAATATCTACTACTAATCATCCACCTTGAGATATCTATCCAGAACATCTCGCTGGTATTAAGTTGCGAGTCCCACCCATAGTGTAAACTCAATGCAACAGACAACTGCATTAAAAGAACTTTGCGTAAAGTAAACAATCCTTGCACCCGCGGGCACAAGCACCGTTGTTTTCCCCCTTGTGGCAACAACACATCCCCTAGACTCATGTTTCTGTCACTCAATCTAGTCATCGAGGGGCATGAACCCACAATCGAGCATAACGTTCCCTCTTGGAGTCACTACCTATTACTCGGCCAAAGCAATAAATAACAACGGAGAACATGCAAGAATTACTTATGAACTAAAATATAAAAGAGGTGAATCAAATATATTACTCAAGATCAATCTGAACATAATCTCATAATCCATCGGATCCCAGCAAACTCAACATAGCAACAGCATAAGGATTACATAGGTGCCTCGATCATGTAGGGCAGCTCACGAGGACTAATTAGTGAAGCACAAGAACGGGAGGAGAACATCACATAGCTACTGGTCATGGACTCATGGTCCAACGGAGACTACTCACGAGTCATCCGGGAGGCGTCCATGGTGGTGGAGAAGCTCCCGGTGGTGATCCTCCCCTCCGGCAGGGTGCCGGGAAGAGTTCTCCTGGTGCTCCCGATCTTGGAAGCGGCGGCGGCGGCGGAACATAGATGGGATCGCGAAAAGAGTTCCTGTTCTGAGGGTTACGGAGGACCCTTTAAATATATGCCAAAGTAGGGCACCGGGGGAGCCTCGGGGGGCCCAGGCGCCCCCCCGGCGCGGCCCAGGGGGGGCGCACCCACAGGGCGCCTGGAGCCCCTGTGCCCCCCCCAGGCTGCCCTTCGGACGCAGTGTTGTTTCCGGATCGCTGATTTTTTATATAATTTTTCTGGGCAGTTCTCGAAACGTGAAAACCTGAAATACAAAAACAGCCGAAAACAGAAACTGGCACTGGGGTGCACTGGATTAGTAAGTTAGTCCAAATATGATCAAAAGTGTATGGAAGTGTATGAATATCATAGCAATATCACCCAAAAGTGGCATGGAGCAAGCAGAAATTATAGATACGTTTTGGACGTATCAACATCCCCAAGCTTAATTCCTGCTCGTCCTCGAGTAGGTAAATGATAACAAGAATAATTTCTGTGGTGACATGCTATTAACCATATAGGACTTTCTCATAGTCATATGACAAAAGCTTACTGAGACAATGATTCTATAGTAATTAAGTTGTCTCAAGAGAAAATCACAAATGACTGAAAGTTTTACAACATGAAACTGAAACATTAAAAAGATTTGCAATGAACATGATGTGCAAATATGATAAAGTGATATCTAGCTTGCCCCCTTTAGTGATGCAAAACATAAATGCAAGGGCACCTTCAAGGTTTAAGTGATGACTAGATACAATCATTTCAGAATAAACGATATCACAATCATGCAAAAGACAATGCTACTTTGGGACAATGCACATTACACTCAGAATGACAATCATGCTCTCAGTAGTTGGTGCTTCAACATAAAGGTAAAAGAATGGTTATGTGCTAGAGCTTTTTATTTTGAAAACATGGAAGCAATTGTGTCAACGGTAGTAGTACTTCATATGTGTCATGCATAAAACATCCTATAAGTTGCAAGCCTCATGCATCGAATACCAATAGTGCTCGCTCCTTGTCCTAATTAGCTCGGATTCCCATGGGTTATCATTGCATTGCATATGTTTCAACCAAGTGTCACAAAGGGGTACCTCTATGCCACCTGTACAAAGGTCCAAGGAGATAAATCGCATTTGATTTCTCGTTTTTGATAGATCTCAACTTGAGGACATCCATACCGGGACAACATAGAAAATAGATGATGGACTCCTCTTTAATGCATAAGCATATTCTCATGAGAGATTGAGGATTAAGGTCCAAGCTAAAACTTCCACCATGATGCATGGCTTTGGTTGGCGGCCCAATGTTCTTCTCTAACAATATGCATAGTTATTCAACCCACGGTAAATCACCCTTACTTCAGACAAGACGAACATGCATAGCAACTCACATGATATTCAACAAAAGTGTGACAGTTGATGGCGTCCCCAGAAACATGGTTACCGCTCATCAAGCAACTTGTAAGAAATAAGATACATAAGCAACATATTATTTACCACAATAGTTTTTAGGCTACTTTCCCATGAGCTATGTATTGCATGGTTAGTTCGCTTAGTGCAGGTGGAGGTTAGCAAAAGACTGGGAGCGACCAACTAAGAGAGCAATGACGGTCATAATCATGCAGAGCGACAAAGCAATATTGAATCAGGCATGGTAGTTATATCGCTACTTAGAAATAAAAGATCATCAAGGCTTGACAGACTTTCTTTACAGTCTTGAATATGCGTGAGCATACGCCAAGTCAATCAAAATAAATTATCGAAGGAAGATATTACTAAACCATACCACATCATAGGCAAACAAACCAAGTTGGTACTCCAATAACACATTGGGAACCCCCCAGCTATTTGAGATTAACCAAAAGAAAACCTGAACTACTAAGCACCATTATGAAAGTAGCATCTTTATCATAGACACATTAACCCATGCAACGGAAGCAAACTCTCTTAATAAGGTGAGCATGGTAATTAAAGAGAGTTCAAGCAACCAACTAAATAAAAGCTCTTGAAAAGATAAGCATGAATACTAAGAGCAGAGTATGATAGTAGCTATTAAAAGACAAAGAACACACACAGCATAGATAGACATGAAAATTCTATGTAATGTTCTAGGTAGAGGTGGAGCGTGTTTCTCTCCCACATAAAGGAATGCTAGGTTCCGACTCGTTATGAAAAACTAAAAAGAAAACTAAAAGCAAGACGCTCCCAGCATAGCACATAACACATGAAGTGATAAAAATATAGCGAAACGAAAGACGAACTGATAGTGTTGATGGAGAAGGGGATGCACGGGGGCATCCCCAAGCTTAGACGCTTGAGTCTCCTTGAATATTTCTTGGGGGTGCACGGGGGCATCCCCAAGCTTGAGCGCTTGACACTCCTGAATCTTTTTATCATCTTCCCTCCCACACTTGAAAACTCCCTTCATACACAACTCATCATAATCTGATTAGCGAGGTTAGTACCCTTAATAAAATAATTATACCTTGCTGGAAATAAGGATATTTTTTAAGTTCTATTGTTTCTCAAGATTGCCAAAAGGTGTTTGCAAAGAAAAAGCAAGTTCTTAATTTGCAAAGTGAAGGTAAGGCAAAACAGGACAGAATCTGTGAAAAACAGAACAACAGGCAGTAATTGATCTGCTCGGGATACTTCTGCAACTCAAATCAAAAAACTCAGAATTGACGCACGAAAGACAATTATATAGAGAACGATGTCAAAAATATTCAGACCAAAAAGATGATCTGGTGATTTTATACGAATTTTTCTATCCAAGGACAGAATCTGTTTCCTGGACAGCACCTCACAACTTTTGAACTTTCTAGCAATCGGAGGCTATACTTGGCACAAATATGAAAAGCAAAGATACAATGATGATGCTACAGCAGTAAACAACATCAAGACACAACAAAAACAAAAAAATTATTCATGTGGGCTGCCTCCCAAAAGCGCTTTCTTTTATGCCTTTAAGCTAGGCATAATGCATAGAGGAATCAATAATCATCATAGTAATCGGAATTATAAATTGGTTCAAATGATTCCTCAACAAGTTCATTCTTGTTCCTTCTAGGAAAGGCGTACACACCTTTTGCCTTCCCGCGAAAGCGGATTTGTCCCTTACCTATATCGATGAAGCCTTTAACTGCTCGGAGGAAGTCCCTTCCAAGCACTATATTTCCTTGGTTTGGCTCCACGATGAAGAAATCAATCATTGCAATCCCTTTAAGGAATTTAAATGGCACGTCTTTTATTTTTCCCTGGATTTCAGAAATATCTCCATTAGTATGTTCATGATAAGATGGTAATCTATCCATGTTAAATTTTAAGGAATCATGAACAATTTTTGGCATAGTAGAAACCATAGATCCAATATCACAATAAGCAAGGAAGTCTTGATTAGAGATGCTAATCCTAACAAATGGCTCCCAATCATTGTCTATTTCCAAAATGTCTTTCTTATTGGGTTTGGGTTTCTCTACCTTCATCAAGTCTAGAGCATCCATTCTCTTTTCAATGGTAGCAAGTCTATCTATGACAGTTTCAAAGTTATGATCATAAACAAAGTAACTAGATAAACCATGTATAATTTCAAGAGCTCTAGCTTCATTACATTCTAAGAAATCTCCCTCAGCTATAATGTCAAGGGAGTGTTTACACCATTTAAAAAGACCATGGTAAAAATTCCTGAGCACAATTTTTATAGGTATCCAAGGCATAATTCTCCTATGTGCATCAGAAATTCTGTCCCATGCCTTCTTCATATTTTCTCCATCCCTTTGATGGAAATCTAAAACTTCTGATTCCCTCAAAGCACCAAATCCTAACATGTTTAGCTAAACAGATAGGACTACTAACAGAAAGGTAAATATTTTTTTTGTGATTTTCGATAAAAGGAACTAAAGCAAAAATGAAAAGTAAACTAACAAGACTAAAAAGCAAAGGTAAAAGATAGCATGCAACTCCCCTATCCTAAAGAGTGGAGTCCTCGGCAACGGCGCCAGAAAATACTCCTTGATGGGCCTCGAACCCCTCGTTGGCTACCCCAAGTGGAAGGTGTAAGATGCAGTAAGTAGAAGTGTTTTCCCTAGCAAAGATGCCAAGGATCGAATCCCCAGAGACTCCTAGGTTCAACAAGTAGGTGTCAACTGCTAACGGCGCAATTAGCAATCAACGTGGACCTGCACACAGATACAAATAACTTCGCTCCCAACGAGTACAGAGAGGTTGTCAATCCCTCCGGCCTTGTAGTTCACAAAGGGTTAAAAGCAATGATAGTAGTGATAGATAGTTTTTGCAATAGTAAGTAAAATAGCGAAAAGTAAATAGTGGATGTGATCAATGATGGTAATATGGACCGGAGTCTCATGATGTTCACTAGTGATGTCTCTCTCCCAAAAGACGATAAAACAGCTATGTGAGGTAAACAAATTACAGCTGGGCAATTGACAGGACCACGAACGCAAACCAATGCTGACTACATTGCAAGAAAGGTTGAGGTTCAAAGCATGGGCGGTACGCCAAAGTAAGTAGACCAAAATCCATCAATATCTACTACTAATCATCCACCTTGAGATATCTATCCAGAACATCTCGGTGGTATTAAGTTGCGAGTCCCACCCATAGTGTAAACTCAATGCAACAGACAATTGCATTAAAAGAACTTTGCGTAAAGTAAACAATCCTTGCACCCGCGGGCACAAGCACCGTTGTTTTCCCCCTTGTGGCAACATCACATCCCCTAGACTCATGTTTCTGTCACTCAAGCTAGTCATCGAGGGGCATGAACCCACAATCAAGCATAACGTTCCCTCTTGGAGTCACTACCTACTACTCGGCCAAAGCAATAAATAACAACGGAGAACATGCAAGAATTACTTATGAACTAAAATATAAAAGAGGTGAATCAAATATATTACTCAAGATCAACCTGAACATAATCTCATAATCCATCGGATCCCAGCAAACTCAACATAGCAACAGCATAAGGATTACATAGGTGCCTCGATCATGTAGGGCAGCTCACGAGGACTAATTAGTGAAGCACTAGAACGGGAGGAGAACATCACATAGCTACTGGTCATGGACTCATGGTCCAAGGGAGACTACTCACGAGTCATCCAGGAGGCGTCTATGGTGGTAGAGAAGCTCCCGGTGGTGATCCTCCCCTCCGACAGGGTGCCGGGAAGAGTTCTCCTGGTGCTCCCGATCTTGGAAGCGGCGGCGGCGGCGGAACAGAGATGGGATCGCGAAAAGAGTTCCTGTTCTAAGGGTTTCGGAGGGTCCTTTAAATATATGCCAAAGTAGGGCACCGGGGGAGTCTCGGGGGGCCCAGGCGCCCCCTCGGCGCGGCCCAGGGGGGGCGCGCCCACAGGGCGCCTGGAGCCCCTGTGCCCCCCCCCTAGGCTGCCCTTCGAACGCAGTGTTGTTTCCGGATCGCTGATTTTTTATATAATTTTTCCGGATTTTTCTGGGCAGTTCTCGAAACGTGAAAACCTGAAATACGAAAACAGTCGAAAACAGAAACTGGCACTAGGGTGCACTGGATTAGTAAGTTAGTCCAAATATGATCAAAAGTGTATGGAAGTGTATGAATATCATAGCAATATCACCCAAAAGTGGCATGGAGCAAGCAGAAATTATAGATACGTTTTGGACGTATCAGCGCCCGAACCCTTCCTCCCTTCGGTCGCCCGCACCATCTCCCCTGCCTCGCTAGTCCTCCAGCGCCTCCATCGCTCGATCTTCCCCAGCGCCGCGTCCCTGCCTCGCTCCCGCATCGCGCTAGCCGCGCCCTTCTCCTCGAAGCCGCCTCGCCTGTGGGAGCCCGAGCCCTCCCGTCGCGGTTGCCTCGTCCAGCCCGGCCGGCCAGGCCAGCCTCCACGCCGGTTCCGGGATCCCTGGTGCCGAGCGCCTCCCTCCGGCGCGCCAGGAGCCGAGCCCCAGCGCCGTTCTCTCCAGCGCCTCCCTCAGGCCGCCGCGCCTTGCTGCATCCTCGCCTGGCTCGCGTCTCCCTCCGGCGCGCCAAGCATCGATCTCCAGCGCCCCCTCCTCTACAGCGCCGAGCAGCCTCCTCCTTCCTCTGTTCGGCCTCGTCCAGAGCCCCCTCGAGCTGCTGTCGCCGTCTCCCTCCAGACCGCATCGTCACCAGCTTCAAGGCATCGCCCCGAGCAACCTCCGCAGCCCTTTTCCTTTTTTATGTTGCTGTTGTTGTTTATCTCAAGTACCCAGGAGCGCCAAGACCCACTAGGTCCGGACCCGAGCAGCTACATGGCCATTTTCATGAACGGCTACTACACCTTCGCCAAGTTCCTCTCCGTCAAGTTCGGCTACTCGGAGACGCACCAAGTACCACTACAAAAAACGTGTACCCCGACGTCAACTTCGACGCGACAAGTACCCCTACGTCGAGTACCACGACGACCGGAACATCTACGGAAAAACGAGCTCCGTGAACGACTACCGTCGCCGTGTACCACTACCGCCGCCAAGACCAAGATGGCACCAAATAACAAGACGATCGTGAACGACTACCTTCGGAAGAAACGAGTACCCCTACCGATGTCAAGTTCGACTACCGTCGCCCCGCGTACGACTACGAACGGAACAGCTACTTCCCACTACGGAACGAGTACCCCTACCGATGACCGTGAACGACTACTTCCTCTACTTCCACTACGTCCCTCGACGACTCGAACCGCCCCGAAACGAATGTATTGAAGGTATAACCCCGAGATGATGAACGCTTGTGAATGCTTATTGTGTTGTATGAAATGCTCACTTGTGTGCTCCGTGCCCGAATCGTCTTTTGTCATGCTCCTCGGTTGCCTCGTAGCCGACTCGTGGGAACCCGGTGACGGGATCACCTCACCTTCCATCTTGTTCGGCTCGCTCACGCCACCTTTCTTTTGCACCGGACTCTCAACGAGTTACCGGAACCGAGGTGTTGCCGATGCATCATTTTCGGATCGTTGCCGTGGCACCCTTTCTTTCCACCATGGTGAAAAATACTCCTTATCATCTTCTTATCTCTTCATGTTAACCTTTAACTAAAAATTGCATAAACTTGATCATGTCATCCGCATCATGTTAACAACTTTAATATGTTTAAATTGTTGTTTCTTAAAATTGCTAAACATGCTTATGGGGATTTTCCCGGAATTGTTGTTGTTATTTCCGGCCTCATTTAGAACTTGCCTAATAGTGTAGTTTTATTATGCTTCACCTCTTGCCTTGTTAACAAACATTTAATCTTGTCTTGTAAATAAACGAGAGTCAACTAAATAAATAACATGTGGTGTTTCGTCAATATGCAACTCGTTGCATATTGAGCTCCACTTAACTTGTAGTTTTGTTTGTGCACTTTGCCATGACATGCATATTTAAACCGGACATGCATCATACTTGGATGTGCATCGTATGCCATGTTTATGCTTGTGTGTTTACCGTGTTGTTTGCTTCTTTCCGGTTGCTTCTCTTGTTAGCTTCGGTTTCGTTCCAGAGTTGTGAGGCTTCTTCTTTGTCTTCTTCTAGATCTGTTCTTCTCCCTTGTGGAATCCCAGGCAAGATGACCATACCCTTGGATACCTTTACTACCATTGCCATGCTTAGTTGTCTCGATGCTATCGTTACATGTCGCGCTACCCATCTTTTATGTCAGCCTCTCCTTGTTGCCATGAAACCTCTAACCTTTTGACACCTTCCTAGCAAAACCACTGTTTGGCTATGTTACCCGCTTGCTCAGCCCCTCTTATAGCGTTGTTAGTTGGAAGTGAAGATGAAGATCGTTCCAGGAGGGAACTTGTTGTTGGAATATCACAATGTCTATAATTATTATTAACACACCTATATACTAGGCATGGGTGGAAGGCTTGGCCTTTTGCTCGGTGTTTTGTTCCACTCATGCCACCTTAGGCACCGATAAACCAGCATTATGTTCCTTGATTTTGCGTTCCTTACACGATGGGTGGATGAGGACTCCTTGACAGTTCGACTTTGAATAAAACTCCTCCAGCAAGGCCCAACATTGGTTTTAATTTGCCTCATAATAATAACTTAATTAATTAATTAAAATTTGCATAGGGGGTCGCGTCCCCGAGGATTCTTTCTACATAGCAGGGGGGGCCAGTGCTGATGGTGTTGGTCCCAAACGGGGGTTATGCGGGGCCACCATGGGGAAACTCGAGGTTTGGTTTTACTCGTAGAATCGCCCATCCGGTTGTGGCCTGAGACGAGATACGCGCGGCTACTATCAGGGTGTCGACACACTGGGAGGTCTTGCTGGACTTGTTTTACCATTGTCGAAATGTCTTGTGCACCGGGAAGCCGAGCCTGATCGGATTTCCCTAAGATAAGGGGTGATGATATTATATTTATCACTTCAGCTAATCGTGAGAGCTTGTGATGGGCTAAGTTGGGACACCCCTGCAGGGTTATAATCTTTCGAAAGCCGTGCCCGCGGTTATGTGGCAGATTGGATTTTGTTAATGTCCGGTTGTAGAAAACTTGACAGAGGATCCGAAGTAAAACACACAACTGTGTGAGTAACCGTGACTGTCTCTTTTCACTTTGAGAAGAGAACACGGTGGGGTTATGTTTGACTCGTATGTAGTTCAGGATCTTTAGCGATCACTACTTTTCCGACCGTCTGCGTAGATGCTCATCTTATTCTGGTACTCGTAAGCTAGCCACCATATTATGCTTAGCCGCTGCTGCAACCTCACCACTTTACCTCTTCCTACCCACAAGCTTTGCTAGTCTTGATACCCATGGTTATGGGATTGTTGAGTCCTCGTGGCTCACAGATACTACAACAGCAGATGCAGGTTCAGCCGAGTTTGATGCAGGAGCTGGTTCAAGTACTCCACTGGGAGCTCGATGAAGAGTTTGGCCATATGCTTGTGACGTTTTCGACGATCAGTAGTGGTTTCTACTAGGATTCGATCTAGACCTGTGGCTTTATGTTTGGTATCTTGTCTTTTGGATCTTACCCTTAGATGGGCTGTGATGTTTTGAATGACGCTTTGCTTATGTAACGTATTGTGTGAAGTGGCGAGTGTAAGCCAACTATCTCCTTTTGCAATTTCATCCCTATTTTTTACATGAGTCGTGCAAAGATACCAAACTTGAGATCATTCCAGAATGGCCTTATACCTTTAAGTCGTGCCTCGACACGTAGGAGGTATAGTCCCATCCTGGGCATAACAAGTTGGTATTCAGAGCCTTCTCCGACCTAGAAGCCCCCACTGATTGATCGAATCGTTGACGATCGAGTCTAGGCACACATTGAAAATGTTTTGAGTCCTATATTTATATCGAAGAGTAGGATTTCTTTTGCTCCTCATCCCTTTTCACTCTCGTGAGGACTCCTGACGATTACTCTTGTCTCTTCTAGTCTCAAAAATTGCACAATTTTTTTTAGGATCACGCGAGTATTGTTTGGATTGTTCCGATGTCTTTGTGACGAGAACATTGTTCTCGATGCCTCCTGTCATTTAGGGGTTGTGGCAGTGTCCCGGGGAGTTGAGCTCCGAGGTGTTGTCGTCACAAATATATCGCATCAATTCTAGAATACTTAAGACGGCCGACATCGAAAACTCTCCTATGCGGTTAGTGGCAAGATAACCCCGACATCACCCAGTACTGGGGAGGTAGTTCGGGAGTATTGACATATCTTGTATAGTAGATGCGTTTCGAAGGTCCGAGGTAAACGGTTTCCGGAAATAACTGGTTATGTGTTGAAGGATGGATACAACTGGATGTAGGATTAGAGTTGAGTGCGCGATGCTTCCCCTGTATCCCCAACACCTGATTGCATAACTGGAAACTTTCGGAAATTAATAGGTGGGTTCATCTAGTAGTTCTAGGCATTCTTCCAACAAGTGCATGATATGAAGTTTGGGGTTCTACATTGAGTGAAGTGGTTTTATGGACTTGTTCTGATCGGGAGTTGCATCTTAAAGGGTCCTTGGCTATGCTGATCCGGGGATTGCAAAACCCTTTTGTAACACGTTCCATGAGCTTTCAGCATGAATATGTCGAACGAAGCTTCTATCGTGTATTTGTTCTTCTGCTCCTTGTTGCTTTTATTTACCTTTTCTTCTCCCAAGTGGCTTCTCGTCAAGTTGATGTACCTGCGGAATTCATTCGTTCAATTCTTTGCTCGGATGATATTGTGAAGATTATGCTGCAACATATCTATCCTTTGTTCTTGTTTTGATTCAGGTATTCGAGTTGCTTCGATGTCAAGTGTTGATTCCATACCTTTCTTAATCGGTGTTCTCATATTTCTATGGGAGTGCTAATTCTTCTTGACCATCGAGATCTTCATGTTAATCCTTTTCAACCGGTGTGCCTTCTCTTCAAGTTATTCCATACAGACGTCGTTGAGAAATCTGATGATTTGTCTGTTTCATTATTCCAAATTGTCTTTGTTTTCCCCACCCTCCGGCCCTTCTTCTTGGAGCCAGAGTCCCTAATGAAGTATCCATTTTATTCATGTGAGTTTCTTCATTCTTTTCATTCAATGTTCTTATCCGGTGATTTATCGTGAAGATGCTCAAGAGCTTCAAGTTCATCATTCTTTTGTTCTCAAATTCTGCCGGTGGATGTAATTCAAGATTTCGGTGTTGATCTTATCCTTTTCCTCATTTCACAATGCTTTCTTATTCCGGTGCACCAATTAATCATTCTCCTCTTGCTATTCATATCCGGAGTGCTGAAGACTCATAATTCCATTCTTAATCATTTCAAACTATTTTTTGAGGATTGTTATCTTACTCAAGCCATTTAATTCAACCGGTGCAATATCTCTTAAGCAACCTTTTTCAACGGTGGTTTCCTTGAGTGGGCCCTAACCCACAGGTCTTTTCCCAGGATCTTACCTGACTCTTCTAATTTTCTGGAGTTATACTCAAATTCTTTTCAAAGTGTGACGTAAGAATGATTTTCATCAGTCATATACCTTCTCCAAGGTCGCGTTCAATTCTTTCACCATTGTTTCAACCTTTTTAATTCTTCATTCCGGAGTGCTCAACAATTCTTATGGCATTTCTCGTCTTCATTCTCAGTATTTGGAGATCGGAGAAGTGTTTCTCTTAAATTTTGACCCGTTCTCTTGATGAATTGTGGTTCTAGCTTCATGCCATCCTTATTTTTTGTTCCGATTGTGAGGAATTCTTTTATACCCATCCGAAGCATTTCATAAATTCTTTCCATTGTGATCCTCCGAAGGCCATCATTTCAGAATATTTCTTCGTTCTCTGTTTGCAACTTCGTCCTCCAAATATTCTTCATTGATGCCTCTTCGTTCGTCTCCATATTTTACGGTGGTTATTTCAAGATTACCCTTCCGTTGTTATCGTTTTAATTCATTTGTTCTTTTCATAATCCTACCGGTGAGTCGTTCAAGGTTATTCTCAAGTTTGGCCATATCTCTCTCCAATCCTTTTTCATGGGATTAAGTAGTATGCCAAATCCGTTGCTTGTCATCAATTTAATTTGATGAAGGATAAGCATACAGTAAATCTTAGTCTTATTTCCTCGAAGTGATTAATCCCTTCGGAGCTTGTTCATCATATTATATTATCGGTTCTAAGTTGTTCATCTGGTTTCCGGAGCTCCAAGTTATTTCAATTATATCATTTCAAAGCTCCATCTAATTCATCGCAGGCCTTGAATCTTATTCTTGTCATCTTTCACTTCTCATGCTTTCATTAACGGAGTTCTCATGGTGGTTCATCATGTTTTAATTCATCCTGGAAGTTTTCATCGAGATTCTTGTTGGAACTCAAGCATTCTTCATCATGCTTTCCAATTACAATCCTTTCTACCTTATCTTTTCAGATGGTGTTATGCCATTCTTGACAATTCCTTCATGTTTCATGATTCACAAGTTGTCAGGATTGAGATACTTAAACCCATCATTTTCCTTGTTCAGGAGATCTTTTCAACCCCTCATTTTTTATCTCTTGGAGTAATCTTGGGTTGTATTTCACCTAAAAGCTTTCCCTGAGAATTGTTGCTATTATGGTGCTTATAAATGACCCAAATTCTTCATTTATCATTCTGGTGAAATAAGTTTTTCTTCTCCTTGTTGATCTCAATCCAAGCAATTTGTTTCTGTTAGTGGCTGGTTGTCACCTCTTAATTTTGAGATGTTTCCATAAGCCCACAACAAGCTTATTCTGTGCTTGTTGATTCTTCCAACAACTCTGTTCAACCCATCGTGGTAAAGATGCTCTTTCAAATTCATTCGTGGGAGAAGTTGTCTTTTTCTTCTCCGTTCTTTTCTTTCCAACGACCTAACATATATTCTTTCATTCCGGAGGCATTGTGATGTTGCTCTCCCTTTGACCATCATCTCGTTTTTATCAAGATCTTGTTCTTTCCCTTGCTTATCATTTAACCGGAGTGTTGTATTCTTCATTCAAGTTCCGTCATCTTATCCAGTTTTGCCTCTCTTTTCAACCGGAGTGCTGTCTGAATCCTTCTTACCCCTTGTGCCATTCTTTCAATTGTTTCAGAGGCTGTGTGTTGTTGTTTTCATCAAGTATCACCCCTTCTCCTCAAACTCATGTTAATACCTTCCATTTTTCAGACGGAGTGCTGTCCAAATTCTGTCATTCTTATTCCTTGGCTATACCATTGCGGTTTCATATTCGTTTCGTTCGTAAGCTCTTGTTTCATGTCTTTCAACCTGCAAGGTTCTCATAATGCTCCTTGTTACTCTTTTCTAACGGAGTTTTCATATTCGTTCATCTCCGTTGTATTCTTCTTTCATTTTGTTGAACCTCTCAAGGTTCGTGGTTTCACTCGTCTGTCAAAGAAGCAACTTTGTATTACCTCTTCTTTTTCATTTTTACCCGGTGCCATCTCTAGGATCTCGGGTCGAGATCCTCTATTAGTGTGGGAGAGTTGTGACGCCCGAAGACCGACGTCCCAGAAGATTCCAGAAGATTCCAGATGTTCCGGGTTCTCCCGTGTGTTTCAGTTGTGCTTGCTTTATTTATTTTGCATTGCATCATGTCATCATGCCATCTTGTCATATTTCTTTTGCATCTCAACTTAAATAAATCGTGTGGACCTTCGGTCCATTTAAATCAAGGGAAGGATGACTTCTCTTTATAACATATAAAAGCCTCTCATTATTATTAGGGAGCTATATTAAATATTCCATTTGCTTGGAATTACCCAACACACTTGCATATTTTTCCCATGCCTTTTCTTTCTCAATTCCTTGCTTTCTAAACCTTGTCCATAATTCTTTTCCGTTGTATCGAGGCTCCTCCAAAAATCTAGACTCCTTTCAAACTCCTTTAAGGCAAGCTAAATAATTTTGGTTTGCACTTCCCTATTTTTTGTTGGAACTATTTTTGTTGGGTTGGTGTTATTCCATAAAGCCTTAGAAAAATGTTCCATCAATTATTTCTTGATTCATGGCCTCTTTTCTTAATATTTTGATCCCTCTCTATTTTTATTTCTGCTTAAGAAACAAAAGGAAGGAGGGGCCCAGCCGCACCTGCCTTCCCAGGCCCAGGCCCCAGCCGGCCCATCTAGTCCTTTGGCCCATCAACTCCTCAGCGCAGCAAACCCTAGCCCACTAC
>LR738713.1:166888859-166900782 GCA_902687465.1 Secale cereale | reverse complement strand
CCCCTCCTCTTCTCCCACTAGGGCCCATGAGGCCCATTTAGCTCCCCAGGGGGTTCCGGTAACCCCCTAGTACTCCAGTTTATGCCCGAATCCTCCCGGAACCTTTCCGGTGTCCAAACATAGTTGTCCAATATATCGATCTTTACGTCTCAGACATTCCGAGACTCCTCGTCATGTCCGTGATCTTATCCGGGACTGCGAACTACCTTCGGTACATCAAAACTCATAAACTCATAATACCGATCGTCATCAAACGTTAAGCGTGCGTGTGACGCCCGAGACCGACGTCCCAGAAGATTCCAGATGTTCCGGGTTCTCCCGTATGTTTCATTGTGCTTGTGTTATTTATTTTTGCATTGCATCATGTCATCATGCCATCATGTCATATTTATTTTGCATCTCAACCTAAATAAATCGTGTGGACCTTCGGTCCATTTAAATCGAGGGAAGAATGTCTTCTCTTTATAACATATACTCCCAATATTTTAGGGAGCTATTATAATAATATTCCATTGCTTCGGAATAACCCAAGGCACTTGCATATATTTCCCCATGCCTTTTCTTCTCAATTCCTTGCCTTAAACCCTCCCTATATTTCTTTTCCGATGTATCGAGGTTCCTCCAAAATTGTGAACATTTTTGGACACTTCCGGAACCATGTCATAGTTCAAATCATTTGAATTTAAGTCAAATGAGTTTGAATTACATCTTTCGTAGCGCCTCTCCTATTTTTCGTGGACCGTGTACCTTTTTACGAGTCCGGGAAATTTATCCGCATGCCCAAGTTCCTTCCCTAATCATTCTTTTTTTCTATCTTCTGTCTTTCTTATTTTTATCTCTGCTTTTAGAAATAAAAGAGAGAAGCCCAGCAGCCTCCCTCAGCCGGCCTCTTAGGCCACCGCAACTTCTGGCCCGAGCCGGCCACCCCATCTGGCCTCCGGCCCAACTTCCTCCTGCTAGGCCTCAAGGCCCGCTCCAGGCCTAACCTAGCCGACCGACCCCTCCTCTCGTCTCTTCCCATCGATCTCCTTCCCCCGCCGCCAGGCAGCCCCTCGCTCTCCCCTGCGCAGCCCGATCTCCCATCTCCCTCGCTCGTGTCTCGTCCCCGAGCCCGCTCCTCCCATCGAACCTCACCCGAGCCCCATCTCTCCCCATCTCTCCCCGCGAGCACCCCTCCGTGCCCCTCCTCCAGCCGAACGCCGCGCCCCTCCTCTCCTCGCCCTGGCTCGTCCGCAACCAGGGGCCAGCGGCTCGCCTCCCCATCGCCTCCAGCGACGAACAGTGCCTGCGCCTTCTCCCTCCAGCGCCGCAGGCAGCGCTCTCCGTCCGCCAGGCCGCCCCGCATCCATTCTCCAGCAGCGCCGCGCCTCCCTCCGTTCTCCAGCAGGCCGAAGCCCGAGCCCCCTCGCGAGTGCCCGTCCAGCGCCCTCCAGGCCGGCCAGAAGCCCCGAGCGCGCCTGTCTTGGTGCCTCGTCAAGAGACCTTGCCGCGCGCCTCGCCTCCTTCCGGCCAGCCTCAGCGACCGGTTTCGCCAGCGCCGTTCCTCCCCGAGTTCCAGCGCCGCAGCACCACCGCGTCCCCTCCTCGTTCAGCGTCGCCCGCGGCCACCTTCTCGCCCTTTTGTTGCTGCTGTTGTTCGCCAAGACCTTGCTGTTGTTTTTTCCCTTTGTTGTGAAGACCGCAGCCGCAAGACCAAGATGGTGCCAAGTACCTCGTCGACCCGTGAACGACTCCGTCGACCTTCGAGGGACCCCAAGACCGGCGACCCGACAAGTACCACGACCAAGTACTCCGACGACCGCGATCTTCGGAATTGCCAAGTAACACGACATGACGGATGAACATCTACAAAATGTGTACCACGACGACCCTCATGTACCCCTACGGCAAGTACCACGACGACCTTGTGACACGTACCTCGACGACATGTACGACTACCGTCGCCGAGACCCTCAAGTACCTTTACGAACAGAACGACTACTCGTGGGCGGCCTCGTGAACAACTACTTCCTCTCCGAACGTGAATGCCTACTTCCTCTACGAATCGCGAGAACAACTACTTCCCACTACGGAACGAGTACCCCTACCGATGACTGTGAACGACTACTTCCTCTACTTCCACTACATCCCTCGACGACTCGAACCGCCCCGAAACGATTGTTCTGAAGGTATAACCCCCGAGACGATGACCCGTGTGATGCTTGTGTTGTATGAAATGGTTGCCCTTGTGTGCATCGTGCCCGTGTCATCTTTTGTCATGCTCCTCGGTTGCCTCGTCGCCGACTCGTGGGAACCCGGTGACGGGATCACCCCACCTTTCATCTTACATGTCTCGTTCACTCCACCTTTGCTTTTGCACCGGTCTCTCAACGAGTTACCGGAACCGAGATGTTGCGTTGCATCATTTTCGGATCGTTGCCGTGGCACCCTTTCCTTCCACCACGGTGACAAATACTTCATATCTCTCTTGTTAACCTCTATCTAATAATTGCATAAACTTGATCATGTCATCCACATCATGTTAACAACCTTTGAATGTTTAATTGTTGTTTGTTTATAATTGCTAAACAGGCTCATGGGGATTTTCCGGAATTGTTGTTGTTATTTTCCGGCCTCTTTTAAAATGTATAAATAGGTAGTTTATTTTTGCTTCACCTCTTGCCATGTTAAAAACATTTAATCTTGTCTTGTAAATAACGAGAGTCAATTAAATAATTAAAATGTGGTGTTTCGTCAGTATGCAACTCGTTGCATATTGATCTCCACTTAACTTGTAGATTTGTTTGTGCACTTTGCCATGCCATGCATATTTAAACCGGACATGCATCATACTTGGATGTGCATCGTATGCCATGTTTATGCTTATGTGTTTACCGTGTTGTTTGCTTCTTTCCGGTTGCTTCTCTTGTTAGCTCCGGTTTCGTTCCGGAGTTGTGAGGATTCGCTCGTCTATGTTGCTCCGTCTTCTTCATGGAACCGTTCTTCTCCCTTGTGGAATCCCAGGCAAGATGATCGAACCCGGATACCATTACTATTTCTGCCTATTGCTAGTAGTCTCGATCTATAGTTTTGCCTCGATGCCCATGTCTTTCCTGTCAGCCTCCTACTTGTAACCATGTTCATGTCTAACCACCCTACCTATGCAAACCGTTGAATGGCTAAGTACGCTTCGCTCAGCCCCTCTTATAGCATTGTTAGTTGCAGGTGAAGATTGAAGATGCTTGCTTCATGTTGAAGTTTGTTGGGTTATATCACACTATATAAATGCTTAAATGAAATCATCTACATATTGGCAATGGCTGGAAGGCTAAGCCTTTTGCTTGGTGTTTTGTTCCACTCATGCCGCTAGGAACCGTATAAACCGGTGTTATGTTCCTTGATTATGCGTTCCTCACACGGTTGGGGTTTATGGGGCCCTCTCGATAAACCGCTAAGTGCCAAGTCTTTTCCAGCAAGTCCCAACATTGGTACTATTCGCCTAATAACTAATAAAACTTGCATAGGGACTAGCTATCCCTTTTATTTTTAATCAACAACTCCGGGCCAGTGCTCCACATGAGTGTTGGTCCGAAACGGGGGTCCTGCAGGGCCACCTCGAGGAAACTCAAGGTCTGGTAAAAACCTGTTGCATCGCCCATCCGGTCGTGTCCTGAGACTAGATACGCGCGGCTACCTATCAGGGTGTCGACACGCCGGGAGGATTTGCTGGATTAGCCTTACCTTAGTTCGGAGTATCTTGAGCACGGGATTCCGAGAATACTCGGGTCTTCCCACCTTGGAGTTGCGACTCCGCGGATCGTGGGCTTGTCATGGGCCAAGTTGGAACACCCCTGCAGGGTTTGAACTTTCGAAAGCCGTGCCCGTGGTTATGTGGCAGATGGGAGCTTGTTAATATCCGGTTGTAGATAACTTGACACCATGTACCAATACACTACCAGCGTGTGTACCGTGACTGTCATTTTCCGAAAGGGTTTTCGGGAGATGAACACGATGGGGTTATGATTGATGTGTTTTAGTTAGGATCACTTCGTGATCATCTCTCGACCGAGGCACTTCTCTTCTCGCTCCCTTTTACGTAAGCTAGTGCTAGTTGCTGCTGCAGACTCTTGTTTTTCCTTCACCTCTTATTCTTTCTTCAGCCTTGTTCCACACCCAAGGCTTAAATAGTTGTGTTACCCGGGAACGGGATTGCTGAGTCCTCTGTGGCTCACAGTTACTTCACGACACCAGATGCAGGTTCAGCCGAGTTTGATGCAGGAGATGGATCAGTACTTCCGGGAGTTCGATGAAGAGCATGGCCGTTTGCTTGTGTCGGTTTTCGACGATCAGTAGTGGTTTCTACTAGGATTCGATCTAGGCCTGTGGCTTTATGTTGTTTTGGTATCTTTCTTTTGGATCTTACCCTTAGATGGGCTGTGATGTTTTGAATGATGATTGCTTATGTAATGTATTGTGTGAAGTGGCGAGTGTAAGCCAACTATCTCCTTTTGCAATTTAATCCCTCTTTTACATGAGTCGTGCAAAGATACCAAACTTGAGATCATTCTAGGATGGGCTTATACCTTTAAGTCGTGCCTCGACACGTAGGAGGTATAGTCCCATCCTGGGCATTACAAGTTGGTATTCAGAGCCTTCTCCGACCTTGAAGCCCCCACTGATTGATCGAATCATTGACGGTTGAGTCTAGGCACACACTTGAATATGTTTTGAGTCCTATATATATCGGAGAGTAGGATTTCTTTTGCTCCTCATCCCTTTTCACTCTGGTGAGGACTCCTGACGATTACTCTTGCCTCTTCTACTTTCAAAAATTGCACCAATTTTTTTTTTAGGAATCTCGCGAGTATTCTGGGATTGTTTCGATGTTCTTGTGACGAGAATATTGTTCTCGATGCCTCCTGACATTAGGGGTTGTGGCAGTGTCCCGGGGAGTTGAGCTTCGGGGTATTGTCGTCACAAGCATATCGCGGCAGTACTAAATACTTAAGACGGCCGACATCGAAAATCTCTCCTATACGGTTAGTGGCAAGATAACCCCGACATCACCCAGTACTGGGGAGGTAGTTCGGGAGTATTGCCATAGCTTGTTATAGTGGATGCTTTTCGAAGGTCCGAGGTAGACAGTTTCCGAGAAAGACTGGTTATGTGTTGAAGGATGGATACAGCTGGATGTAGGTTTAGAGTTGATTGCGCGGTGCTTCCCCTGTATCCCCAACACCTGATTGCATAACTGGAATCTTTCGGAAATTCAGAGGTGGGTTTATCCAGTAGATCGTAGGCATTCTTCCAACGAATGCAGGTTAGCGAGTTCGAGGTTCTACATTGAGTGAAGTGGTATTATGACCGATGTTCCGATCGGGAGTTGCATCTTAAAGGGTCCTTGGCTATGCTGATCCGGGGATTGCAAAACCCTTTCGTAACGCGTTCATATGCTTTCAGCACAAAGATGTTAGAACGAAGCTCCTATCTTGTATTTGTTCTATCTGCTTCTTGTTTCCTTTTATTTATCTTTTATTCTCCCAAGTGGCTTCTCGACAAGCTGATGTACCTGCGGAATCCATTCGTTCAATTCTCTGTTCGGATAGATATGTTGCAACATAATCTTTTTCATAAACATCTATCCGTTGTTTTTGTTTTGATTCTGGTATTCGAGTTGCTTCGATGTCAAATGTTGATTCCATACCTTTCTTAATCGGTATTCTCATATTTCTATGGGAGTGCTAGTCCTTCTTGATCAATCAAGATCTTCATGTTAATCCTTTTCAACCGGTGTGCCTTCTCTTCAAGTTATTCCATACGAACGCCGTTGAGAAATCTGACGATTGTCTGTTTCATTCATCCCAAGTTGTCTTTGTTTTCCCCACCCTCCCACCCTTCTTCTTCTCGGAGTTGGAATTCTTAAATGAAGTATCCATTTTATTCATGTGATATTTCTTCATTCATTTCCTTCAATGTTCTTATCCGGTGATTATCGTGAAGATGCTCAGGAAACTCCAAGTTCATCATTCTTAATTCTAATATTCTTCTCCGGTGGACTAAATTCAAGATTTCGGTGTTGATCTTATCCTTTTCCTCATTTCACAATGCTTTCTTATTCCGATGCCCCAATTAATCTTTCTCCTCTTGCTATTCATATCCGGAGTGCTGAAGATTCATAATTCCGTTCTTAATCCGTTCAAATTATTTTGAGCATTGTCATCTTATTCAAGCCATTTAATTCAACCGGTGCAATATCTCAAGCAATCTTTTCAACGGTGATTTCTTTTGAGTAGGCCCTAACCCACAGGTCTTTACCCAGGATCTTACCTGACTCTTCTAATTATTTCCGGAGTTATTCTGAAATTCTTTTCAAAGTGTGACGTAAGAATGATTTCCATCAGTCACATGCCTTCTCCAAAATCGTTTTCAAATTCTTTTCATCGTTGTTTCAACCTTTTTAATTCTTCATTCCGGAGTGCTCAACAATTCTTATGGCATTCTCGTCTTCATTCTCAACATTTGGAGACCGGAGAAGTGTTTCTCTTAAATCTTGGCCCGTTCTCTTCAAGATTCGTGGTTCTAGCTTCATACCATCCTCATTATTGTTCCGTTTGTGAGGAATTCTTCTCATACCCTTCCGAAGCATCTCATGAATTCTTTTCCTTGTGATCCTCCGAAGGCCATCATTTCAGAAGATTTCTTCGTTCTCAGTTTGCAACTTCGTCCTCCAAATATTCTTCATTGATGTCTCTTCGTTTGTCTCCATATTTTACGGTCGTTCTTCAAGATTACCCTTCCGTTGTCATTGTTTTAATTCATTTGTTCTTTTCATAATCCTACCGGTGGTTCGTTGAAGATTACCCAAGCTTGTGCGAGATCTCTCTTTTAATTCTTTCCAACGAGAATAAGTAGTATGCCAAATCCTTTGGTTGTCATCAATTTAAATTGGTGAAGGAGATGCATGACATAATTCTTATTCTTATTCCTTCAAGGTGATTTAATTCTTTTGTCTGGAGCTTGTTCATCATATCATATTCTCGGTTCTAAGTTGTTCATCTTGTTTTCCGGAGTTCCAAGTTATTTCAATTATATCATTTCAAAGCTCAATCTAATTCATCGCAGGCTTTGAATCTTATTCTTTTCATCTTTCGCTTCTCATGCTTCCATTACCGGAGTTTTCATGGTGGGTTATCATCATTTAATTCATCCTCGAAGTCTTCATCAAGATTCTTGTTGAAGCTCAAGCATTCTTCATCATGCTTTTCCAATTGCAATTCTTTCTACCTTATCTTTTCAGATGGTGTTATGTCATTCTTGACAATTCCTTCATGTTTCATGATTCACGAGTTATCAAGAATGAGATATTTAAACCCAGCTTTTTCCTTGTTCAGGAGATCTTTTCAACCCTTCAATTTATTCGTTGAAGTTATCTTGGGTTGTAATTCACCTAAAGCTTTCCCTAAGGATTGTTGCTAATTATGGTGCTCATAAATGACCCAAGTTCTTCATTTATCATTCTGGTGAAATAAGTTTTTCATCTCCTTGTTGATCTCAATCCAATCAAATGTTTCGTAAGTGGCTGGTTGTCACCTCATAATATTGAGATGTTTTCCATAAGCCCACATCAAGCTTATTCTTTTCGTTGTTGATTTTTTCAACAACTCCGTTCAACCCTTCTTCGTAAGGATGCCTTCAAAAATCATTTCTAGTTGAAGAAGTTATTCTTCTTCGATCTTTTCACTCCATTATTCGTTCAGGAGGCTTTGTGATGTTGCTCTCTCCAAAACATCATATCGTTTTATCGAGATCATGTTTTTTTCCTTGTTTATCTATTTAACCGGAGTGTTGTGCCTTCCATTCAAGTTCCGTCATCTCATCAAGTTTGCCTCTCTTTTCAACCGGAGTGCTGTCTGAATCCTTCTTACCCCTTGTGTCATTCTTTCAATTGTCACGGAGGCAATATGTTGTTCTTTTCCTCAATTATCATTCCATCTTCTCAAGTTCTTGTTAATTCCTTCCATTTTCAGACGGAGTGCTGTCCAAATTCTGCCATTCTTATTCCTTGGCTATACCATTGCAGTTTCATATTATTTTGGTTCGTAAGCGTTTCATGTCTTTCAACCTACAAGGTTCTCATAATGCTCCTTGTTCCTCTTTTCTAACGGAGTGTTTCATCTACGTTCATCTCCGTTGTATTCTTCTTTCAATTTGTTCAACCTCTCAAGGTTCTTTGGTTTTACTCGTCTGTCAAAGAAGCAACTTTGTTTTACCTCTTCCTCTTCCGTTTTTACCCGGTGCTATCTCTAGGATCTCGGGTCGAGATCCTCTGTTAGTGTGGGAGAGTTGTGACGCCCGAGACCGACGTCCCAGAAGATTCCAGAAGATTCCAGATGTTTCGGGTTCTCCCGTATGTTTCATTGTGCTTGTGTTATTTATTTTTGCATTGCATCATGTCATCATGCCATCATGTCATATTTATTTTGCATCTCAACCTAAATAAATCGTGTGGACCTTCGGTCCATTTAAATCGAGGGAAGAATGTCTTCTCTTTATAACATATACTCCCAATATTTTAGGGAGCTATTGTAATAATATTCCATTGCTTTGGAATAACCCAACGCACTTGCATATATTTCCCCATGCCTTTTCTTCTCAATTCCTTGCCTTAAACCCTCCCTATATTTCTTTTCCGGTGTATCGAGGTTCCTCCAAAATGTGAGCATTTTTGGACACTTCCGGAACCATGTCATAGTTCAAATCATTTGAATTTAAGTCAAATGAGTTTGAATTACATCTTTCGTAGCGCCTCTCCTATTTTTCGTGGACCGTGTACCTTTTTACGAGTCCGGGAAATTTATCCGCATGCCCAAGTTCCTTCCCTAATCATTCTTTTTTTTCTATCTTCTGTCTTTCTTATTTTTATCTCTGCTTTTAGAAATAAAAGAGAGAAGCCCAGCAGCCTCCCTCAGCCGGCCTCTTAGGCCACCGCAACTTCTGGCCCGAGCCGGCCACCCCATCTGGCCTTCGGCCCAACTTCCTCCTGCTAGGCCTCAAGGCCCGCTCCAGGCCTAACCTAGCCGACCGACCCCTCCTCTCGTCTCTTCCCATCGATCTCCTTCCCCCGCCGCCAGGCATCCCCTCGCTCTCCCCTGCGCAGCCCGATCTCCCATCTCCCTCGCTCGTGTCTCGTCCCCGAGCCCACTTGTAATGCCCAGGATGGGACTATACCTCCTACGTGTCGAGGCACGACTTAAAGGTATAAGCCCATCCTAGAATGATCTCAAGTTTGGTATCTTTGCACAACTCATGTAAAAGAGGGATTAAATTGCAAAAGGAGATAGTTGGCTTACACTCGCCACTTCACACAATACAGTACATAAGCATAACATCATTCAAAACATCACAACCCGACTACGGGTGAAGATCCAAAAGAAAGATACCAAAACAACATAAAGCCACAGGTCAGGATCGAATCCTAGTAGAAACCACTACTGAACATCGAAACGTCACAAGCATACGACCAAACTCTTCATCGAGCTCCCAGAGAAGAACTTGAACCAGCTCCTGCTTCATACTCGGTTGAACCTGCATCTGGTGTTGTAGTATCTGTGAGCCACGAGGACTCAGCAATCCCATAACCATGGGTAACAAGACTAGCAAAGCTTTGTGGGTAGGAAGAGGTAAAGTGGTGAGGCTGCAGCAGCGACTAAGCAAAAATATGGTGGCTAACTTACGAGTACCAGAATAAGATGAGAAGATACGCAAACGGTCGCAAAAGGTGATCGCTAAAGATCCTGAACTACATACGGTCAAACATAACCCCACCGTGTTCTCTTCTCAAAGTGAAAAGAGACAGTCACGGTTACTCACACAGTTGTGTGTTTTACTTCGGATCATCTGTCAAGTTTTCTACAACCGGACATTAACAAATTCCAATCTGCCACATAACCGCGGGCACGGCTTTCGAAAGATCATAACCCTGCAGGGGTGTTCCAACTTAGCCCATCACAAGCTCTCACGATTAGCTGAAGTGATAAATATAATATCATCACCCCTTATCTTAGGGAAAATCCGATCAGGCTCGGCATCTCGGTAGCACAAGTCATTTCGACAATGGTAAAACAAGTCCAGCAAGACCTCCCGGTGTGTCGACACCCTGATAGTAGCCGTGCGTATCTCGTCTCAGGACACTACCGGATGGGCGATTCTACAGGTATACCAGATACCTCGGGTTTCCCCAAGGCGGCCCCGCAGACTCCCCGTTTGGGACCAACACCATCAGCACTGGCCCCCCCTGCTATGTAGAATTAAGAATCCTCGGGTAGCGCTAACTCCCTATGCAATTTAATTAATTAATTAAGTTGTTATTATGAGCAAATTAAAAACCAATGTTGGGCCTTGCTGGAGGAGTTTTATTCAAAGTCGAACTGTCAAGGGGTCCCCATTTCACCCATCGTGTAAGGAACGCAAAATCAAGGAACATAATGCCGGTTTATCGGCGCCTAAGGTGGCATGAGTGGAACAAAACACCGAGCAAAAGGCCAAGCCTTCCACCCATGCCCAGTATATAGGTGTGTTAATAATATTAATAGATATTGTGATATATCCAACAACAAGTTCCCTCCTGGAACGAACTTCATCTTCACCTGCAACTAACAACGCTATAAGAAGGACTGAGCAAGCGAGGCTGAGCAAGCGGGTAACATAGCCAAACAGTGGTTTTGCTAGGAAGGTGTCAAGGTTAGAGGTTTCATGGCAACAAGGAGAGGCTGACATAAAAGATGGGTAGCGCGACATGTAACGATAGCATCGAGACAACTAAGCATGGCAATGGTAGTAAAGGTATCCAAGGGTATGATCATCTTGCCTGGGATTCCACAAGGGAGAAGAACGGATCCATGAAGAAGACGGAGCAACAGTCGAGCGAAACCTCACAACTCCGGAACGAAACCGAAGCTAACAAGAGAAGCAACCGGAAAGAAAACAAACAACACGGTAAACACACAAGCATTAACGTGGCATACGATGCACATCCAAATATGATGCATGTCCGGTTTAAATATGCATGGCATGGCAAAGTGCACAAACAACACTACAAGTTAAGTGGAGCTCAATATGCAACGAGTTGCATATTGACGAAACACCACATTAATTATTTAATTGACTCTCGTTTATTAAACAAGACAAGATTAAAAGTTTGTTAACATGGCAAGAGGTGAAGCATAAAGAAACTACACTATTTAGGCATTTTTAATGAGGCCGGAAAATAACAACAACATATCCGGAAAATCCCCATGAGCATGTTTATTAATTATTAAAGCAACAACAATTTAACATATTAGTGTTGTTAACATGATGCGGATGACATGATCAAGTTTATGCAATTATTAAAAGGTTGACTTAAGCGAGATATGAAGTATTGTCACCGTGGTGGAAGGAAAAAGGGTGCCACGGCAACAATTCCGAAAATGATGCCACGGCAACATATCGGTTCCGGTAACTCGTTGCGAGACTGGTGCAAAAGATGAAGGTGGCGTGTCAAACGAGATGAAAGGTGGGGCGATCCCGTTATCGGGTTCCCACGAGTCGGTGACGAGGCAACCGAGGAACATGACAAACGGACGAAACGGCACGGAGCACACACGGGAGACATTTCATACAACACAACAAACATCCACGGTCACGTCTCGGGGTTATACCTTCGAAGCGTTCGAGATCGTAGAGGAAGGAGTCGTTCCGGCGTCGAGTTCGTAGATGCACTAGCGGCCTCGGCGACGGTAGTGGTACACGGCGACGGTAGTCGTTCACGGAGCTCGTAGCCGTAGATGTTCGGGTCGGTGTCGTGGTACTTGGTGCGTCTCCGAGACGGTAGTTGTTCACGTATGTAGTGGTACTTGTTTCTTCCGAAGGTAGTCGTTCACGTTCGTCGAAGAGGTACTTGGCG
>LR738713.1:166850741-166861455 GCA_902687465.1 Secale cereale | reverse complement strand
CGGTCGCCGCCGGCAAGGCCACCCGCCAGCCGCCGCCTCCAACCTCCGTCGCAGCGCCGCCTCGGGGGCTCGAGGGGATCGAGCCGGCGCCCCCGATCCAATCGTCCAGGGCGACCTAACGGTCCCAGATCGGCCCGCGGACCCGTTAGCGCCCGATCCAGCCCGCTTCGCCCGGTGGACCCGCTCCAGATCCGCAGCCCGCGACCCGATACGGCCGCCGTGGACCAGATCCGCGCCCGTTGACTTTTGAGGTTGCCTCCGTTTTCCACTAAGTCCCTGGGAGTTTAGTTTCTGATGCTATTTTATATTGTGGATAACTTTTTGTGTGTTTGTCTAATTTGAGCAAATGATATGTCAAAATGATCGTGGTGACATGTACTATGTTTTGTTCCATTGTGCCATGCATGTTTGAGGTCATCTAGATGTCTTAATCTTCATGAGAAGAGTGCTACTTGTTATAAGCTGCTGTTAGTAGTTGTTTTCATGCCATGTTTGCAATGTGATATCTTGGTGCATGTTTATCCAAATGAAGCAAATGATATGTCCACGTGTTCATCATGAAATGCTCTACATGTTGATTGCTTCACCTTGCATGATAGATTTCATCTTGCCATGCTTATCTCCTTTGTGAAGTGCTATGTGGTTGCTAAGTTGTTAAACTTGTTACGAGATGCCTAGTTGAGGAGCTCGTTGCTATTGATGTGGTTGTCCCATTGATGCATGCTTATATGTTTTGGTCTCCCCATCATGTGTACTTTGATGTGGTGCTTACCACTTGCCATGATATACTTAGAGGTGACTTAAACTTGCGCACAAAGATGCCATGATAAAACTGCTGTTTTAACACTTAGTGAAATTTCACAAAGTCTAGAATCTGTAATTTCCAGATGCCATGTTTGCTTGTTGTTCTAGGCAAATCCATGATAGTTTTGGGGTGACTCTTGATGATTCCTTGTTGTATATATTGTTGGCTATCCATTCATGCTCTCACATGCTTATTTGAGTGGCTGTAGCATATTTATCTTTTGCTCCCAAGTTGCTATAAAATACTGCTGTCAGGATTTTGTTGTCAAGTTCAATATGTCATAGCTTGTTGCTATTGAGCCATGGCTCCTTTGGAGATGCTCCAATGGAATTGTTTGCTGTAGGAGATGTCTACTTTATGTCCATGCTCCTTGTCATGATGTTTGAGTGCTGTAGACTATTTATTTCTTGCTCCGAAGTTGCTATGTGGCTGTTAATTTCAGCTTGTGCATGTTTAATGTTTTGGGTGTATCTTTTAGCCCATTGCTCCGTTTTGAGCAAGTCCTATATGTAAATTGTGTGCTTTTGCATGTAGATTCATAATATCCTCATGTTATCATGTTTTGAAGTATTTTGCTTGATGCACATTGCGATGCTCCTTGTGATGTAACACTGTGCTTCCTATGTAGACTTTCTGTGCTTCCTAAGTGCATCTGTAGTGCTTCCATAGTGCATCAGCAATGCATCCAGTAGTTTCGTGCATTGCATCTTGTTGATTTCGTGCCTTGTGTGTTTGTGTTGAGTAGAGCCGGAAGCTGAGTACGAGTACGAGAACGAGGTTACTACCGAGGTTGAGAACGAGGACCTCTCTTACGATCCCATCGACGACTCTTCAGGCAAGATGACCGAACCCGGATATCATTACTATCTTTGCCTATTGCTAGAAGTATCGCTCTATAATTTTGCCTCGATGCCCATGTTTTTCCTGTCAGCCTCCTATTGTAACCATGAACCTGTCTAACAACCCTACCTATGCAAACCCTTGATTGGCTATACGTAGGCTTCGCTCAGCCCCTCTTGTAGCATTGCTAGTTGCAGGAGAAGATTGAAGATTCTTGCTTCTTGTTGAAGCTTGTTGGGATATCACACTATATTAATTATTAAATGAAATCATCTATATATTGGTAATGGGTGGAAGGCCAAGCCTTTTGCTTGGTGATTTGTTCCACTCATGCCGCCTAGGAACCATATAAACCGGTGTTATGTTCCTTGATTTTTGCGTTCCTCACAGGGTTGGGGTTATGGGACCCCCTCGATAAACCGCTAAGTGCTAAGTATTTTCCAGCAAGTCCCAACATTGGTACTATTCGCCTAATAACTAAAAACTTGCATAGGGTCTTGCAAACCCGAGTTCTTAATCAACAACCCCGGGCCAGTGCTCCACATGAGTGTTGGTCCAAAACGGGGAGCCTGCGGGGCCACCACGAGGAAACTCGAGGATTGGTAAAAACCCGTAGCTTCACCCATTCGGTCGTGGCCTGAGACTAGATATGCACGGCTACTGTCAGGGTGTTGGCACGCCGGGAGGATTTGCTGGATTAGCCTTACCTTAGTCGGAGTATCTTGACGGGATTCCGAGGATACTCGGGCCTTCCCACTTTGGAGTTGCGACTCCGCGGATCGTGGGCTTGTCATGGGCCAAGTTGGAACACCCCTGCAGGGTTATGAACTTTCGAAAGCCGTGCCCGCGGTTATGTGGCAGATGGGAATTTGTTAATATCCGGTTGTAGAAAACTTGACACCTTTTTCCAAATACACTACCAGCGTGAGTACCGTGACGGTCATTTTCCGAAAGGGATTCAAGAAGTGAACACGGTGGGGTTATGTATGACTTGCTAGTTTAGGATCACTTCGTGATCATCTCTCGTCCGAGGCACTTCTCTTCTCGCTCTCTTTTACGTAAGCTAGGCTAGTGCTGCTGCTACCTCTTGTTCTTTCTTCAGCCTTGTTCCTCACCCAAGGCTTGGATAGTCGTGTTACCCGGGAATGGGATTGCTGAGTCCTCTGTGGCTCACAGTTACTTCAACGCACCAGATGCAGGTACGATGGTGCGATACACAGGCGATGGCACTGAGCTAGACTGGGAGTACGACAAGGAGCGTAGTTACTACGTGAACTATCCGGTTGATCAGTAGAGCTTCTACTAGGACTTGATTCAGACCTGTGGTTTAATGTTATGTTTGGTATCTTTCATTTGGATCTTCACCCTTAGATGGGTTGTGATGTTTATTTGAATGATGTTTGGACATGTAATGAATTGTGTGACGTGGCGAGTGTAAGCCAACTATCTTTTCCGCTTTCATCCCTATTTTTACATGAGATGTGCAAAGGTACCAAACTTGCGATCATTCCAGAATGGGCTTATATCTTTAAGTCATGCCTCGACACGTAGGAGATATAGTCCCATCCTGGGCATTACATCCGCTTCCAGTGTCCAGTCCCTTTGCAGTAGAAGCACTCAGTTTCAGGCTTGGCTCCAGACTTGGGTTTCTTCGTGCGAGTAGCAACTGTTTTGCTATTCTTCTTGAAGTTCCCCTTCTTTCCCTTGCCCTTTTTCTTGAAACTAGTGGTCTTGTTAACCATCAACACTTGATGCTCCTTTTTGATTTCCACCTCCACAGCTTTGAGCAATGCAAAGATCTCGGGAATTGTCTTCTGCATCCCTTGCATATAATAGTTCATCACGAAGCCTTTATAGCTTGGTGGCAGTGATTGAAGAACTCTATCAATAACACTATCCTCGTCAACTTTGCAACCAAGTTGAGTCATATGATTGTAGTACCCAGACATTCTGAGCAAGTGTTCACTGGTAGAACTATTCTCCTCCATCTTGCAGCTATAGAACTTGTTGGAAATCTCATATTTCTCAATCCAGGCATTTGCTTGAAATATTAACTTCAACTCCTGGAACATCTCATATGGTCCATGACATTCAAAACGTCGTTGAAGTCCCGGTTCTAAGCCGTAAAGCATGGCACATTGAACTATCGTGTAGTCATCAGACCACGTCTGCCAGACGTTCAAAGCGTCTACATTAGCGGGAGGGGGCTTGTCACCTAGCGGTGCTTCAAGGACATAATTCTTCTGTGCAGCAATGAGGATAATCCTCAAGTTACGGACCCAGTCCGTGTAATTGCAGTTACGGGCCCAGTCCATGTAATTGCTACCATCATCTTCAACTTAGCTTTCTCTAGGAATGCATTAAAATTCAACGGAACGGTAGCACGGGCCATTGATCTACAACAACATAGATATGCAAAAAACTATCAGGACTAAGTTCATGATAAATTAAAGTTCAATTTAATCATATTACTTAAAGAACTCCCACTTAGATAGACATCCCTCCGGTCATCTAAATGATCACGTGATCCAAATCAACTAAACCATGTCCGATCATCACGTGAGATGGAGTAGTTTCAATGGTGAACATCTTATGTTGATCATATCTACTATATGATTCACGCTCGACCTTTCGGTCTCTAGTGTTCCGAGGCCATATCTGCATATGCTAGGCTCGTCAAGTTTAACCCGAGTATTCTGCGTGTGCAAAACTGGCTTACACCCGTTGTATTTGAACGTAGAGCTTATCACACCCGATCATCACGTGGTGTCTCGGCACGACGAACTTTCGCAACGGTGCATACTCAGGGAGAACATTTATACCTTGAAATTTTGTAAGGGATCATCTTATAATGCTACCATCGTTCTAAGCAAAATAAGAAGCATAATAAGATAAACATCACATGCAATCAAAATATGTGACATGATGTGGCCATCATCATCTTGTGCTTTTGATCTCCATCTCTAAAGCATCGTCATGATCACCTTTGTCACCGGCGCGACACCTTGATCTCCATCGTAGCATCGTTGTCGTCTCGCCAACTATTGCTTCTACGACTATCGCTACCGCTTAGTGATAAAGTAAAGCAATTACATGGCGATTGTATTTCATACAATAAAGCGACAACCACATGGCTCCTGCCAGTTGCCGATAACTTTACAAAACATGATCATCTCATACAAAACCGTATAACTCATCATGTCTTGACCATATCACATCACAACATGCCCTGCAAGAACAAGTTAGACGTCTTCTATTTTGTTGTTGCAAGTTTTACGTGGCTTCTACGGGCTTAACAAGAACCGTTCTTACCTACGCATACAAAACCACAACGATGTTTCGTCAAGTATGTGCTGTTTTAACCTTCACAAGGACTGGACGTAGCCACACTTGATCCAGCTAAAGTGAGAGAGACATACACCCGTGAGTCACCTTTAAGCAACGAGTACTCATAATGGTGAAACCACTCTCGCATAAGCGTACGCGTAATGTCGGTCCGGGCCGCTTCATGTCACAATACCACCGAAGCAAAGTATGACATGCTGGTAAGCAGTATGACTAGTATCGTCCACAACTCACTTGTGTTCTACTCGTGCATATCATCTACACATAGACCTGGCTCATGATGCCACTATTGGGGAACATAGTATTTTAAAATTTTCCAACGATCATGCAAGATCTATCTACCAGATGCATAGCAACGAGAGGGGAGAGTGTGTCTACGTACCCTCGTAGACCGAAAGCGGAAGTGTCTAGTGATGCGGTTGATGTAGTCGAACTTCTTCACGATCCAACCAATCAAGTACCGAACGTACGGCACCTCCGCGTTCAGCACACGTTCAGCTTGATGACGTCCCACGAGCTCTTGATCCAGTTGAGCTTCACGGGAGAGTTTCGTCAGCACGACGGCGTGGTGACAGATATGATGAAGTTACCGTCGCAGGGCTTCGCCTAAACACTGCAACAATATGACCGATGTGTGTTTCTATGGAGGAGGGCACCACACACGGTTGGGAGAGATCAACAGATCAACTTGTGTGTCTAGGGTGCCCCCTGCCCCCGTATATAAAGGAGCTAGGGGGGAGGCGGCCGGCCTAGGAGGAGGGCGCGCCAAGGGAGGAGTCCTACTCCCTCCGGGAGTAGGACTCATTCTTTTCCTAGTTGGAGTAGGAGGGGAGAAGGAAAGGGAGAGAGGAAGAGAAGGAAAGGGGGGCGCCACCCCCTCCTTGTCCAATTTGGACTAGAGGGGGAGGGGGCGCGCTGCTGCCCTGGCCGCCCCTCCTCTTCTCCTACTAGGGCCCATGAGGCCCATTTAGCTCCCCGGGGGGTTCCGGTAACCCCCCGGTACTCCGGTTTATGCCCGAAACCTCCCGGAACCTTTCCGGTGTCCAAACATAGTCGTCCAATATATCAATCTTTACGTCTCGAACATTCGGAGACTCCTCGTCATGTCCGTGATCTTATCCGGGACTGCGAACTACCTTCGGTACATCAAAACTCATAATACCGATTGTCATCAAACGTTAAGCGTGCGGACCCTACGGGTTCGAGAACTATGTAGACATGACTGAGACTCATCTCCGGTCAATAACGAATAGCGGAACCTGGATGCTCATATTGGTTCCTACATATTCTATGAAGATCTTTATCGGTCAAACCGCATAACAACATACGTTGTTCCCTTTGTCAACGGTATGTTACTTGCTCGAGATTCGATCGTCGGTATCTCAATACCTAGTTCAATCTCGTTACCAGAAAGTCTCTTTACTCGTTCCATAATACCTCATCTCGTGACTAACTCATTAGTCATTTGCTTGCAAGGCTTATTATGATGTGTATTACCGAGAGGGCCCTGAGATACCTCTCCGACACTCGGAGTGACAAATCCTATTCTTGATCTATGCGAACACCACGAACACTTTCGGAGACACCTGTAGAGCATATTTATGATCACCTAGTTACGTTGTGACGTTTGATAGCACACAAAGTGTTCCTCCGGTATTCGGGAGTTGCATAATCTCATAGTCATAGGAACATGTATAAGTCATGAAGAAAGCAATAGTAGTAAAACTAAACGATCATAGTGCTAAGCTAATGGATGGGTCTTGTCCGTCACATCATTCTCCTAATGATGTGATCCCGTTGATCAAATGACAACTCATGTCTATGGCTAGGAAACATAACCATCTTTGATCAATGAGCTAGTCTAGTAGAGGCATACTAGGGACATACTGTTTTGTCTATGTATTCACACATGTACTAAGTTTCCGGTTAATACAATTCTAGCATGAATAAAAGACATTTATCATGATATAAGGAAACACAAATAACATCTTTATTATTGCCTCTAGGGCATATTTCCTTCAATGCCTACATTATATTTATGAACTGCAACTAGTGCCGTATCGCCCTAGGTTATGACTGTCACATGATGAATATCATCCAACAAATTGCTAATCTAATGCCTACGAATTTATCCTATATTGATCTTGCTAAGTTACTACTGCTACTATTACTGTTGCACTTGTTACAAAACTAGTGCTATCACTGTTACCGTTACTATTGATGCTGCCACTACTATCAAAACTATCATATTACTGTGCTACTGATTACTTTGCTACAGATAATTAATCTCTAGGTGTGGTTGAATTGACAACTCAGCTGCTAATACTTACAAATATTATTTGGCTCCCCTTGTGTCGAATCTATAAATTTGGGTTGAATACTCTACCCTCGAAAACGGTTGCGATCCCCTATACTTGTGGGTTATCAAGACCTTTTTCTGGCCCTTTTCTGGCGCCGTTGCCGGGGAGCATAGCTATATTTGTTGAGTCACTTGGGATTATTATCAATCTATCACTATGAAGAATCTGAAGGATGCTAAGACTAACATTTTTCCCTCTAAGACGAGGGGAGGTAAGGAACCGCCATCCGGTTCTGCTTTAGATTCACCTTCTGTTATAAGTAAACTTGCAACATCACCACATGCTATTACTCCTGATATGTCGCAAGTTATTGATGATGCTACTTCTACTATGAATGATACTTATGATGATGCTAGTACCTTGCATGATGATGATGTGACACTTGCTGCCTTTCTTGATGAACAAATTACTAGAGTAAGACAACATGATGTTGTTGAATCTGATGATGAGCTTGAAACTGAAATTTTTGAAACACCTGCTAGAACTAGCCTTCTTAGGTATGAATTGCCTAAGGTACCTGAAGGTTATGTTATGAGTGAGGAAACAACTAGAGATATTCTTGCTTGTAATGATAGAGATTATCTAGAAAAATTATTATGCAAGTATAAAGAAAAATCTTTAAATGCTAGAATGAAATATGATCCTAAGTTTGCTACCTCACCTATCTTTATTGATGACAAGGGTTATGAATTCTCTATCGATCCAGAGTTAATCACTTTGGTTGAATCTGATCCTTTCCATGGTTATGAAATTGAAACTGCTGTGGCACTTCTCACTAAGTTAAATGACATAGCCACCCTTTTTTACTCATGATGAGAAAACCCGTTACTACTATATTCTCAAATTATTTCCGTTCTCATTAAAGGGTGATGCTAAAGCTTGGTACAATACTCTTACTCCTGGTTGTGTGCGTAGTCCCCATGATATGATTTATTACTTCTCTAAAAAATATTTTCCTGCTCATAAAAAACAAGGTGCCTTACATGAAATATTTAACTTTGTGCAAATTAAAGAAAAGAGTCTCCCACAAGCTTGGGGGAGGCTTTGCCAGTTACTTAATGCTTTGCCTGTTACTTAATGCTTTGCCTGATCATCCTCTTAAGAAAAATGAAATACTCGATATCTTCTATAATGGACTAACCGATGCTTCTAGTGACTTCCTAGATAGTTGTGCTGGTTGTGTTTTCAGGGAACAAACCATTGGACAAGCTGAAGAATTATTGAATAGCATATTAAAAAAATTATGATGATTGGACTCTTCCTGAATCACCGCCTAAGCCTACTCCGAAGAAGAGGGGTATATTATATCTCAGTCCTAAAGATATGCAAGAGGCAAAGAAACCTATGAAGGAAAAAGGTATCCATTGAAGAAATACATGGGCTTGATGCACCACCTCTCCCTAAGGTGGTAGAGGTAAATTCTCTAATGAAATTCAATGACAATGATAATCCTCACAATATGCACCCTAGCCATTGCCTTAATGAGTATGAAAATTACATTAGGAAACAAGATCACTTCAATGCAAATGTTATGAAACAATTGAAATATAATTCTGATATGATTGCTCGCTTGAGTGACTTGTTATTTAGAATTTCAAATGATGTTAGAGGCGCAGGGAAACATGTTTCTATGGTACAAACCCAGCTAGAACAAGTTGCTAAATCTCAAGGAGAATTACTTGATGAAATGCATAGCAACATACATGACTTTGTTGTTAGAGTTGCAACTAGAGGAGGAAAAATGACTCAGGAACCACTTTATCCCGAGGGACACCCAAAAATAATTGAACATGATTCACAAAGAAACAACACCACTGCACCTAGTCCTTCTAAAAAGAAAAGGAAAATAAAAATAATAGGACTTTGCATGCTACTAGTGAACCTGAAGTAGAAAAACCTCCCGACAACGATAATGATGTTTCTATCTTTAATGCTGAAACTCAATCTGGTAATGAACACCCATCTAGTGATAATGAAAAAGACAATGTTGATGTTCATGAAAATATTCAATTAAATAATGAAAGAGAAGCATATAATGATGTTGAGATAGAACCACCAGTTGATCTTCATAACCCACAACCTAAGAATAAAAGATATGATAAACAAGACTTTGTTGCTAGGAAACACGGTAAAGAAAGAGAACCATGGGTTCAAAAACCTATGCCCTTTCCACCCAAGTCAACCAAAAAGAAAGATGATGAAGAATTTGAACGCTTTGCTGACATGCCGAGGCCAGTCTTTTTGCGTACTCGCTTGACTGATATCTTGAAAATGCCTCCTTATACAAAGTACATGAAAGACATCATCACCAATAAGAGAAAAATACCAGAAGCTGAAATCTCCATCATGCTTGCTGATTATACTTTTAAGGATGGAGTACCTAAAAAACTTGGAGACCTAGGAATACCAACTATACCTTGCTCCATCAAAAATAATTATGTGAAAACTGATTTATGTGATTTAGGAGCTGGTGTTAGTGTTATGCCTTTGTCATTATATAAAAGGTTTGATTTGAATAAACTCACACCTACTGAAATATCTTTGCAAATGGTTGATAAATCAACTGCCATCCCTATCGGTATCTGTGAGGATGTGCCCGTTGTTGTTGCTAATGTTACTATTTTGACTGACTTTGTTATACTTGAGATGCCCGAGGAAGACAACATGTCGATTATCCTTGGTAGACCCTTCTTGAATACTGCAGGGGCTGTTATTGATTACAATAAAAGCAAGATCACTTTTCATATCAATGGCAATGAGCATACGGTGACTTTCCGAAGAAACAATTCCAAGTGAATGGTGTTCATGTTATCAAAAAATCTCCGACAATCACTATTGGAAGTTTTCAACTACCTCTACCTACTGTTAGAAAGAAATATGAAATGCTTATTGTTGGGGACTTTCATATCCCCGTTGAGGTAACTTAGTGATTTAGGAAAGTTCTTCGGTTTCAAGCTAATCGAAAGTGGTTGTTAATAAGAGTTGATCAACCTTATTAATGGATCATTTTTGAGCGGTATGTTGTTGATGAATTTAGTAAGCACTACCTTCTGTCCCTATCCTTAGTTTTCCGCTTTTATTACTTAAATAAAATAAAATTCCATGTTTTGTCTGTTTTCTGAGTTTCCCGTGCAATAAAAAAATGGCCCAAAAATGAAAGTTCTCAAAATGCCCTAAAAATTTAACACGTTTTTTTTCCGAATATTTAATAATTTCTGGTGCAAATAATATTAGAGGGAGGTGCACCAGGTGGGCACAACCCACCTAGGCGTGCCAGGACCTCTAGGCGCGCCCTGGTGGGTTGTGGTCCCCAAGTGGGCCCTTTCCCTTATCTCTTTATACCACTTCATCACCTACCTCCAGG
>LR738713.1:166802170-166846871 GCA_902687465.1 Secale cereale | reverse complement strand
GGAGGTCATATAGGCCTGGGGCGACTGGGCCGTCCGGCTGGGCCGACTTCGGTCTGCTGGGCCATTCGGTCCAGTGAGAGGGAGGAGTCTTTTCCCTTTTCTATTCTTTTGAGTTTGTTTTTATTTATTTAAAACATTTAAGCATGTGATAACCATGTGGTTTCATCACCAAGTTTACTTGTGAATTAGTTGGCACATCGAGAACATTTTAGTTTCAATAATTGAAAACTGTTGTTGTTTGCCTTTATACAAAATTTGATATTGAATAGTTTTGATCCAACGCAAGATTAGCAACAGTAACCGAGGTGACGTGGCATCGCTAATGTGGGATTACTATAGCCTAATTATACGGGCGTCACACTAGCTAGAAAGAAGGTGGGTGCACTCAGTTCACCAGACCTTGCTGTTTTGCATCATGCACTAGAGGGCGACAACACTTATAGCTTAGGAGCCATTGTGGCACGTCGCCTCCACAATAATAAGTCTAAGGGTAAAATACATGGAGGTATTTACACCACTCATTTGGCGACTCGCTTTAATGTTCAGACACGCCTCTATCGCGGGATACCCGCGGCCACCTATGGTATCGGGCGGCCTCTTGCTGGTTTGGCAGGGGGACGACGCATTGCACAAAGAGCAGAACGGCGCACGTCAGCGCGACAGGGAGCACACAAGCAATTTACCCAGGTTTGGGCCGTCGTGAGGCGAAAGACCCTACTCCTGCTTTGGTGGATTGATGGTAGAATCAATGTGGTGGTGCGTAGTACACTCGCGCGGCAAGACGTGCCTCAGGGCCGCAGCAACTACGCGCGTATGGTGGCTTGGGTTCATCAACTTTTCAACCCCTCCTACGGGTGCCATGGGCCTTCTTTTATAGATCAAGGGGTCACCACAGTGGCAAAATGGTCATTATCGATTGATATGATAGCGAACAATGCTATCATACCTAACTCTGCGGGCTGATGGGGCGCATTAAATGCACCGCTTAGTGTCACATCGCTGGTCGTCCGACAAGGCTTGCCGGGCTGTCTTGCCAGCTCCGCATCTGTTTCCCTGACACGTCACAAGGCGGGTGTCCTCTGTGGGTTTCTTCCGTAGGAGACGACTTCCATGTGGCGAATACCTGCCACTTAGTCACTTCGCGGCTTGACACTGTACTGACCGATGACATGGGTCGTGCTTGGGTGGTTGGCGAGGTGGTTTACCCCCCGCGACCCCCGTTAGGCCTTGCCGGGGAGTCTCTGATAGCTTGTTTCTGGTGGTGGCCTTGCCCCTTGCCGGGCCCGCCTGCCCGGCAAGGGAGGCTCTTCTCTTGTCGATATCTCGTCCTCCTGGCTTGTCCTTGGTCTCTCTGGCTGCATGTTGGTTCTTCTAATCTCTTGGTTCTTCAATCTTGGGCTTGCTTTGGTGCTTCATCCTTGGTCTTGTGCCTGCGCACAGTTGGGCAACAGACCCAGGGTTTGTTGCACAGACATAAGCCCCCGGGCCTGCCCCGAGCGCGCTGTTGAGCATCGTCGGGGTAGGGCCTAATAAGTCCACAAACATGATAGCTGAAGGGGTTGGCCCCTTGAGATTTCCTTTGTTGCTGCCTTTGTCTTGATTTCGGGGGCGGTTTTTGATTCCCCCACGCGTTTACGTAAAGTTGCTACCTCTTGAGCATGCGTTGGTTTTCCCTAGAAGAGGAAAGGGTGATGCAGCAAAGTAGCATAAGTATTTCCTTCAGTTTTGAGAACCAAGGTATCAGTCCAGTAGGAGACAACGCACAAGTCACCTAGTACCTGCACAAACAATGAAGAACCTTGCAACCAACACGATAAAGGGGTTGTCAATCCCTTCACGGCCACTCGCAAAAGTGAGATCTAATAAAAATAGTAAAGTAAATATTTTTGGTATTTTTGTTGTATAGATTGGAAAGTAAAGATTGCAAAATAGTAAACGAGATGCAAAGTAAATAAAAGAGACTCAATATAATAGAAAAGAGACCCGGGGGCCACAGGTTTAACTAGTGGCTTCTCTCAAGATAGCATGTATTACGGTGGGTGAGCAAATTACTGCCGAGCAATTGATAGAAAAACACATAATTATGAAGTTATCTAAGGCAATGATCATGAATATAGGCATCACGTCCATGTCAAGTAGACTGAAACGATTCTGCATCTACTACTATTACTCCACACATCGGCCGCTATCCAGCATGCATCTAGAGTATTAAGTTCATAAGAACGGAGTAACACATTAAGCAAGATGACATGATGTAGAGGGATAAACTCAAGCAATATGATATAAACCCCATTTTTTACCCTCGATGGCAACAATACAATACGTGCCTTGCTGCCCCTGCTGTCACTGGGAAAGGACACCGCAAGATTGAACCCAAAGCTAAGCACTTCTCCCATTGCAAGAAAGATCAATCTAGTAGGCCAAACTAAACTGATAATTCGAAGAGACTTGCAAAGATATCAAATCATGCATATAAGAATTCAGAGAAGAACCAAATAATATTCATATATAAGCTATTCATAAATACACAATTCATCGGATCTCGGTAAACACACCGCAAAAAGTATTACATCGCATAGATCTCCAAGAGAATCGAGGAGAACTTTGTATTGAAGATCAAAGAGAGAGAAGAAGCCATCTAGCTAATAACTATGGACCCGAAGGTCTATGGTAAACTACTCACACTTCATCAGAGAGGTTGGTGTTGATGTAGAAGCCCTCCGTGATTGATTCCCCCTCCGACAGATCGCCTGAAAAGGCCCCAAGATGGGATCTCACGGGTATAGAAGGTTGCGGTGGTGGAAAAGTGGTTTCGTTTGTCTCCCAGATGTTTCTAGGGTATAAGAGTATATATAGGCGGAAGAGGTACGTCGGTGGCGTGACGAGGGGCCCACGAGGGTGGGGGGCGCGCCCTCCTGCCTCGTGGCCGCCTCATGGAGTCCCAGACGTCTACTCCAAGTCTTCTGGATTGCTTTCGGTCCAAGAAAGATCATCGCGAAGGTTTCATTCCGTCCGGACTTTGTTTAGTATTCCTTTTCTGCGAAACTCTAAAATAGGCAAAAAAAATAGAAACTGGCACTGGGCCTTCGGTTAATAGGTTAGTCCCAAAAATAATATAAAAGGGCATAATAAAGCCCATTAATCATCCAAAACAGATAATATAATAGCATGGAACAATAAAAAATTATAGATACGTTGGAGACGTATCAAGCATCCCCAAGATTAATTCCTGCTCGTCCTCGAGTAGGTAAATGATAAAAACAGAATTTTTGATGTGGAATTCTACCTAACATAATTATCAATGTAATTTTCTTTATTGTGGCATGAATGCTCAGATCCGAAAGATTCAAGACAAAAGTTTAATATTGACAAATGAACAATAATACTTCAAGCATACTAACAATGTAAACATGTCTTCTCAAAATAACATGGCCAAAGAAAGCTATCCCTACAAAATCATATAGTCTGGCTATGCTCCATATTCATCACACAAAATATTTAAATCATGCACAACCCAGGTTTCAGCCAAGCAATTGTTTCATACTTTAGTATTTTCAAACCTTTTTAACTTTCACGCAATACACGAGCGTGAGCCATGGACATAGCACTATAGGTGGAATAGAATGGTGGTTGTGAAGAAGACAAAAAGGAGGAAGATGGTCTCACATTAACTAGGCGTATCAATGGGCTATGGAGATGCCCATCGATAGATATCAATGTGAGTGAGTAGGGATTGCCATGCAACGGATGCACTAGAGCTATAAATATATGAAAGCTCAACAACAGAAATTAAGTGGGTGTGCATCCAACTTGCTTGCTCACAAAGACCTAGGGCACTTTGAGGAAGCCCATTGTTGGAATATACAAGCCAAGTTCTATAATGAAAAATTCCCACTAGTATATGAAAGTGACAACAAGACTCTCTATCATGAAGATCATGGTGCTACTTTGAAGCACAAGTGTGGAAAAAGGATAGTAGCATTGTCCCTTCTCTATTTTTCTCTCATTTTTTGGGGCCCTTTTTCTCTTTTTTGGCCACCCCCTTTTTTTTCCTCACACGGGAAAATGCTCTAATAATGATGATCATCACACTTCTATTTCTTTACAACTCAAGGATTACAACTCGATACTTAGAAGAAAATATGACTCTATATGAATGCCTCCGGTGGTGTACCGGGATGTGCAATGAATCAAGAGTGACATGTATGAAAGAATTATGAAAGGTGGCTTTGCCACAAATACGATGTCAACTACATGATCATGCAAGACAATATGACAATGATGTAGTGTGTCATAATAAACGGAATGGTGGAAACTTGCATGGCAATATATCTCGGAATGGCTATGGAAATGCCATAATAGGTAGGTATGGTGGCTGTTTTGAGGAAGGTATATGGTGGGTGTATGGCACCGGCGAAAGGTGCATGGTACAAGAGAGGCTAGCAATGGTGGAAGGGTGAGAGTGCGTATAATCCATGTACTCAACATTAGTCATAAAGAACTCACATACTAATTGCAAAACTCTACAAGTTATCAAAACCAAGCACTACACGCATGCTCCTAGGGGAAGGGTTGGTAGGAGTTAACCACCGCGCGATCCCGACCTCCACACAAAGGAAGACAATCAATAAATAAATCATGCTCCAACTTCGTCACATAACGGTTCACCATATGCGCATGCTACGTGAATCACAAACTTTAACACAAGTAATCTTCATATTCACAATTACTCTACTAGCATGACTCTAATATCACCATTCTTATATCTCAAAACAATCATCTAGTATCAAACTTCTCATAGTATTCAACACACTTTATATGAAAGTTTTTATTATACCCATCTTGGATGCCCATCATATTAGGACTAGTTTTATAACCCAAAGCAAATTACCATGCTGTTCTAAAAGACTCTCAAAATAATATATGTGAAGCATGAGAGATCAATAATTTCTATAAAATAAAACCACCACCGTGCTCTAAAAAGATATAAGTGAAGCACTAGAGCAAAATTATCTAGCTTAAAAGATATAAGCGAAGCACATAGAGTATTCTAATAAATTCCGATTCAAGCGTGTCTCTCCCAAAAGGTGTGTACAACAAGTATTATTGTGGCAAACTAACAAGCAAAGACTCATATCATACATGACACTCCAAGCAAAACACATATCATGTGGTGAATAAAAATATAGTCTCAAGTAAAGTTACCGATAGACGAAGACGAAAGAGGGGATGCCTTCCCGGGGCATCCCCAAGCTTAGGCATTTGGTTATCCTTGAATTTTACATTGGTGTGCCTTGTGCATCCCCAATCTTAGTCTCTTGCCACTCTTTATTCCATAGTCCATCAAATACTTACCCAAAAACTTGAAAACTTCACAACACAAAACTTAACAGAAAATCTCGTGAGCTCTGTTAGTATAAGAAAGTAAACCACCACTTCAAGGTACTCTAATGAACTCATTATTTATTTATATTGGTGTTAAACCTACTGTATTACAACTTCTCTATGGTTCATACCCCCCGATACTACTCGTAGATTCATCAAAATAAGCAAACAACACACAAAAAACAAAATCTGTCAAAAACAGAATAGTCTGTAGTAATATGTAACTTTTGAATACTTCTATAACTCTAAAAATTCTGAAATAAATTGGCGGACTGATAAATTTGTCTATTAATCATCTGCAAAAATAACCAACCTAAAAGCACTCTCCAGTAAAAAATGGCAGCTGATCTCGTGAGCACAAAAGTTTCTGTTTTTTACGGCAAGATCGCAAAGACTTCACCCAAGTCTTCCCAAAGGTTCTACTTGGCACAAACACTAATTAAAACATAATACCACGTCTAAACAGAAGCTAGATGAATTATTTGAACAAAAATAAAATTGGGTTTCCTCCCAACAAGCTCTTTCTTTATAGCCATTAAGATAGGCTTGAGAATTCAATGATGCTCACATGAAAGACAAGACTTGAAGCACAAAAGAGCATCATATAGCATGTGAAAAGCACATCTAAGTCTAACATACTTCCTATGCATAGGAATTTTATAGGAAAAGAAATTAGCAAGGCAAGCAAGATCTAACATATGCAAGGAAGAAGAAAAAAACAAGATCAATCTCAACATGAAGAGAGGTAATTTAGTAACATGAAGATTTCTACAACCATATTTTCCACTATCATAATAATTGCATGTAGGATCATAAGCAAATTCGACACTATAGCTATCACAAAACATATTCTCAACACGATCCACATGCATACGAAGTTGACACTCTTCCAAAATAGTGGGATCAACATTAACTAAAGTCATGACCTCTCCAAACCCACTTTTATCAAAAATTTCATAAGATTGAACATTCTCCAAATATGTGGGATCTAAAGTTGACAATATGCCAAAACCACTTTCAATATTATTGCAAACATTATTATCAATCTTACATTCATCATGGGGATTAAATAAAATTTTAAGATCATAAGAAGAACCACCCCAATCATGATTATTGCAACAAGTAGTGCACATGAAAAAATTAGCATCCCCAAGCTTAGGGTTTTGCATATCATTAACACAATTGACGTTAATAGGATTTATAATAACATCATTGCAATCATGCTTTCATTGAAGGAACTATCGTGAATCGCTTCATAGATTTCTTCTTTCAACACTTCATCACAAATTTCAGATTCACGAATTTCAAGCAAAACCTCATAAAGATAATCCAGTGCACTCAACTCACTAGCAATAGGTTCAACATAATTGGATCTTTTAAAAAGATTAGCAAGTGGATGACGATGCATAAATAGATTTTTAGCAAACGAAGATGCAAGCAAATAGAAGGCACATGGCAACACGAGCAAACATAAGATCGAACGAGAAAAAGGCAAATGAAAAGAAGGCAAATATTTTTTCGATGATCGTTTTAGAAGTGGGGGAGAGGAAAACGAGAGGCGAATGGCAAATAATGTAATGCGAGGGAGAAGAGTTTATGATGGATACTTGGTATGTCTTGACTTGGCATAGATCTCCCCGGCAACGGCGCCAAAAATACTTCTTGCTACCTCTTGAGCATGCGTTGGTTTTCCCTTGAAGAGGAAAGGGTGATGCAGCAAAGTTGCGTAAGTATTTCCCTCAGTTTTGAGAACCAAGGTATCAATCCAGTAGGAGACAACGCACAAGTCACCTAGTACCTGCACAAACAATCAAGAACCTTGCAACAACCGTGATAAAGAGGTTGTCAATCCCTTCACGGCCACTCGCAAAAGTGAGATCTAATAAAGATAGTAAAGTAAACATTGTTGGTATTTTTGTTGTATAGATTGGAAAGTAAAGATTGCAAAATAGTAAACGAGATGCAAAGTAAATAAAAGAGATTCAATATAATAGAAAAGAGACCCGGGGGCCATAGGTTTCACTAGTGGCTTCTCTCAAGATAGCATGTATTACGGTGGGTGAACAAATTACTGCCGAGCAATTGATAGAAAAGCGCATAATTATGAAGTTATCTAAGGCAATGATCATGAATATAGGCATCACGTCCGTGTCAAGTAGACCGAAACAATTCTGCATCTGCTACTATTACTCCACACATCGACCGCTATCTAGCATGCATATAGAGTATTAATTTCATAAGAATGGAGTAATGCATTAAGCAACATGACATGATGTAGAGGGATAAACTCAAGAAATATGATATAAACCCCATCTTTTTATCCCCGATGGCGACAATACAATATGTGCATTGCTGCCCCTACTGTCACTGGGAAAGGACACCGCAAGATTGAACCCAAAGCTAAGCACTTCTCCCATTGCAAGAAGTATCAATCTAGTAGGCCAAACTAAACTGATAGTTCGAAGAGACTTGCAAATATATCAAATCATGCATATAAGAATTCAGAGAAAAACCAAATAATATTCATAGATAAGCTGTTCATAAATCCACAATTCATCGGATCTCGGCAAACACACCGCAAAAAGTATTACATTGAATAGATCTCCAAGAGAGTCGAGGAGAACTTTGTATTGAAGATCAAAGTGAGAGAATAAGGCATCTAGCTAATGACTATGGACCCGAAGGTTTGTGGTAAACTACTCTTGCTTCATCGAAGAGGCCATGGTTGTTGGGGAACACAGTATTTCAAATTTTTTCCTACGATCACGCAAGATCTATCTAGGAGATGCATAGCAATGAGAGGGGGAGTGTATCTTCATACCCTTGAAGATCGCAAAGCGGAAGCGCTTATCAATGTGGTTGATGTAATTTTACACCTTCACGATCCGTCCCGATCTAGTATCGAACGTACGGCACCTCCGCGTTCAGCACACGTTCAGCTCAATGACGTCCTCGCCTTCTTGATCCAGCAAGACGGGTGAAGTAGTAGATGCGTTCCTGTAGCACGACGACGTGGTGCGGTTGGTGATGTAGAACAATCTCTGCAGGGCTTCGCCTAGCACTACAGAAACTAGACGGGGGAAAACTAGAGGATCGGGGTTACCGGCACATGGCTTGGTGTATCTTTATGTTCCTTGGGTGCTAGCCCTGCCCTCTATTTATATGTTGAGCCTTGGGGTCGAAACTTGGAGTAAAAGCCTCCACAAAGTCGGTTGCACCCGAAAGACAAGAGTCCTACTCGGACTCCAGGGCCAGACGCTAGGGACCCTGGCATCTGGCCCTGGACTCTGCAAAACTTCCTTTTGCGCTCTCCAAAAATCTTGTGGGCTTTCCCCTTTGGCCCAAATAAAGTGTTCTCGTACCCAAACATTCCGGGAAACATCCGGAACCCCTTCCGGAGGTCAAACACTATTATCCCATATATCAATCTTTATCTCCAGACCATTCCGGAGTTCCTCGTCATGTCCGTGATCATATCCGGGACTCCGACTAACATTTGGTCACCAACATACATACCTCATTAAATACAATATCGTCAACGAACGTTTAAGCGTGCGGACCCTACGGGTTCGAGAACTATGTAGACATGAGCGAGACATCTCTCTGGTCAATAACCAATAGCGGAACCTAGATGCCCATATAGGCTCCTACATATTCTACGAAGAGGTTTATCGATCGAACCGCATAACAACATACGTTGTTCCCTTTGTCATCGCTATGTTACTTGTTCGAGATTCGACCTTCGGTATCATCATAGCTAGTTCAATCTCATTACTGACAAGTCTCTTTACTCGTTCCTTAATACATCATCTCGTGACTAACTCATTAGTCATTTGCTTGCAAGGCTTATTATGATGTGTATTACCGAGAGGGCCCAGAGATACCTCTCCGACACTCAGAGTGACAAATCCTATTCTCGATATATGCCAACACCACAAACACCTTCGGAGACACCTGTAGAGCATCTTTATAATCACCAAGTTACGTTGTGACGTTTGATAGCACACAAGGTGTTCCTCCAGTATTTGGGAGTTGCATAATCTCATAGTCATAGGAACATGTATAAGTCATGAGGAAAGCAATAGCAGAACAACTAAATGATCAAGTTGCTAAGCTAACAGATGGGTCTTGTCCATCACATCATTCTCCCAATGATGTGATCTCGTTGATCAAATGACAACTCATGTCTATGGCTAGGAAACATAACCATCTTTGATCAATGAGCTAGTCTAGTAGAGGCATACTAGGGACACTCTGTTTTGTCTATGTATTCACACATGTACTAAGTTTCCGGTTAATACAATTCTAGCATGAATAATAAACATTTATCATGATATAAGGAAATACAAATAACAACATTATTATTGCCTCTAGGGCATATTTCCTTCAATCTCCCACTTGAACTAGAGTCAATAATCCGTATGTATCTTGCAAATTCTTATGTCTCCCTCCTTGACTTGATCGCGGATGGAATTGAAGCGTCTCTTGATGTGCTTGGTTCTCTTGTGAAACATGGATTCCTTCGCCAAGGCTATTGCTCCAGTGTTGTCACAAAAGATTTTCATTGGACCCGATGCACTAGGTATTACACCTAGATCGGATATGAACTCCTTCATTTGCTGCTTCCGAAGCAGCTACGTACTCTGCTTCACACATAGATCCCGCCACGACACTCTGCTTGCAACTGCACCAACTGAGAGCTCCATCGTTGAACAAAAATACGTATCCAGTTTGTGACTTAGAGTCATACGGATCAGTGTCAAAGCTTGAATCGACGTAACCATTTACGACGAGCTCTTTGTCACCTCCATAAATGAGAAACATATCCTTTGTCCTTTTCAGGTACTTCAGGATGTTCTTGACCGCTGTCCAGTGATCCACTCCTGGATTACTTTGGTACCTCCCTGCTAAACTTATAACAAGGCACACATCAGGTCTGGTACACAACATTGCATACATGATAGATCCTATGGCTGAGGCATAGGGAATGACTTTCCTTTTCTCTCTATCTTCTACAGTGGTCGGGCATTGAGTCTTACTCAACTTCACACCTTGTAACACAGGCAAGAACCCTTCCTTGGACTGATCCATTTTGAACTTCTTCAAAAATTTATCAAGGTATGTGCTTTGTGAAAGTCCAATTAAGCGTCTTGATCTATCTCTATAGATCTTGATGCCTAATGTATAAGCAGCTGCACCGAGGTCTTTCATTGAAAAATTCTTATTAATGTATCCTTTTATGCCATCTAGAAATTCTATATCATTTGCAATCAACAATATGTCATCCACATATAATATCAGAATTGCTACAGAGCTCCCACTCACTTTCTTGTAAATACAGGCTTCTCCAAAATTTTTGTATAAAACCATATGCTTTGATCACCTCATCAAAGCGTATATTCCAACTCTGAGATGCTTGCACCAGTCCATAGATGGATCGCTGGAGCTTGCACACTTTGTTAGCACCTTTCGGATCGAAAAAACCTTCTGGTTGCATCATATACAACTTTTCTTTGAGGTATCCATTTAGGAATGCAGTTTTGACATCCATTTGCCAGATTTCATAATCGTAAAATTCGGCAATTGCTAACATGATTCGGACAGACTTGAGCATCGCTACGGGTGAAAAAGTCTTATCATAGTCAACCCCTTGAATTTGTCGAAAAGCTTTCGCAACAAGTCGAGCTTTGTAGATCCATTACCGCCGGTGTCGGTCTTCCTCTTGAAGATCCATTTATTTTCAATGGATTGCCGATCATTGGGCAAGTCAACCAAAGTCCACACTTTGTTCTCATACATGGATCCCATCTCAGATTTCATGGCCTCAAGCCATTTTGCGGAATCTGGGCTCATCATCGCTTCCTCATAGTTCATAGGTTCATCATGGTCTCGTAACATGACTTCCAGAACCGGGTAACCGTACCACTCTGGAGCGGAACGTACTCTGGTTGACCTGCAAGTTTCAGTAGTAACTTGATCTGAAGTCTCACATCATCATCATTAGCTTCCTTGCTGATTGGTGTCGGAATCACCGGAACTAGTTTCTGTGATGTACTACTTTCCAATTCAGGAGAAGGTACAACTACCTCATCAAGTTCTACTCCCCCCCCCCACTCACTTCTTTCGAGAGAAACTCCTTCTCTAGAAAGGATCCATTCTTAGCAACGACTATCTTGGCTTCGGATCTGTGATAGAAGGTGTACCCAATAGTCTCCTTTGGGTATCCCTTTGGGTATCCTATGAAGACACATTTCTCCGACTTGGGTTCAAGCTTATCAGGTTGAAGCTTTTTCACATAAGCATCGCAGCTCCAAACTTTAAAAAATGACAACTTTGGTTTCTTGCCAAACCACAGTTCATAAGACGTCGTCGCAACGGATTTAGATGGTGCCCTATTTAACGTGAATGCAGCTGCCTCTAAAGCATAACCCCAAAACGATAGTGGTAAATCGGTAAGAGACATCATAGATCGCACCATATCTAATAAAGTACGGTTACGACGTTCAGACACAACATTACGCTGTGGTGTTCCGGGTGGCGTGAGTTGTGAAACTATTCCACATTGTTTCAAATGAAGACCAAACTCGTAACTCAAATATTCGCCTCCACGATCAGATCATAGAAACTTTATTTTCTTGTTACGATGATTCTCTACTTCACTCTGAAACTCTTTGAACTTTTCAAGTGTTTTAGACTTGTGTTTCATTAAGTAGATATACCCATATCTGCTCAAATCATCAGTGAAGGTCAGAAAATAACGATATCCGCCGCGAGCCTCAACACTCATCGGTCCACATACATCAGTATGTATGATTTCCAACAATTCAGTTGCTCGCTCCATTGTTCCAGAGAACGGAGTCTTAGTCATCTTACCCATGAGGCATGGTTCGCAAGCACCAAGTGATTCGTAATCAAGTGATTCCGAAAGTCCATCAGCTAGGAGTTTCTTCATGCGCTTTACACCAATATGACCTAAACGGCAGTGCCACAAATAAGTTGCACTATCATTATCAACCTCGCATCTTTTGGCTTCAATATTATGAATATGTGTATCACTACGATCGATATCTACCAAGAATAGACCACTCTTCAAGGGTGGATGACCATAAAATATATTACTCATATAAATAGAACAACCATTATTCTTTGATTTAAATGAATAACCGTCTCGCAACAAACAAGATCCAGATATAATGTTCATGCTCAACGCTGGCACCAAATAATTATTATTTAGGTCTAAAACTAATCCCGATGGTAGATGTAGAGGTAGCGTGCCGACGACGATCACATCGACTTTGGAACCATTTCCCATGCGCATCGTCACCTCGTCCTTAGCTAATCTTCGTTCAATGAGTACCCCTGTTTCGAGTTACAAATATTAGCAACCGAACCAGTATCAAATACCCAGGTGCTACTATGAGCATTAGTAAGGTACACATCAATAACATGTATATCAAATATACCTGTGTTCACTTTGCCATCCTTCTTATCTGCCAAATAATTGGGACAGTTCCGCTTCCAGCGTCCAGTCCCTTTGCTGTAGAAGCACTCAGTTTCAGGCTTGGCTCCATACTTGGGTTTATTCGCGGGAGTAGCAACTGTCTTGCTATTCTTCTTGAAGTTCCCCTTCTTTCCCTTGGCCTTTTTCTTGAAACTAATGGTCTTGTTAACCATCAACACTTGAGGCTCCTTTTTGATTTCTACCTTTGCAACTTTGAGCATAGCGAAGAGCTCGGGAATTGTCTTCTGCATCCCTTGCATGTTATAGTTCATCACGAAGCCTTTATAGCTCGGGGGCAGTGATTGAAGAACTCTATCAATAACACTATCTTCGTCAACTTTGCAACCAAGTTGAGTCATATGATTGTAGTACCCAGACATTCTGAGCAAGTGTTCACTAATAGAACTGTTCTCCTCCATCTTGCAGCTATAGAACTTATTGGAGATTTCATATCTCTCAATTCGGGCATTTGCTTGAAATATTAACTTCAACACTTGGAACATCTCATATGCTCCATGACGTTGAAAACATCGTTGAAGTCCCGATTCTAAGCCGTAAAACATCTCATATGCTCCATCAGCTTTCAACTTAGCTATCTCTAGGAATGCATTAAAATTCAAGGGAACGGTAGCACGGGCCATTGATCTACAACAACATAGATATGGGAAAACTATCCGGACTAAGTTCATGATAAATTAAAGTTTAATTAATCATATTACTAAAGAACTCCCACTTAGATAGACATCCCTCTAGTCATCTAAATGACCACGTGATCCAAATCAACTAAACCATGTCCGATGATCACGTGAGATGGAGAAGTTTTCAATGGTGAACATCTTATGTTGATCATATGTACTATATGATTCATGCTCGACCTTTCGGTCTCTAGTGTTCCGAGGCCATGTCTGTACATGCTAGGCTCATCAAGTTTATCCCGAGTATTCTGCATGTGCAAAACTGTCTTACACCCGTTGTATTTGAACGTAGAGCTTATCACACCCGATCATCATGTGGTGTCTCGGCACGACAAACTTTCGCAACGGTGGATACTCAGGGAGAACACTTGCAACTTGAAATTTTGTAAGGGATCATCTTATAATGCTACCACCGTACTAAACAAAATAAGAAGGGTAACATCACATGCAATCAAAATATGTGACATGATATGGCCATCACCATCTTGTGCTTTTGATCTCCATCTCCAAAGCATCGTCATGATCTCCATCGTCACCGGCTTGACACCATGATCTTCATTGTAGCGTCATGGTCGTCTCGCCAACTATTGCTACTACTACTATCGCTAACTCATAGTATTAAAGTAAAGCAATTACATGGCCTTCGCAATTCATACAATAAAGAGACAACCATAAGGCTCCTGCCGGTTGCCGGTAACTTTACAAAACATGATCATCTCATACAATAACATATAACTCATCACGTCTTGACCATATCACATCACAACATGCCCTGCAGTAACAAGTTAGACATCTTCTACTTTGTTGTTGCAAGTTTTACGTGGCTGCTACGGGCTTAGCAAGAACCGTTCTTACCTATGCATACAAAAACCACAACGATTTTTCGTCAAGTATGTGCTGTTTTAACATTCACAAGGACCGGGCGTAGCCACACTCGATTCAACTATAGTGAGAGAGACAGACACCCGACGGTCACCTTTAAGCAACGAGTGCTTGTAACGGCGAAACCAGTCTCGCGTAAGCGTACGCGTAATGTCGGTCCGGGACGCTTCATCTCACAATGCCGCCGAATCAAAGTATGACATGCTGGTAAGCAGTATGACTATTATTGCCCACAACTCATTGTGTTCTACTCGTGCATATCATCTACACATAGACCTGGATCATGATGCCACTGTTGGGGAACACAGTATTTCGAAAAAATTCCTATGATCACGCAAGATCTATCTAGGAGATGCATAGCAACGAGAGGGGGAGTGTACCTTCATACCCTTGAAGATCACAAAGCGGAAGCGTTTATCAATGCGGTTGATGTAGTAGTACACCTTCACGATCCGTCCGGATCTAGTATCGAACGTACGGCACCTCCGCATTCAGCACACGTTCAGATCGATGACGTCCTCGCCTTCTTGATCTAGCAAGACGGGCGAAGTAGTAGATGAGTTCCGGCAGCACGACGGCGTGGTGATGTTTGGTGATGTAGAACAATCTCTGCAGAGCTTCGGGGTTGCCGGCACACGGCTTGGTGTATCTTGATGTTCCTTGGGTGCTAGCCCTGCCCCTCTATTTATATGTTGAACCTTGGGGACAAAACTTGGAGTAAAAGCCTCCACAAAGTCGGTTTCACCCGAAAGGCAAGAGTCCTACTTGGACTCCAGGGCCAGACGCCAGGGTTCACGGCGTCTGGACCCAGACGCCAGGGACCCTGGCGTGTGGCCCCTGAACTCCGCAAAACTTCCTTTTTCGCTTTCCAAAAACCTTGTGGGCTTTCCCCTTTGGCCCAGTGTCCTCGTACCCAAACATTTCGGGAAACATTCGGAACCCCTTCCGGTGAATTCCGGAACACTTCCGGAGGTCAAACACTATTATCCCATATATCAATCTTTATCTCCGAACAATTCCGGAGTTCCTCGTCATGTCTGTGATTATATCCGGGACTCCGAATAACATTCGGTCACCAACATACATAACTCATTAAATACTATATCGTCAACGAACGTTTAAGCGTGCAGACCCTACAAGTCCGAGAACTATGTAGACATGACCGAGACATCTCTCCAGTCAATAACCAATAGCAAAACCTGGATGCCCATATAGCCTCCTACATATTCTACGAAGATCTTTATCGGTCGAACCGCATAACAACATATTTTTTTCCCTTTGTCATGGGTGTGTTACTTGTCCGAGATTCGATCGTCGGTATCATCATACCTAGTTCAATCTCGTTACCGGCAAGTCTCTTTACTCGTTCCGTAATACATCATCTCGCGACTAACTCATTAGTCGTTTGCTTGCAAGGCTTATTATGATGTGTATTACCGAGAGGGCCCAGAGATACCTCTCCGACACTGAGAGTGATAAATCCTATTCTCGATCTATGCCAACACCACAAACACCTTCGGAGACACCTGTAGAGCATCTTTATAATCACCCAATTACGTTGTGACGTTTGATAGCACACAAGGTGTTCCTCCGGTATTGGGGAGTTGCATAATCTCATAGTCATAGGAACATGTATAAGTCATGAAGAAAGCAATAGCAGAAAAACTAAACGATCAAGTTGCTAAGCTAACGGATGGGTCTTGTCCATCACATCATTCTCCCAATGATGTGATCCCGCTGATCTAATGACAACTCATGTCTATGGCTAGGAAACATAACCATCTTTGATCAATGAGCTAGTCTAGTAGAGGCATACTAGGGACACTCTGTTTTGTCTATGTATTCACACATGTACTAAGTTTCCGGTTAATACAATTCTAGCATGAATAATAAACATTTATCATGATATAAGGAAATACAAATAACAACTTTATTATTGCCTCTAGGGAATATTTTCTTCAATGGTGTTGATGTAGGAGCCCTCCGTGATTGATTCCCCCTGCGGCAGATCGCCGGAAAAGGCCCCAAGATGGGATCTCACGGGTACAAAAGGTTGCAGCGGTGGAAAAGTGGTTTCATTTGTCTCCCCAATGTTTCTATGGTATAAGAGTATATATAGGCAGAAGAGGTATGTCGGTGGAGGTATGAGGGGCCCACGAGGTTGGGGGCGCGCCTACCCCCTGGGCGCGCCGTCCTGCCTCGTGGCCGCCTCGTGGACTCCCAGACGTCTACTCCAAGTCTTCTGGATTTCTTTCAGTCCAAGAAAGATCATCGCGAAGGTTTCATTCCGTTTGGACAACGTTTGGTATTCCTTTTCTATGAAACTCTAAAATAGGCAAAAAAACAGAAACTAGCACTGGGCCTTCGGTTAATAGGTTAGTCCCAAAAATAATATAAAAGAGCATAATAAAGCCCATTAATCATCCAAAACAGATAATATAATAGCATGGAACAATCAAAAATTAAAGATACGCTGGAGACGTATCAAAAGCCAATAGTGGTGGGGCCGCTGCAGTGACAACAATGAGGGCTTCTTCTCGACAACGTGCCCCTCCTCCCCTAGACCCCGAGGCAGTGGATCCGTCTGCAGGGAGAGGAGGAAGGTGACATGGTCATGGTCGTCGTGGTGCTCGAGGAAGAGGAGGACGGGGCGATGCCGTGGCAGCACCTCCGCCGATGGTTCCACCCCTGGCGAAAGGCCACATTGGCGATCAACCCCGGGAGTTTGTCATCAGGCTGTACAAGCCCGTGTGCGGTCATCTTCGTCTCCCTATTCCCTTTGTGTGGGAGATGGAGCTCGAGCAGCCACGTGACCTACGACTGCACATGAGGGGTTGCAGAAATGGAGGCGTGAGGGCTGATGTCGACTTCCTCGCCCCTCATGTGATGTATCTCCGTCGCGACTGGAAGACCTTTGACTGTGCCCATGGCTTCTCGAAGGGGCACGTCCTTCAGTTCAAATTAATGGAGAACGGCTTGCTCTCCGTCAAGATCTTCTGGCGCTCGGGTGGTCGTTCAGGGTGCTGCGCGGAGAGCTCGACCGACGACGAAAGCTCCTCCTCGAACGAAAGCAACGAGGAGGGCAGTGATGGTGATTGATACGTCTCCAACGTATCTATAATTTTTGATTGTTCCATGCTATTATTTATTATGTTTTGGATGTTTAATGGGCTTTGTTATATACTTGTATATTATTTTTGGGACTAACCTACTAACCCAAAGGCCCAGTCCAGATTGCTGTTTTTGCCTATTTCAGGGTTTTAGAGAAAAGGAATATCAAACGGAGTCCAAACGGAATGAAACCTTCGGGAGAGATATTTTTGGAGCAAAATACGCACGAGAGACTTGAGAACCATGGAGTAGGGCTGACGTGGCGTCCACGAGGGTGGGGGGGGGGCGCCCCCCCTATAGGGCGCGCCCCTGCCTCGTGGGCACCCCGTCTGGCCCCCGGTGCCCTCCTTCCTCCTATTTATACCTACGTACCCCGAAACTATCAGAACAACACAGAAAACCCTAGTTCCATAGTCGCAACCTTCTGTTCCCGTGAGATCCCATCTTGGGGCCTGTTCTGGAGCTCCGCCGGAGGGGGGATCTACCACGGAGTGCTTCTACATCACCATCATCGCCTCACCATGAGTTGTGAGTAGTTTACCACAATCCTTCGGGACCATAGCTAGTATCTAGATGGCTTCTTCTCTCTCTTTGGATATCAATACCAAGTTCTCCTCGGTCTTCGAGGAGATCTATTCAATGTAATCTCTTTTTGCGGTGTGTTTGTCGAGATCCGATGAATTGTGGGTTTATGATCAAGATTTTCTATGAGAAACATTTGGTTCTTTTCTGAACTCTTTATGTATGATTATAATATCCTTGCAAGTCTCTTCGAATTATTGGTTTGGTTTGGCCTACTAGATCTATAGTTCTTGCAATGGGAGAAGAGCTTGGCTTTGGGTTCAATCTCGCGGTGTCCTTTCCGAGTGACAGTAGGGGCAGCAAGGCACGTATTGTATTTTTGCCATCGAGGATACAAAGATGGGGTTTATATCACTATGTTTGAGTTTATCCCTCTACATCATGTCATCATGCTTAAGGCGTTACTCCGTTCTTATGAGCTTAATACTCTAGATGCATGATGGATAGCGGTCGATGTGTGGAGTTATAGTAGTAGATGCAGAATCGTTTCGGTCTACTTGTCTCGGACGTGATGCCTATATATAATGATCATGCCTAGATGGTCTCATAATTATTCGCTTTTCTATCATTTGCTCGACAGTAATTTGTTTACCCACCATAGAATATCACTATCATGAGAGAAGCCACTAGAGAAAACTATGCCCCCCAGGTCTATTCTCAACATATCAGTCTACAATCTACTTTACTTTTTCGCTTTTACATTCTGTTCTTATAACCAAAAATATCAAACTATCATCTCTATCAGATCTCACTTTTGTAAGTGACTGTAAAGGGATTGACAACCCCTTATCGTGTTGGCTGCGAAGTTCTTATTTATTTGTGCAGGTGCGAGGGACTCGCGCGTGGTGTCCTACTGGATTGATACCTTGGTTCTCAAAACCTGAGGGAAATACTTACGCTACTGTGCTGCATCACCCTTTCCTCTTTGAGGAAATACAACGCAAGCTCGAGAAGTAGCAAGAAGAATGTCTGGCGCCGTTGCCGGGGAGGCTTACGCAAAAGTCATATACCAAGTACCTATCGCAAACCCTTATCCTTCGCATTACATTTATTTGCCTCTCGTTTTCCTCTCCCTCACTTCACCCTTGCCGTTTTATTTGCCCTTCTTTTTGCCATGTGTTTATCGTTCGCTTGCTTCTTGTTTGCTTGTGTTTCCATGTGCCTTCTATTTGCTTGCATCTTTTCTTGCTAAAAATCTATTGTTATGGATCACCTTAAAGTGTTCTATTTGGATCATCTTTGATCCTTATGCTCTCGTGCTGAAACCCCAACTAGCCTAGTTGATGGGAAATCTTTAGATGAGCATGCTCATTTTGTGCGTCACCGTTTGTTTGAAAAAGGGAGACTCTTATGGGATCAAATAAACAGATTGCTATGTTATGCTTGGAATCTTTGTGAAATTTGTGATTTTAATTGTTGCTCTAAGAACCCTAAAAAACACCTCCCCTACCTATGTGAGTTTAATGATAATGAATTCTTATCTTCTTATGCAAAGGGTGTTTTTAGTTACTACGATATCAAACAAATTGAAGAATTTGTTGCTTTTAAGGATCCTTATGAAGTTGCTTCTTTGATCAAAAGTATGATATTACTCTCTATGAATCTAAATTTTTTGACATACTTAAATATTGCTTTGAAAACTATGCTCATAATGTCTATGTCAAAGAATTTTTTGAAAGAATGACCGCTGCTTTGAAAGAAAATAATGATATGCATGAATCTATAGATAATTTTGATTCCGATGATTTGATTGAAATATCCCTTGATTAATATGACGCTTGCTATTCTTGTGGCCATGATGCCAATATTTATGAAGATGAATTTGCTATAGTTCCTTATGTTAAACATGAGATCGTTGCTATTGCACCCATACTTGATAGTTCCTTCGATGAAAAACATGATTGCAATGATGTTATTATAAATTCTCTTAATGTCAATTGTGTTAATGATATGCAAAACCTCAAGCTTGGGGATGCTAGTTTTGCTATGACTTCTATTTGTTGCAATGATCATGATTGGGGTGATTCTTCTTATGATGTTGAATATTTATTTAAGCCCCATGATGAATATGAGATTGATAATAATGTTTGCAATAATATTGAATGTGGGTTTGGAATATTGTCAACTTTACATCCCACATATTTGGAGAATATTCAATCTTATGATTTTTTTGATAAAAGTGGGTTTGTAGAGGTCATGACTTTAGTTAATGTTGATCCCACTATTTTGGAAGAGTGTCAACTTCGTATGCATGCGGATCGTGTTGAGAATATGCTATGTGATAGCTATATTGTTGAATTTGCTTATGATCCTACATGCAATTATTACGAAAGAGGAAAATATGGTCATAGAAATCTTCATGTTACTAAATTACCTCTCGTTATGTTGAGATTGCTATCATTCCTTTTTGCTTCCTTGCATATGCTAGTTTATGCTAGCCTTGCTAATTTATTTGCTTATAAGATGCCTATGCATAGGAAGTATGTTAGACTTAGATGTGTTTGTCACATGTTTTATGATGCTCTCTTTGTGCTTCAATTCTTGTCTTTCTTGTGAGCATCATTGAATTCTCAAGCCTATCTTAATGGCTATAAAGAAAGAGCTTGTTGGGAGGCAACCCAATTTTAAATTTTTTGTTTTTGCTTCTGTTTAGGAATAAATATTGCATCTAGCTTCTGTTTAGATGTGGTTTGGTGTTTTAATTAGTGTTTGTGCCAAGTAGAACCTTTGGGAAGACTTGTGTGAAGTTTATATGATCTTGTTGTGAAAACAGAATCGTTAGCACTTGCTAGAATGGTCACCAGATTTTACTGGAGCGTGCTATTTAGTTGATTCTTTTTGCATATGATTAGTAGACAAATTCCTCACGTTTACCAATTTAGTTCAATTTTTTTGGAGTTACATAAGTATGCGAAAACTGCAGATTACTACAGACTGTTCTGTTTTTGACAGATTCTGTTTTTCGTGTGTTGTTTGCTTATTTCAATGCATCTATGAGTAGTATTGGGAAGTATGAATCATAGAGAAGTTGGAATACAGTTGGTTTAAAACCAATATAAATAAATAATGAATTCATTGCAGTACCTTTGAGTAGTGGTTTGCTTTCTTATACTAACGGAGCTCACGATATTTTTGTCTAAGTTTTGTGCTGTGAAGTTTTCAAGTTTTGAGTATTGCTTTGATGGACTATGGAACAAAGAGTGGCAAGAGCCTAATATTGGGGATGCCCAAGGCACCCCAAGGTAAAATTCCAGGACAACCAAAAGCCCAAGCTTGGGGATGCCTCGGGAAGGCATCCCCTCTTTTGTCTTCATCTATCGGTAACTATACTCGGAGCTATATTTTTATTCACCACATGATATGTGTTTTACTTGGAGCGTCATGTATCATTTGAGTCTTTGATTGTTAGTTTTCCACAATAATCCTTGCTGGAGACACCTTTTTGAGAGAGTTAAATATGGCCTAGGAATTGATAGAACACTCTATGTGCTTCACTTATATCTTTTGAGTTGAATAGTTTTTGCTCTAGTGCTTCACTTATATCTTTTAGAGCACGGTGGTGATTATATTTTGTAGAAATTGTTGATCTCTCATGCTTCACTTATATCCTTTTGAGAGTATATTAAAACAGCATGGTGATGTGCTTTGGCTATGAAACTAGCCTTCACATGATAGACATCCAATAACAATGTAGTAAAAACTTTCACACTAAGTGCATTGAATATGATGAGAAGTTGGATGCAGATAATTGTTTTGAGATATGAGGATAGTGATATTAGAGTCATGCTAGTGGAGTTATTATGAAATTTAGAAATACTTGTGTTAAGTTTAGTGATTCCCATAGCATGCACGTATGGTGAACCGCTATGTGACGAAGTTAGAGCATGAGGTATTTGTAAAGTGCCAACCTTTGTGTGGAGGTCAGGGGCGCGCGATGGTTAACTCCTACCAACCTCCCCCTAGGAGGATGCATTGATTGCTTTGTTTTGATGTCTCGTAGATTTTTGCAATAAGTATATGAGTTCTTATGACTAATGTTGAGTCCATGGATTATACGCACTCTCACCCTTCCACCATTGCTAGCCTCTTTTGTAGCGCGCAACTTTCGCTGGTACCATACACCCACTATATATCCTTCCTCGAAACAGCCACCATATAGTTTCCTCAAAACAGCCACCATATCTACCTATCATGGCATCTCCATAGCCATTCCGAGATATATTGCCATGCAACTTTCCACCGTTCCGTTCATATGACACGCATCATGTTGTCATATTGCCATGCATGATCATGTAGTTGACATTGTATTTGTGGCAAAGCCACCATGCATAATTTTTCATACATGTCACTCTTGATTCATTGCACATCCCGGTACACCGCCGGAGGCATTCATATAGGTCATACTTTGTTCTAGTATCGAGTTGTAATATCGAGTTGTACATCAATTAAAGTGTGATTATCATCATTATTAGAGCATTATCCCATCTAAGGAAAGACTTAATCAAGAAAGCCCCTCCAAAAAAAGAGAAAGGCCAAAGAAAAAAAGAAAGGCCCCAAAAAAAGAAAAAGAAAAAGGGACAATTGCTACTATCTTTTTCCACACTTGTGCTTCAAAGTAGCACCATGTTCTTCATGATATAGAGTCTCATGTTTAGTCAGTTTCATATACTAGTGGGAATTTTCATTATAGAACTTGGCTTGTATATTCCAACGATGGGCTTCCTCAAATGCCCTAGGTCTTCGTGAGCAAGCAAGTTGGATGCACACCCACTTACTTTATTTTGTTGAGCTTTCATACATTTTTAGCTCTAGTGCATCCATTGCATGGCAATCCCTACTCACTCACATTGATATCTATTGATGGGCATCTCCATAGCCCGTTGATACACCTAGTTGATGAGAGACTATCTCCCTCCTTTTTGTCTTCTCCACAACCACCTCTCTATTCCACATAGTGCTATGTCCATGGCTCACACTCATGTATTGCGTGAAAGTTGAAAGGTTTGAAAGAATAGAGTATGAAAACAAGTGCTTGGCTGAAACCGGGGTTGTGCATGATATGAATATTTTGTGTGATGAAGAGGGAGCATAGCCAGACTATATGATCTTGTAGGGATAACTTTCTTTAGCCATAGTATTTTGAGAAGACATGATTGCTTTGTTAGTATGCTTGAAGTATTATTATTTCTTATGTCAATATAGACTTTTGTTTTGAATCTTTCAGATCTGAACATTCATGCCACAATTAAGAAAATTACATTGAAAAACTATGTTCCCGTGAGATCCCATCTTGGGGCCTGTTTCGGAGCTCCGCCGGAGGGCGGGTCTACCACGGAGTGCTTCTACATCATCATCATCGCCTCACCATGAGTTGTGAGTAGTTTACTACAGAACTTCGGGTCCATAGCTAGTATCTAGATGGCTTCTTCTCTCTCTTTGGATCTCAATACCAAGTTCTCCTCGATCTTCGAGGAGATCTATTCGATGTAATCTATTTTTGCAGCGTGTTTGTCGAGATCCGATGAATTGTGGGTTTATGATCAAGATTATCTATGAGAAATATTTGGTTCTTTTCTGAACTCTTTATGTGTGATTATAATATCCTTGCAAGTCTCTTCGAATTATTGGTTTGGTTTGGCCTACTAGATCTATAGTTCTTGCAATGGGAGAAGTGCTTGGCTTTGGGTTCAATCTTGCGGTATCCTTTCCCAGTGACAGTAGTGGTAGCAAGGCACGTATTGTATTGTTGCCATCGAGGATAAAAAGATGGGGTTTATATCACTATGTTTGAATTTATCCCTCTACATCATGTCATCTTGCTTAAGACATTACTCCGTTCTTATGAACTTAATACTCTAGATGCATGCTGGATAGCGGTCGATGTGTGGAGTAATAGTAGTAGATGCAGAATCGTTTCGGTCTACTTGTCTCGGACGTGATGCCTATATATAATGATCGTGCCTAGATGGTCTCATAATTATTCGCTTTTCTATCAATTGCTCGACAGTAATTTGTTTACCCACCATAGAATATCGCTATCATGAGAGAAGCCACTAGAGAAAACTATGCCCGCCGGGTCTATTCTCAACATATCAATCTACAATCTACTTTACTTTTCCGCTTTTACTTTCTGTTCTTATAACCAAAAATACCAAAAATATCAAACTATCATCTCTATCAGATCTCACTTTTGTAAGTGACCATAAAGGGATTGACAACCCCTTATCGTGTTGGCTGCGAAGTTCTTATTTGTTTGTGAAGGTGCGAGGTACTCGCGGGTGGTCTCCTACTGGATTGATACCTTGGTTCTAAAAAACTGAGGGAAATACTTACACTACTGTGCTGCATCACCGTTTCCTCTTCGAGGGAATACAACGCAAGCTCGAGAAGTAGCAGTGATGACAACGGGTGGAGGAGCGACGACTCCGACTCCGGCTAACTGTTGCCCGCACCATCTTCATTAGGCGACATCACCACCATCTGCACCTACATCCCTTCCCCGACTATGTGATTTGTCGCGCAGTTGTGCGTGGAGGTGTGGGTGGTGCCGCCGGGCTCCTCCAGCAGTCTTCCAGCTGGACCCCGGTAGGCTTCCTCTCGGGTTGCAGCCGCGTTAGACTTGCCGAGCCCTGCTGGCCCTGGTGACGGTGGTTGACGGGGGCGCCTTCCGCCTTGCTCTTCATTGAGGCGTTCCCTCGCGCTCCCGTCCCCTCTGGGCTACCCCTCCTGGAGCCCGACGTGAGCGGGCCGGGTCTCCGCCCAGGCTCTCCTTTAGCCCTCCTCGCCTTCGACGACCATGCCTAAGAGGAGAGGGACAAGAAAGGGCATCACGGGACACTCATATTTTTTCAATCTTAAACTTGCAGGCGAATGCCAAATTTTAATTCAAATAATGTAATCCCATGAGTCCATCTTTGTGTTCTGTAATGCTTGTACTTGTATCATCATGCGAATGAAAAGTATGAAACTTGTCGGGAACCCGTGCATGTGTACGTCCATGCAGAGGCGGAATGCCTCTTTAATGTAAATAAATGAGTTTTCCCGGGCAAGATATCCTGCCGACACCCTCTTCGTCTGCTGGAGATCCATGTGAAGGAAATATGCCCTAGAGGCAACAATAAAGTTGTTATTTATATTTCCTTATATATCATGATAAATGTATTTTATTCATGCTAGAATTGTATTAACCGAAAACTTGATACATGTGTGAATACATAGACAAAACAAAGTGTCCCTAGTATGCCTCTACTAGACTAGCTCGTTAATCAAAGATGGTTATGTTTCCTAACCATAGACATGTGTTGTCATTTGATGAACGGGATCACATCATTAGGAGAATGATGTGATGGAAAAGACCCATCCGTTAGCTTAGCACTATGATCGTTTAGTTTTATTGCTATTTCTTTCTTCATGACTTATACATGTTCCTATGACTAGGAGGTTATGCAACTCCCGAAAACCGGAGGAACACCTCGTGTGCTATCAAATGTCACAACGTAACTGGGTGATTATAAAGATGCTCTACAGGTGACTCTAAAGGTGTTTGTGGTGTTGGCATAGATCGAGAATATGATTTGACACTCTGAGTGTCAGAGAGGTATCTCTGGGCCCTCTCGATAATACACATCGTAATAAGCCTTGCAAGCAAATGACTAATGAGTTAGTCACGAGATCATGTATTAAGGAACGAGTAAAGAGATGTGCCGGTAACGACATTGAACTAGGTATGATGATACCGACGATCGAATCTCGGGCAAGTAACATACCGATGACAAAGGGAAAACATATGTTGTTATGCGGTTTGACCGATAAAGATCTTCGTACAATATGTAGGAACCAATATGAGCATCCAGGTTTTGCTATTGGCTATTGACCAGAGATGAGTCTTGGTCATGTCTACATAGTTCTCGAACCCGTAGGGTCCGCACGCTTAATGTTCGACGATGATCGGTATTATGAGTTTATGTGTTTTGATGTACTGAAGGTTGTTCGGAGTCCCGAGTGAGTTCACAAACATGACGAGGAGTCTCGAAATGGTCGAGACATAAAGATTGATATATTGGAAGGTTATATTCGGACACCGGATGGGTTCCGGGGGTCACCGGATAAATACCGGAGTACCAGTGAGTTATTGGAACCCCCCGGGGGCTTAATGGGCCTACATGGGTTTTAGTGGAAGAGAGAGGAGGCAGCCAAGAGGTGGGGGGCGCCCCCCAAGCCCAATCCTAATTGGGAAGGGGGCCGACCCCCCTTTCCTTCTTCTCCTCTTCCCCCCCCCCTTCTAGTTGGACTAGGAAAGGGGTGTAATGCCCAGGATGGAGCTATATCTCCTACGTGTCGAGGCACGACTTAGAGACATAACCCCATGCTGGAATGATCGCAAGTCTGGTATCTTTGCACAACTCATGTAAAAAAGGGGGGATGGAAAACATAAACATAGTTGGCTTACACTCACCACGTCACACAAATACAATACATGTCTCAATCATCATACATTAAAACATCACATCCCTCTAAGGGTAAAATCCAAATGACAAGATACCAAACATAAATAAATCCACAGGTCGAATCGAATCCTAGTAGAAGTCTCCACTACTGATCATCAGGATAACGCACATAGTATCGACTACGCTCCTCGTCGTACTCCCAGTCAAGCTCGGTGCCATCACCTGGATAGCTCACAACTGGACCTGCATCTGGTGTGGTGAAGTAACTGTGAGCCACAGAGGACTCAGCAATCCCGTTCTTGGGTAACAAGACTATTTAAGCCTTGGGACAGGATAAGGCTGAAGAAAAGAATAAGTGTCTGCAGCAGCAACTAGCAACTAGCTTACGTGAGTGAGTGCGAGAAGAGAAAGCCTCGGTCGAGAGATGATCACGAAGTGATCCTAGCTAAAGCTCAACAAACATAACCCCACCGTGTTCAACTCCCGAATCCCTATTCGGAAATTGACAGTCACGGTACACATGCTGGTAGTGTATAGAAACATTGTGTCAAGTTATCTACAACCGGATATTAACAAGCTCCCATCTGCCACATAACCGCGGGCACGGCTTTCGAAAGTTCATAACCCTGCAGGGGTGTTCCAACTTGACCCATTACAAGCCCACGATCCGCGGAGTCGCAACTCCAAAGTGGGAAGACCCGAGTATTCTCGGAATCCCGTGCTCAAGATACTCCGAACTAAGGTAAGGCTAATCCAGCAAATCCTCCCGGCGTGCCGACACCCTGATAGTAGCCGCGCGTATCTCGTCTCAGGCCACGACCGGATGGGCGATTCTATAGGTGTATGCCAGATACCTCGGGTTGCCCCAAGGTGGCCCCGCAGAACCCCCATTTCGGACCAACACTCATGTGGAGCACTGGCCCGGGGTTGTTGATTAAGAAAGAGGGTTAATTACTCCCTATGCAAGTTGTTTAGTTATTAGGCAAATAGTACCAATGTTGGGACTTGCTGGAAAAGACTTGGCACTTAGCGGTTTATCGAGGGGGTCCCATACACCCCAACCGTGTTAGGAACGCATAATCAAGGAACATAACACCGGTTTATACGGTTCCTAACGGCATGAGTGGAACAAATCACCAAGCAAAGGCTTAGCCTTCCACCCTTGCCAATATATAGATGATTTCATTTAGCAATTATATAGTGTGATATAACCCAACAAAACTTCAACATGAAGCAAGCATCTTCGATCTCCACCTGCAACTAGCAATGCTATAAGAAGGGCTGAGCGAAGCGTACTTAGCCAAGCAACGGTTTGCATAGGTAGGGTGGTTAAACATGGTAATGGTTACAAGTAGGAGGCTGATAGAAAGAACATGGGCATCGAGGCAAAGCTATAGATCTAGACTACTAGCAATAGGCAAAAATAGTAATGTTATCGGGGTTCGGTCATCTTGCCTGAAGAGAAGTCGTTCGGATCGTAAGAAGGGTCCTCGTGCTCAACCTCGTTGGTAACCTCGTGCTCGTACTCGTACTCGGTCTCAGCTTCCGGCTCTAAAAAATACAATCACACAAGGCACAAATCAACAAGACGCAATGCGCACTCAAAAATGATGGATGCATGATGGATGCACTAAGGAAGCACACGGAGCACGGAAAATAGCACTCAAGCAGATCACCTCAAAACATGATAACAATAGGAGATTATGAATCTACACAGAAATTCAATCAAGTTTCATATAAGATTCACTGCAATCGGAGCTACGGGCTAAAAGTTATGCCCGAAACAAGAAATGAGCGAAAGCTGAAAATTACATCAACATAGCAACTTCAGAGCACAAAATAATTAAGCTACAGCACTCAAACAACATGGCAAAGAGCATGAACATAAACTAGACATATCCTACAGCAAATAAGTCCAAAGGTGCACCCCCAAAGGAGCCACGGATCAATACCAATAAGCTTGGACATATTGAACTTGACAATAAAATTCTGACAGCAGAATTTTATTGAAACTTTGGAGCAAAAGTTAAACATGCTACAGCCACTTAAATAAGCATGTGAGTACATGAATGGAAAGCCAACAATATATACTACAAGGAACAATCAAGATCCACCCCAAAACTATCATGGTTTGTCCTAGAGCAGCAAGCAAACATGGCATCGGAACGTTATAGATTTCAGACTTAGTGAAAAACCACTAAGTGTTGAAACAGCAGTTTCATCATGGCATCTAAAAGAGCAAGTTTAAGTCACCTCGAAACTAAACATGGCAAGTGGTAAGCACCACATCAAAGTACACATGATGGTGATTCCGAAACACACAAGCATGCATCATGGAGATAAACACAACGATAGCAACGAGCTCAACAAGATGACATTTCATAACAAGTGAAACAACATCACAGCCACATGGCACTTTGCAACGAGGATATACATGGCAAGAATAAATCTATCATGCAACCTAACACAAACAACATGTAGAGCATGGCAAGACGAACACGTGGACATGTCATTTGCATCATTCGGACAAACGAGCTAAAAGATATCACTATGTAAAGATGGCATAAAAACATCACATAGCAGCAGCTATATCGGGATGCACTCTTGCAACAGAAAAACAAGCATCTAGATGACCTCTAACATGCATGGCACAATGGAAAGAATCGTAGTGCTAATCACCACGAACGTCTGGACATGCTATTTGCGCAAAACGGACCACCACACTAAAAGTTATAGCAGTTTGAAAATAGCATCACAGATCAAAACATCAGGGACTTAGTGGTATAGAAATAACCTCAGATCTCAGATGTGGAAAAAAAACACGGGCTCGGGGCGGATCCGGCCCGCGAAGAGGCGGCGGCCTGCTGGCGCGGGAAGTGGCGGCCCAGGGCGAGCGAGGCCGGCCGGCCAGGAGGGGCGGCTGCGGTGCGGAGTCGAGTGGGCCGGCCCGAGCGGAGGGCGACTGACCCACCCGAGGCGATGCGGGGCGAGGCCCGTCTGGGAGGCGCCGTGCGGCGCGGCGCCCTGGTCCCTGGCGCGGGAGCCCAGCGATGGAGGCGGCGGAGCTGGGGCGAGGCGCTTGGGCCGGAGGAGGGAAGGCCCACGCGCGGCGGTGCGGTGGAGTGGCGATGTGGTCCTGCTGGCTGGGCCGCGGGGTGAGGAGGCGGTCACGACGAGGGCGGTGAAGTGGTCCTGCCGGGCCAGATCGTAGCGGAGGGGGGAGGTGGCCCGGCGCGGTCGCTAGCCTGGCCGCGTCGAGGAGATCGAGGCCTGGAGCGTCGATCGCTGCGGAGGGCGAGGGCGTTGACCCAGCGATCGATCGATCTGGGATCGAAGGAACGGTCGCTGCGGCTGGCTGCTCGGTTCGATGGGTCGGCGGCTGGGAGCTCGAGGGGAACTGCCAAGTGGCTGTGAGGGGGAGGCCAGATCCAAAAAATGAGGGGGACAAGATCTAGAGGTAGGTGGAAGGAGGTAGGATGCCAAAAATAGACCTAGGGGGGTCTATATATAGAAGATAGCTAGGGTTTGGGGGGATTTAGGTGTTTAGGAGCCCTCCGATCGCGATCCGACGGATCCGATCGCGGGGGAAGTTTAGATGGCCTAGGGGATGTTAGTGGGCTGCTGTGAGGGTGTTTTTGGGCCACAAGTGGAGGCGCTTTGGACCCACACGAATAACTGTTGGGATAGCAAACGGAGTCCAAACGCGACGAGATTTGACAGGCGGGTTACACATAACAAAACAACAACACACGACAAGTCTCGCGCCACACCGGCAACATTACACGCCCAAACAACAAAGTAGACCTACGGGACGCCACGGACACGTGAGGGAGCTCCGGAACGCGAAACGGACAACGGGAAGGAACGCGTGGAACCGGATGCAACCGACAACACAAATGCAATGCGATGCACATGACTATATGATATGAATGAATGCCACACACGCACACAACAAAACGACGAAAACCCGAAAGACAAAGAACCCGGAATGGAAATAGATGAAGCCGGAGATATATTATATGCCCAAAAGGGAAAGTATTACATCCGGGGCATTACAAGGGGGAAACCTACTCCTAGTAGGAGCAGGAATCCCCCCTTGGGGCGCGCCATAGGAGGCCATCCGGCTCCCTCCTCCACTCCTCTATATACGTGGCCAGGGGGCACCCCATAGACACACAAGTTTACAATTGTTTTAGTCGTCTGCGGTGCCCCCCTCCACTGTCACACACCTCAGTCATATTGTCGCAGTGCTTAGGTGAAGCCCTGCGTCGGTAACTTCATCAACACTGTCACCACGTCGTCGTGCTGACGAAGCTCTCCCTCGGCTTCAACTGGAACAAGAGTACGAGGGACGTCACCGACCTGAACGTGTGAAATCGCGAAGGTGCCGTGCGTTCGGTGCTTGATCGGTTGGATCGCGAATATGTTCGACTACATCAACCACGCTACTAAACGCTTCTGCTTTCAGTCTACGAGGGTACATGTACACACTCTCCCGGTCGTTGCTATGCTTCTCCTAGATAGATCTTGCGCGATCATAGGAAATTTTTGAAATACTACGTTCCCCAGTAGTGGCATCATGAGCCAGCTCTATGCGTAGATGATATGCACGAGTAGAACACAATGAGTTGTGGACGATAATAGTCATACTGCTTACCAACATGTCAAACTTTGATTCGGCGGTATTGTGAGATGAAGCGGCCCAGATCGACATTACGCGTACGCTTACGCGAGACTGGTTTCACCATTACGAGCACTCGTTGCTTAAAGGTGACCGGTGGGTGTCTGTCTCTCTCACTTTAGTTGAATCGATTATGACCACGCCCGGTCCTTGTGAAGGTTAAAATAGCACACTTGACGAAAAATCATTGTGGTTTTGATGTGTAGGCAAGAACGGTTCTTGCTAAGCCCGTAGCAGCCACGTAAAGCTTGCAAGAACAAAGTAGATGATGTCTAACTTGTTTTTGCTGGGCTTGTTGTGATGTGATATGGTCAAGACGTGATGAGTTATACATTATTGTATGAGATGATCATGTTTTGTAAATTATCGGCAACCGATAGGAGCCTTATGGTTGTCTCTTTATCGTATGAATTGCGAAAGGCATGTAATTGCTTTACTTTATCACTATGAGTTAGCGATAGTAGTAGTAGCAATAGTTGGCGAGACGACCACGAGGCTACGATGAAGATCATGGTGTCAAGCCGGTGATGATGGAGATCATAACGAAGCTTTGGAGATGGAGATCAAAACTAGAAGATGTTGATGGCCATATCATGTCACATATTTTGATTGCATGTGATGTTTATCTTATTATGCTTCTTATTTTTCTTAGTACGACAGTAGCATTATAAGATGATCCCTTACAAAATTTCAAGGTACAAGTGTTCTCCCTGAGTATGCACCATTGCGAAAATTCGTCGTGCCGAGACACCACGTGATGATCAGGTGTGATAAGCTCTACGTTCAAATACAACGGGTGTAAGACAGTTTTGCACATGCAGAATACTCGTTTAAACTTGAGGAGCCTAGCATGTACAAACATGGCCTCAAAACACTAGAGACCGAAAGGTCGAGCGTGAATCATATAGTAGATATGATCAAATAAGATGTTCACCATTGAAAACTACTCCATCTCACGTGATGATCGGACATGGTTTAGTTGATTTGGATCACGTGATCATTTAGATGACTAGAGGGATGTCTATCTAAGTGGGAGTACTTTAGTAATATGATTAATTGAACTTTAATTTATCATGAACTTAGTCCTGATAGTTTTTTCATATCTATGTTGTTGTAGATCAATGGCCCGTGCTACCGTTCCTTTGAATTTTAATGCGTTCCTAGAGGAAGCTAAGTTGAAAGCTGATGGTAGCAACTACACGGACTGGGTCCCTAACTTGAGGATTATCCTCATTATTGCACAGAAGAATTATGTCCTTGAAGCACCGCTAGGTGACATTCCTGCTGCAGGAGCAACTCCTGGCGTTATGAACGTCTGGCAAGCTTGTTCTGATGACTACTCGATAGTTCAGTCTGCCATGCTTTACGGCTTCGAATCGGGACTACAAAGACGTATTGAATGTCATGGAGCATATGAGATGTTCCAAGAGTTGAAGTTAATATTTCAAGAAAATGCCCGAATTGAGAGATATGAAGTCTCCATTAAGTTCTATAGCTGCAAGATGGAGGAGAACAGTTCTATTAGTGAAGACTTAGTCAAAATGTCTGGGTACTACAATCACATGACTCAACTTGGTTGCAAAGTTGATGAAAGATAGTGTTATTGACAGAGTTCTTCAATCACTACCACCAAGCTATAAAGGCTTCGTGATGAACTATATGTGACACCGCCAAACCGATGCGCCAGGTGTCTTCCAGTTACTCGCTGCCATTACCTTGTCATTTGCTTGCGTGTTGCATTTTGCCATGTCATCATGTGCATTGCATCTGCATGCTTTTACAAACTTGCATCCGTCCGTAGTTGTCTTGGTCTTGTTGCACCGATATGGAAACTTCTTCGCCTGCACCTACTCCTTTAGCACCAAAGAGGAAACTAGCACTCTGCGCCCACTGGCGCCCGCCTGGCCTTGGTCGTCACTACTCATGTCACGAGGACCTCGCGAGGTGCCCCTCGCCTCGATATCTCTGATCCTTACGAGCCGGCCGAGTGAGGCCGCCTCAGGGGATGCCTTGTGTCGTCCGCCTCGCGAGGCTTGGCCCCTCGCGAGGGTCTTGAGTGGTTGCTGAAGATGTCAGGCCGTACCAGGCCGCCTGGTGAGCCACGCCCTGGGCCGCAGGCAGGCAAGTCTGGGTACCCCTGTTCCCAGAACGCCGACAGTAGCCCCCGGGCCCAAGGTGCGCTCGGGCTTGGCTTCGCGGCGAAGCCAAGGGTCAAGTGCGAAGCCCCATGGACCCCAAAAGCTTGCGGCCTCGACTGACGCGTGGCGGTTGACGGGACATGGGCGTCTCCACTACCCCACGCAGCCTCGGCGACTGCATGACTTGACAAGTCCCTGCGTGCACAGAGAATCATCATTAACTGCGATTATGGAGGCCGACGGTTAGCCTTCTCCTAACTATAAATAAGGTGGCGAGTGGGGGGTCCTCGCCGCCCATCTTCTTCTTTTGTTCCTCTCGCTTCTTCTTCTCTCTTTCCCTTCGCCTGGCCGAGCCGATTATGGCACCACAGATGAAGTTCTCGTCTGTGAAGAAGGGGAAGGCCCGGCAAGAGGGGCCCGGCTCACCACCGGCTAAGAGGGGACGAGGCCGTCCCCGCAAGCATGCCGCGACTCCTGCCAGAGCGGCTAGCAGGCGTGGGCGGGCCCCCATGGTGCTGGAAGCCGCTCCTGGTAACCATGGCGGCGGCCCTTCGAGCGACGGGGGCCGTCGTGGCGCCGGGGGTCCAGGAATGAAGGGAGGCGCTCTGGGGTCGCCAGGCCTCCTTAGTCGCGCCCCTAGTTGGCGGAGGTGACGTTGGAGTTTGACGTGTGGTCGGAGAGCCCAGTCGGCACCCGGCTCCAGCTCCCACGCTCCCTTGCCGACGAACTTCTTGCCGCGAGATCTGGAGGCTTTTGGCTGCAAGCGAATGGTTGTTGTAGCAGGGCTTCATGGGTCGTGGTGGAGGTCTCCACCTCAGGCGTCGTGCCTTTGGCTCGCGGCTGGCAGACGTTTGCCCGCGCGCGCGGCTTGGGCGGACGGTGCACCCTTCATTTTAGATATGGCGATGACTCGACCCTCTTTGTGAGGGTGTTTGGTGAAGACGGGCGCCGCGCCGAGTGCTAACCCGAGGACAACGGCGGCGGCGAGGTGCTTGGCTGTAATGCCCAGGATGGGACTATACCTCCTACGTGTCGAGGCACGACTTAAAGGTATAAGCCCATTCTGGAATGATCTCAAGTTCGGTATCTTTGCACATCTCATGTAAAAATAGGGATGAAAAGAAAAGAGATAGTTGGCTTACACTCGCCACGTCACACAATTCATTACATAGCCAAGCATCATCCAAATAACATCACAACCCGACTACGGGTGAAGATCCAAATGAAAGATACCAAACATACATAAATCCACAGGTTCGAATCACCCCTAGTAGAAACCACTACTGATCATCGGGATAGTGCACATAGTATCGGCTACGCTCTTCATTGTACTCCCAGTACAGCTTTGTGCCGTCACCTAAGTAGTTCACCTGAGTACCTGCATCTGGTGTGGTGTAGAATCTGTGAGCCACGGAGGACTCAGCAATCCCGTTCCCGGGTAACAGAACTATCTAAGCCTTGGTTGTGGGACAAGGCTGAAAAAAGAATAAAAGGTTGCAGCTGCACTAGCACTAGCTTACGTGATAAGAGCGAGAAGAGAAGTGCCACGAGCGATAAAGTGATCACTAGGTGATCCTATCTAAGCACGTCAATCATAACCCCATCGTGTTCACTTCCCGAACCCCTTTCGGAAAATGACCGTCACGGTACTCATGCTGGTAGTGTGTTCTGAACATGGTGTCAAGTTTTCTACAACCGTATATTAACAAATTCCCATCTGCCACATAACCGCAGGCATGGCTTTCGAAAGTTCAAAACCCTGCAAGGGTGTTCCAACTTGGCCCATTACAAGCCCACGATCCGCGGAGTCGCAACTCCAAGGTGGGAAGGCCCGAGTATTCTTGGAATCCCGTGCTCAAGATACTTCGACCAAGGTAAGAGTAATCCAGCAAATCCTCCCGACGTGCCGACACCCTGATAGTAGCCGCGCGTATCTCGTCTCAGGCCACGACCGGATGGGACAAGCTACGGGTTTTTACTAGCCCTTGAGTTTCCTCGAGGTGGCCCCGCAGCACGCCCAGTTTGGACCAACACTCATGTGGAGCACTGGCCCGAGTTGTTGATTAAGAAGAGGGTTAATTACTCCCTATGCAAGTTTTTAGTTGTTTAGGCAAATAGTACAAATGTTGGGACTTGCTGGAAAAGACTTAGCGCTAAGCGGTTTATCGAGGGGGTCCCATAACCCCAACCGTGTGAGGAACGCATAATCAAGGAACATAACACCGGTTTATACGGTTCCTAGGGCGCCATGAGTGGAACAAATCACCAAGCAAGAAGCTTAGCCTTCCACCCATTACCAATATATAGATGATTTAGTTAAAGAGTTTATATAGTGTGATATCCCAACAAGCTTCAACATGAAGCAAGAATCTTCAAATCTTCTCCTGCAACTAGCAATGCTATAAGAGGGGCTGAGCGAAGCCTACGTAGCCAAACAAAGGTTTGCATAGGTTGGGTGGTCAGACAGATTCATGGTTACAATAGGAGGCTGACAGACAAACATGGGCATCGAGGCAATAAACTAAAGAGCGAGACTTCTAGCAATAGGCAAAGATAGTAATGATATCTGGGTCAGGTCATCTTGCCTGTCGAGTAGTCGATGGGATCGTAAGACGGCTCCTCGTTCTCAACCTCGGTAGTAACCTCGTTCTCGTACTCGGACTCGGCTTCCGGCTCTACTCAACACAAGAACACACGAGGCACGAAATCAAACAAGGTGCAATGCACAAACTACAGGATGCATGCATGATGCACTTAGGATGCACTGCAGATGCACTTAGGATGCATTAAATGACAACACAGGAAGCACTGAGAAACAACACAAAAAGAAGACAATATGCTCAAGCAAGTAGCATGCAAGACAAGTCTATTTAGGAAGCAAAACATGGCAGGGTAGGAAGCACAGAGAAACAACACAAGAAACAACAGGTTTTAAATGAGGCCGGAAACTACTTAAGACAAAACCGGTAAGTCCTCATATGCATAGTTTGAAATTAGTCCAGATCTGATCAAACCTTAAGTTAAAGTTGTTAAAAAACATGCACCATGACAATCTACACGAAATTCTAGTCAAGTTTCATATAAAGCTTGTTTAAAACGGAGCTACGGTCTAGAAGATATGATCAAAATAAGATAAGCATGGCAACGGTGCAAGATGCACCCAAACATCAAGCAAACATACTACAAACATGTTAACAAGATGATGTTATGAATCTACATGCAAAATCACACAAGTTTCATATAGGACTTGCTCAAAACGGAGCAACGGGCTAAAAGATACACCTGAACTAAGAAACAATGCAAAGATGAAATTAATAGCCACATAGCAACTTTTGAGCAATAAATATATACTCTACAGCACTCAAACATGGTCATAAGAAACATGGGCATGAAGTAGACATAGCCTACAGCAAACAACTCCATTGGAGCATCTACATAGGAGGCATGGATCAATAGCAACAAGCTACAACATTTTGAACATGACAATAAAAACCTGACAGTAATATTTTATAGCAACTTGGGAGCAAGAATTAAATATGCTACATCAATCCAAATGAGCATATGAGGGCATGGATGGATGGATAGACAACAACATATAAAACAAGGAATGATCAATGGCCACCCCAAAACTATCATGGATTTGCCTAGGACAACAAGCAAACATAGCATCAGGATATTACAGATTCCAGACTTAGTGAAATTTCACTAAGTGTTAAAACAGCAATATTATCATGGCATGTTTGTGAGAATGTTTAAGTCACCTCAAAGCATAACATGGCAAGTGGTTTTCACCACAGCAAAGAACACATGATGGGGAATCTAAAACATATGAGCATGTGACATGGGGACAAACACATCAATAGCAACGAGCTCCTCAACTAGGCATCTCGTAACAAGTTACAAAACCTAACAGCCATATGCACTTTTGCAACAGGTATAAACATGGCAATATTAACTCTAACAAGCATGCTATAGCAACCAACATGTAGAGCATCTCATGATGAACATTTGAACATATAATTTGCTTCATTTGGATAAACATGCACCAAGTTATCACATCTCAAACATGGCATGAAAATAACAAGTAGCAGCAGTATATATCAAGTAGCACTCTTGTCATGATGATTAAGACATCTAGATCGACTCAAACATGCATGACACAATGGAACAAAACATAGTACACATCACCACGATCAATTTGACATATCATATGCACAAATCGGACAAGCACATTAAAAGTTATTGCCATCACAAGAATGCATCAGACAACTAAAATAACAATTGACTTAGAAAAAAAAAACCAGAGGAACCACCTCGCGGGTCAACGGCGGAGCGGGTTCGGGTCAAACGGGTGTCGGGTCACGGGATCCGTACCCGTTAGGGTTTCGAACCCGGGCGGCTCTGGATCGCCTCGATCTGGATCGAGCGCTCGATCCGGCGGCGGCGCGAGCTTCCAGGCGGCGGGGACGAACTCCGGCCAGCCGACGGGAAGCGGTGGCCGGCGCGGGCCCCTGGGCGCCCGGCGGCAAGGGCCGGCGGGGCGGCCGGATGAACGGCGGCGAGGCCTTCGGGCGGCGAGCGGCGGCGGCTCTTCGAAGCTCGGGCGGCAGCGGATCCTTGCGCTGGCGGCGAGCTGCGGGCCGGCGGCGAGCTCCGGTCGCCGGGGAAGCGGTCGCGGCGGAGACGAGGAGTGGAGGCGCGGGGCGGACGGGGGCGGAGAGGCCCGTCGCGGCCCGGGGCGGGCGGGCCTCGGGCTCGCGGGCCCGGACGACGGCAGCGATGTGGTATCGGTGCAGGACAAACGGGAAGGCGACACGTGGCGGCGGAGGAGCCTAGTCGGACATGTCCGGCCCGTCGGCGAAGTGTCCGGTGGCTGCGGGAGGAGAGAGCTAGGGTTTTGGATGAGAAAAAATGGCATGGGGACATTTTTATAGGCACAAGGAGCTAGGAGACTCCAAATGGGGAGCGGTTTTCGGCCACGCGATCACAATTCGACGACCGAGATGATGGGAAGGGTTGTGCTGGGTTGGTGGGCTGTTGTGGAGGGGGTCTTGGGCCTCAAAGAGGAGGTTCTTTTAGCCCACTAGGTTAACCATTGGAGTACCAAACGAACTCCAAACGCGACAAAACTTGACAGGCGGCCTACACGTACCAAAACAACATCGCACGACAAGTCTCACGCCATTCCGGAAACGTTACACGGCCAAACACGAAAGAAGGACTCGGGGATGGCACGGGCACGTGTGAGAGCATCGGAACTCAAAACGGACAACGGGAAGAGACGAGTGGGACCGGATGCAAGTGACAACACAAATGCAATGCAATGCACATGACAACATGACATGGATGAAATGCACACACACACACACGACAAAACGAAGAACCCGAAAATAAAGAAGAACCCGGAATGGAATTGATGAAGCCAAAGTTTATATATTGCCATATAGGGAAAGTGTTACATCTGGGGCATTACATTGGCCTGGGCGATGGACGAAACTCGTCCAGCTACGGCGGCTCCTCCTTCAGCGGCAGCTCCAGCTGTGGCGGCTACGACCAGCCGCCCTGCTCCGTGCCTGCCTGGAAGGTGGCGCTGGGTCGTCTCGCCGTCAAGCCCAGGTGAAGCATGAGGAGGACTCCAGCTGAGCTCGAGGTGCAGGTCCTCGGGAGCATCCACGCCTCAAGGATCGTCGTCTGACGTTCTTGGTTTTTTCTTTCCCCCTGCATTACTCGAACAAGCAAGTATGGAGCCCTGGAAGGGCATGTAATGAAGCGTGACTTTATGATATTCAGCACCATGTGATACGTCTCCAACGTATCTATAATTTTTGATTGTTCCATGCTATTATTTATGAAGTCTTGGATGTTTAATGGGCTTTATCTTACACTTTTATATATCATTTTTGGGACTAACCTACTAACCCAAAGGCCCAGTCCAGATTGCTGTTTTTTGCCTGTTTCATGGTTTCGCAGAAAAAGAATATCAAACGGAGTCCAAACGGAATGAAACCTTCACAAGAGATATTTTTGGAGAAAATCACGCACGGAGAACTTGAGAACCACGTCAGAAGAGACACGAGGGTGGGGGGCGCGCCCCCCTTCCCAGGGCGCGCCCCTACCTCGTGGGGCCCCCGTGACTCCCCCGGTGTCCTCCTTCCTCCTATATAAGTCTACGTACCCCGAAACCATCAGCAACAGAGAGAAAACCCTAGTTCCACCGCCGTAACCTTCTGTTCCCGTGAGATCCCATCTTGGAGCCTGTTCCGGAGCTCCACCGGAGGGGGATCCATCACGGAGTTCTTCTTCATCATCATCATCGCCCTCACCATGACTTGTGAGTAGTTTACCACAGACCTTCGGGTCCATAGCTAGTATCTAGATGGCTTCTTCTCTCTCTGTCTGGATCTCAATACAAAGTTCTCCTCGGTCTTCGAGAAGATCTATTCGATGTACTCTCTTTTTGCGGTGTGTTTGTCGAGATCCGATGAATTGTGAGTTTATGATCAAGATTATCTATGAGAAATATTTGGTTCTTCTCTGAACTTTTTATGTGTGCTCATAATATCCTTTCAAGTCTCTTCGAATTATTGGTTTGGTTTGGCCTACTAGATCTATAGTTCTTGCAATGGGAGAAGTGCTTGGCTTTAGGTTCAATCTTGCGGTGTCCTTTCCCAGTGACAGTAGGGGCAGCAAGGCACATATTGTATTGTTGCCATCGAGGATAAAAGGATGGGGGTTATATCATATTGCTTGAGTTTATCCCTCTACATCATGTCATCTTGCTTAAGGCGTTACTCTGTTCTTATGAACTCAATACACTAGATGCATGCTGGATAGCGGTTGATGTGTGGCTTAATAGTAGTAGATGCAGAATCATTTCGGTCTACTTGTCTCGGACGTGATGCCTATATACAATGATCATGCCTAGATAGTCTCATAATTATTCGCTTTTCTATCAATTGCTCGACAGTAATTTGTTTACCTGCCGTAGAATATCGCTATCATGAGAGAAGCCACTAGAGAACACTATGGCCCCCGGGTCTATTCTCAACATATCAATCTACATCTACTTTACTTTTATCGCTTTTACTTTCTGTTCTTATAAACAAAAATACCAAAAATATAAACTATCATCTCTATCAGATCTCACTTTCGTAAGTGAGCGTAAAGGGATTGACAACCCCTTATCGTGTTGGCTGCGAAGTTCTTATTTGTTTGTGCAGGTGCGAGGGACTCATGCGTGGTCTCCTACTTGATTGATAGCTTGGTTCTCAAAAACAAAGGGAAATACTTACGCTACGGTGTTGCACCTCCCTTTCCTCTTCGAGGGAATACAACGCAAGCTCGAGAACTAGCACCATGCTTAGTGTTTCTGTCCATTGTTGCGCAATCTATGTGTTATGCGCTTTTAGGGCAAGGAGACCTATCTTGACGCACTTGGGATTGCCTTCACCCCGTGATGTTTGACCCTTCCTGAGGCTGCAAAAACTTGTTAGGTGGTTATTATCCTTTACTGCTCGAGGCCCTTAACGTGGGCTGGGCATGGTAGGCCGCCCCTTGTCGCGGTACCCGTGGGGCACGGACATGAAGATGGGGTGCATGCCAATCACACGCCTTGGTTTGGGTTCCTCGTGAAGGCTAAAGGGGGAGCGCTGGGGAGAGCACCGTGCAACTGCGCTCTCCCGAAAAATGAGAGAGGGACCACAGAGGGAAATCAAAACTAAGCAATCGAGGAACGCCAGAACCTTTTAGAATCCATTAAAAACGGAAGAGAGGGGCAAGCCAACTCCAAAAAGCAAATGAATGGCCGCGCCCGACACCTAATCTAGTCTTCTCACCAGCGCGGAGCTAAGTGCTGCCACTAGGATGCGGGAGGGAGCCCCGGAGGCCCGAGGGCGGCACTCCGGAGACTCCGGGGCGTGTACAACCCCACTCATTATTACGTGAGAGTGTCACGAGTGGAGATCTTCACAGGCGTGAGCCTTGCTTCACAGGCATTGGGCCTTGGCTTCTCAGGCACAAGGGCCTTGTTCCTCGCAGGCACGGAGCCTAGTCTTCTCAGGCGCAAGGGCCTTGTTCCTCGCAGGCACAGAGCCTAGTCTTCTTAGGCGCAAGGGCCTTGTTCCTCGCACGCATGGAGCCTAGTCTTCTCGGGCGCAAGTGCCTTGTTCCTCGCAGGCACGGAGCCTATTCTTCTCGGGCGCAAGGGCCTTGTTTCACGGATAGAACCTCCGGAGGTGCCGGATGTTCCACGCGTTCGGGACCGGGACACCGTCCCCTGTTTCCAGGCGCACGTCACCAGGTCTGGAGACGTGGGTGATCTTGAACGGGCCTTCCCACATGGGTGAGAGCTTGTGCAGCCCCTCCCTGGAGAGGACTCTCCTCAAGACGAGGTCACCTACCTCGAGTGTCCTGGGGCGGATGTTGCGGCAATGGTACCGCCGCAACGCCTGCTGGTATCTTGCCGCTCAGAGTGAAGCGTCACACCGGCGCTCCTCCCCCAGCACGTGGTCCGCTCCTTGGACGGCGCCCTGCCCCACCTCGTTGAACGCTAGGACTCGCGAGGACCGGTGCCTGACCTCGTGAGGGAGGACCGCCTCGGCTCCGTAGACGAGGAAGAATGGGGTCTCGCCTGTTGGCTTAGTGGCAATGGTGCGGATTTACCACAGCATGGACGGGAGCTCGTCGTGCCAACCCCTCCCGCAAGCTTCGAGCTTCTTCTTGAAGGTCCTGGTCTTGAGGCCTCTCAGGACCTCCACATTGGCGTGCTCGGCCTGGCCATTGCTCGTGGGGTGTGCTACAGAGGTGTAGCAAATCTGTGTTCCAAGGTTAGCACAATATGTCTTGAAAAGGTTGCTAGTGAACAGTGAGCCGTTGTCGGTGATGATGCGGTTAGGGACCCCGAACCGGTTTACGAGGCCCTTGATGAACTTGACCGCGGAGCCGGCTGGGATGGTTCGGACATCTTCCACCTCAGCCCATTTGGTAAACTTGTCGACGGCGACGTAGAGGTGTCGGTAGCCCCGGGGCGCTCGAGGGAAAGGGCCCGGGATGTCCAGCCCCCAGACCGCGAACGGCCAGGAGAGTGGGATGGTTTGGAGGCCCTCAGCCGGTTGGCGAATCTACTTGGCATGGAACTGGCAAGCCTCGCAAGACTTTACTAGCTCGGCGGCATCGTTGAGTGCTGTGGGCCAGTAAAAACCACTGCGGAATGCCTTGCCGACCAAGGTGCGCGATGATGAGTGATGTCCGCAGTCCCCGGCGTGGATGTCATCTAGTAGCTTGCCTCCCTACTTCCTGGAGATGCATCGTAAAGAAACGTCATTTGATTGCTTCCTGTAAAGCTCACCTTCTTGGATGTAGTATGCCGTAGCCTGTCGGGCCATGCGTTCGGCGTCCTCCTCCTTTTCCGGTAGTGCTCCTCGCACCAGGTATGCCTTGAGTTCCTCAGTCCAGCATCCCTCCTGAGGCTCGAGCGCCAGGAGCAAGCGGGCTCCTGAGGCCGGACCACAGGCGAGGGCTCCCGAGGCTGGTGGCTGGGGGAGTTCCTCCTGAGGCTTCGCCGGCCCTTCTCGTGAGGGTGTCGCCGAGGGCCCGAGGAGCCTCTCCTAGAAGACACCCGACTCTTGGGGCAGGTGCCTGGACGCTCTCTTAGCGATGTCGTCGTCTCCTTATTGGTGCCGCGGGGCACATGCTCCAGCTTCAGGCCCAAGAACTGCTTCTCCATCTGGCGTACCTCCGCGAGGTATGCCTCCATATGCTCGTCCCTCGGCTCATATATCTTGTTGGAGAAGTTGACGAGGAGCTGGGAGTCGCCCCTAATGACGAGGCGCTTCACCCTCACGGCCTTCGCCGCCTTGAGACCGGCGATGAGGCCCTCGTACTCTGCGATGTTGTTGGAGACCTTATCGCCTGGCTGAAAGCAGAGCTGCACTCTGTAGTAGAGCTTGTCTTGAGTGGGCGAGATGAGCACGGCCCCAGCGCCCGCGCCCTGGCGGGCGAACGCGCCGTTGTAGTACATGACCCAGCCATCCGGCGCTTCGCTCCCCGGCGAGAGGGACCGGCCCTGATTTGTTTCGGGTCCTGGGGCGTCGGTCCATTCTGCCACGAAGTCAGCAGGTGCAGCCCCCTTGATGACTCTGGTGGTGCTGAACTCTGTCTGGAATGCCTGCAGCTCTATGTTCCACTCCGCGACCCTTCCTACTGCGTTTGGGCTTCGGAGTACCCTTTCCAGAGGGTAAGCTGAGACGACCTTGATGGGGTGGCCTTGGAAGTAGTGGTGCATCTTGCGCGAAGCGACGAGGAGCGCAAGCAAGAGCTTTTGCGGCATGGGGTAGCATGCCCGGGCATCACGGAGCACCATGCTGACGAAATATACCGGGTGCTCGACGGGGGTGAAGTCCGGACTCGCCTGTGGCTGTGTGGTCTGACTAGGTAAAGGTGCTCCAGGGGGTTGGTCGTCAGCTGGGGTAGCTGCGGCCTCAGGGGAGTCGTCTTGCAGGACGCGGTGATGGGCCTCGAACCCCTCGTTGGTTACCCCAAGTGGAAGGTGTAAGATGCAGTAAGTAGAAGTGTTTTCCCCTAGCAAAGATGCCAAGGATCGAATCCCCAGAGACTCCTAGGTTCAACAAGTAGGTGTCAACTGCTAACGGCGCAATTAGCAATCAACGTGGACCTGCACACAGATACAAATAACTTTGCTCCCAACGAGTACAGAGAGGTTGTCAATCCCTCCGGCCTTGTAGTTCACAAAGGGTTAAAAGCAATGATAGTAGTGATAGATAGTTTTTGCAATAGTAAGTAAATAGCGAAAAGTAAATAGTGGATGTGATCAATGATGGTAATATGGACCGGAGTCTCATGATGTTCACTAGTGATGTCTCTCTCACAAAAGACGATAAAACAGCTATGTGAGGTAACAAATTACAGCTGGGCAATTGACAGGACCATGAACGCAAACCAATGCTGACTACATTGCAAGAAAGGTTGAGGTTCAAAGCATGGGCGGTATGCCAAAGTAAGTAGACCGAAATCCATCAATATCTACTACTAATCATCCACCTTGAGATATCTATCCAGAACATCTCGCTATTATTAAGTTGCGAGTCCCACCCATAGTGTAAACTCAATGCAACAGACAACTGCATTAAAAGAACTTTGCGTAAAGTAAACAATCCTTGCACCCGCGGGCACAAGCACCGTTGTTTTCCCCCTTGTGGCAACAGCACATCCCCTAGACTCATGTTTCTGTCACTCAAGCTAGTCATCGAGGGGCATGAACC
>LR738713.1:166789660-166800413 GCA_902687465.1 Secale cereale | reverse complement strand
ACTTTCTTTACAGTCTTGAATATGCGTGAGCATACGCCAAGTCAATCAAAATAAATTCTCGAAGGAAGATATTACTAAACCATACCACATCATAGGCAAACAAACCAAGTTGGTACTCCAATAACACATTGGGAACCCCCCAGCTATTTGAGATTAACCAAAAGAAAACCTGAACTACTAAGCACCATCATGCAAGTAGCATCTTTATCATAGACACATTAACCCATGCAACGGAAGCAAACTCTCTTAATAAGGTGAGCATGGTAATTAAAGAGAGTTCAAGCAACCAACTAAATAAAAGCTCTTGAAAAGATAAGCATGAATACTAAGAGCAGAGTATGATAGTAGCTATTAAAAGACAAAGAACACACACAGCAGATAGACATGAAAATTCTATGTAATGTTCTAGGTAGAGGTGGAGCGTGTTTCTCTCCCACATAAAGGAATGCTGGGTTCCGACTCGTTATGAAAAACTAAAAAGAAAACTAAAAACAAGACGCTCCAAGCATAGCACATAACACATGAAGTGATAAAAATATAGCGAAACGAAAGACGAACTGATAATGTTGATGGAGAAGGGGATGCACGGGGGGCATCCCCAAGCTTAGACGCTTGAGTCTCCTTGAATATTTCTTGGGGGTGTACGGGGGCATCCCCAAGCTTGAGCGCTTGACACTCCTGAATCTTTTTATCATCTTCCCTCGCACACTTGAAAACTCCCTTCATACACAACTCATCATAATCTGATTAGCGAGGTTAGTACCCTTAATAAAATAGTTATACCTTGCTGGAAATAAGGATATTCTTGAAGTTCTACTGTTTCTCAAGATTGCCAAAAGGTTTTTGCAAAGAAAAAGCAAGTTCTTAATTTGCAAAGTGAAGGTAAGGCAAAACAGGACAGAATCTGTGAAAAACAGAACAGCAGGCAGTAATTGATCTGTTCGGGATACTTCTGCAACTCAAATCAAAAAACTCAGAACTGACGCACGAAAGACAAATATATAGAGAACGCTGTCGAAAAAATTCAGACCAAAAAGATGATCTGGTGATTTTATACGAATTTTTCTATCCAAGGACAGAATCTGTTTCCTGGACAGCACCTCACAACTTTTGAACTTTCTAGCAATCAGAGGCTATACTTGGCACAAATATGAAAAGCAAAGATACAATGATGATGCCACAGCAGTAAACAACATCAAGACACAACAAAAGCAAAAAATGTATTCATGTGGGCTGCCTCCCAAAAGCGCTTTCTTTTATGCCTTTAAGCTAGGCATAATGCATAGATCAAGTTTTATCAAGAGTAAAAGAATAGCTAGCCCGTACAACGGACTCAAAAGGTAACTTGATCTTCTTTCGAGGGAAGTGTTCCATCCATTTCTTGAGAGGAAACTGAAATTTTATATTACCCTCTTTCATGTCAATGACAGCACCAACGGTGCGCAAAAAGGGACGTCCCAAAATAATTGGACAAGAAGGATCACATTCAATATCCATGATAGTGAAATCAACGGGCACATAATTATCATTGACAACAATAAGAACATCGTCGATCCTCCCCAAAGGTTTCTTTATGGAAGAATCAACGAGAGGAACACCAAAAGAACAAGAATCATAAGGTTTCAATTTAAGCATATCATATATCCTTTTGGGCATAACAGAGGTACTAGCACCAACATCACATAATGCATAACAAGAGAAGTCATTCAAATAAATTTTTATCATAGGATCCCAACCATCTTCTAGCTTTCTAGGTATGGAGGCTTCTACTCTAAGTTTCTCCTCCCTAGCTTTGATGAGAGCATTAGTGATATGCTCTGTGAAGGCAAGGTTAAGCGTGCTAGTGCGGGGATCTCTAGACATCTTGTGAAGGAAATCAATAACTTCTGTAAGAGTGCAATTATCAAAATCAAGGTCACGAGCATCAAGTAAAGTGGTAGTGGTGTCCTTAAGGCTCACCTGGTTGGTAGTTTCTATAGCATCACCATTAATAGGTCCATTGGGACCAGGAGTACATTGGGTGCTAAGAGTGTGAACATCCTCAATAACTTGGATAGTAGCAACAGTGTGGTGGGTAGGAAGGCTCTTAATTCTTTCCTCTTCCTCCCTTTCTCTAGCCCATCTCTCTTTAAGCTTAGCCATCATCCTAATATTTTCATTAATTTGTACTTGAGTAGCATTAATAGGGATGACTTCCCTCTCCTTAAGAGGAGAAGTTTCAATTTTTAGCAATTTTACCTCATTGGCTAAGTGGTCTACCTTAAAAGAAAGATCATCTAGTTTATGTAGTTTCTCTTCTACATTCTTATTAAAGGCTTTTTGGGTAGTGATGAAATCTCTAAGCATGGTCTCTAGTTCAGTATTGGAGTTCTTGGTACTAGGATAAGCATTGTTGTTCCCATAAGAGTTAGAGGGGAACGGTCTAGAATTGTTACCAAAGTTACTCCTATAAGCATTGTTGTTACAATTGTTTCAAGAGATAAAATTCACATCTACTTGTTCTTGAGCAATCAAAGAATTTAAAGGAACATCACGAGGATCAACAGTAGATTGCTTCGAAAGTAGAGACATGATCAAGTCAACTTTTTCATTAAGGGAGGAAATCTCCTCGACAGAGTTTACCTTCCTACCTGTTGGAGCGCGTTCAGTGTGCCATTGGGAATAGTTGGTCATCATCTCATCGAGAAGCTTTGTGGCAGCACCAAGTGTAGTTGACATAAAAGTTCCTCCCGCGGCCGAATCTAACAAGTTCCGCGAGGTAAAGTTCAAGCCTGCATAAAAAGTTTGGATAACCATCCAAGTAGTCAAACCGTGAGTAGGGCAGTTCTTGATAAGAGACTTCATACGTTCCCAAGCTTGGGCAACATGTTCATTATCCAATTGTTTAAAATTCATTATGTTACTTCTAAGTTGGATAATTTTAGCAGGTGGATAGTATTTTCCAATAAAGGCATCTTTGCACTTGTCCCATGAATCTATGCTATTTCTAGGCAAAGACTGAAACCAAATTTTAGCTCCTCCTCTCAAGGAGAAAGGAAAAAGCTTAAGCTTAACAATATTACCATCTATTTCTTGGTACTTTTGCATATCACAAAGTTCAACAAAGTTGTTCAAGTGTAAAGCAGCATCATCTCCAGCACCGGAGAATTGTTCTCTCATGACTAAGTGGCAGGTGTAGTGATAGGTGTGCTGATAAAGTCATCGTTGTTGTGACTAGTGAAGTCACACAACTTGGTGTTCTCGGTGGAACCCATAGTAGCAAGCAAGCAAGATAACTATTTTTTGTGATTTTCGATAAAAAGGTACTAAAGCAAAAATGAAAGGTAAACTAACAAGACTAAAAAGCAAAGGTAAAAGATAGCATGCAACTCCCCTATCCTGAAGAGTGGAGTCCCCGGCAACGGCGCCAGAAAATACTCCTTGATGGGCCTCGAACCCCTCGTTGGTTACCCCAAGTGGAAGGTGTAAGATGCAGTATTGTAGAAGTGTTTTCCCTTAGCAAAGATGCCAAGGATCGAATCCCCAGAGACTCCTAGGTTCAACAAGTAGGTGTCAATTGCTAACGGCGCAATTAGCAATCAACGTGGACCTGCACACAGATACAAATAACTTTTCTCCCAACGAGTACAGAGAGGTTGTCAATCTCTCCGGCCTTGTAGTTCACAAAGGATTAAAAGCAATGATAGTTGTGATAGATAGTTTTTGCAATAGTAGGTAAATAGCGAAAAGTAAATAGTGGATGTGATCAATGATGGTAATATGGACCGGAGTCTCATGATGTTCACTAGTGATGTCTCTCTCCCAAAAGACGATAAAACAGCTATGTGAGGTAAACAAATTACAGCTGGGCAATTGACAGGACCACCAACGCAAACCAATGCTGACTACATTGCAAGAAAGGTTGAGGTTCAAAGCATGGGCGGTACGCCAAAGTAAGTAGACCGAAATCCATCAATATCTACTACTAATCATCCACCTTGAGATATCTATCCAGAACATCTCGCTGGTATTAAGTTGCGAGTCCCACCCATAGTGTAAACTCAATGCAACAGACAACTGCATTAAAAGAACTTTGCGTAAAGTAAACAATCCTTGCACCCGCGGGCACAAGCACCGTTGTTTTCCCCCTTGTGGCAACAGCACATCCCCTAGACTCATGTTTCTGTCACTCAAGCTAGTCATCGAGGGGCATGAACCCACAATCGAGCATAACGTTCCCTCTTGGAGTCACTACCTACTACTTGGCCAAAGCAATAAATAAAAACGGAGAACATGCAAGAATTACTTATGAACTAAAATATAAAAGAGGTGAATCAAATATATTACTCAAGATCAATCTGAACATAATCTCATAATCCATCGGATCCCAGCAAACTCAACATAGCAACAGCATAAGGATTACATAGGTGCCTCGATCATGTAGGGCAGCTCACGAGGACTAATTAGTGAAGCACAAGAACGGGAGGAGAACATCACATAGCTACTGGTCATGGACTCATGGTCCAAGGGAGACTACTCACGAGTCATCCGGGAGGCGTCCATGGTGGTGGAGAAGCTCTCGGTGATGATCCTCCCCTCCGGCAGGGTGCCGGGAAGAGTTCTCCTGGTGCTCCCAATCTTGGAAGCGGCGGTGGCGGCGGAACAGAGATGGGATCGCGAAAAGAGTTCCTGTTCTGAGGGTTTCGGAGGGTCCTTTAAATATATGCCAAAGTAGGGCACCGAGGGAGTTTCGGGGGGCCCAGGTGCCCCCCCGGCGCGGCCCAGGGGGGGCGCGCCCACAGGGCGCCTGGAGCCCCTGTGGCCCCCCCAGGCTGCCCTTCGGACGCAGTGTTGTTTCCGGATCGCTGATTTTTTATATAATTTTTCTGGATTTTTCTGGGCAGTTCTCGAAACGTGAAAACCTGAAATACAAAAACAGCCCAAAACAGAAACTGGCACTGGGGTGCACTGGATTAGTAAGTTAGTCCAAATATGATCAAAAGTGTATGGAAGTGTATGAATATCATAGCAATATCACCCAAAAGTGGCATGGAGCAAGCAGAAAATATAGATACGTTTTGGACGTATCACGCGATCGCCCTCCGGCCCTGATGGGGCCTTGGGAGTGCCGTCCCTGGGTCACAAGGTCTTGTATTGACGCTCCTCTTGAACAACCACCAGCGCTGCGGTAGCTGAATGTGGTGTTCCGGCCAGGTAAAGCACTAATGGTTCTTGGGGCTTGGGTGCCACCATCACCGATGGACTGATGAGGTATCTCTTGAGGTCTTCGAACGCCGCATCAGCCTCAGTGGTCCATTCGAACGGGCCCTTCCTTTTCATCAGCTTGAAGAAAGGGAGGTCTCTCTCCCCCAACTTGGAGATGAAATGCGCGAGCGACGTTACACAGTCGGCCAGTTTTTGTGTCTCCTTGAGGTTCTTGGGCGGGCTCATCTTTTCTATGGCCTTGACCTTCTCGGGGTTTGCCTCGATCCCTCGGTGCGACACCAAGAAGCCCAAAAGCTTGCCTGACGGGACACTGAACACGCACTTTTCCAGGTTGAGCCGCAGGTCTACCTTGCGCAGGTTTGCGAAGGTTTTTTCCAGGTCCGTGATGAGGGTTGTGGCCTCCTGAGATTTCACCATGATGTCATCTACGTACGCCTCAGCGTTCCTCCGGAGCTGTTTTCCCAGTGCGAATTGCATTAACCGCTGAAAGGTGGCTCCTGCATTCTGTAACCCAAACGACATGCAAGTGTAGCAGTATACTCCACACGGGGTGAGGAAGGCAGTCTTCTCGATGTCTTGCAGCGTCATCTTGATCTGGTGGTAACCCGAGAAGGCATCCAAGAAGCACAACAAGTCGCACTCGACGGTGGAGTCGATGATCTGATCGATGAGGGGCAGAGGGAACGGGTCTTGCGGACAAGCTTTGTTGAGGTTGGTGAAGTCGACACACATGCGCTCTTTTCCTCCTTTCTTGGGCATGACGACGGGGTTCGCCAGCCACTCTGGGTACCGGACCTCGTGGATGACACCCACCACCACCAGCTTGCGAGTCTCCTACATGATGAAGGATTGTTTCTCTGTAGATTGGCGCCTGGCCTTCTGCTTCACGAGGCGCATATTGGGGCATACGTTTAGGTGATGATCGATCACCCCCCTCGGGACTCCCGCCTGGTCCTTGGGTTCCCATGTGAACACATCCCTGTTCGCACGCAGGAACCCAACCATCGCCTCTTCTTGTGCTTGGGGGAGACCAGCGCCTATGGTGAAGGTGACACTTGACGGCTTGTCTTCATCTACGGGCACCTGCTTCGTCTCGGCTTGGTCTTGAGAGAAAAGTTGCTTCTTCTTGGCCGGTGCAGCCCCCTCGGTTCCAGGGCGGCTTCACCAGACGGTTGCGCCACCACAGCGGTCCGGAAGACGCGCTTGAGGGACACCAGAGCTTCCTTGGTGTCCCCCACCACAGTGAGGACACCGCTACTCCCTGGCATCTTCATGAGGTTATAGTCCGGATGAGTCGCAGCCATGAACTGAGCCAGCGCGGGGTACCCAAGGATGGTGTTGTACGAGAGGCCGATTCGGGCGATGTCGAAGTCGATCAGCTCGGTGCGGTAGTTGTTTCGGGTGCCGAAGGTGACCGGGAGCCGGATATGCCCTAGAGGGCTGGTGGAACCATTGCTGACTCCTGAGAAGGGTTTGGTGGGGCGCAGCCGCTCGAGTGGCACTTGAAGCAAGCTGAAAGCCTCCACCGAGAGCATGTTGAGACCAGCCCCACTGTCGATGAGGGTCTTGGTGACTCCCATGTTACAGATGGTGGGGGTGCAGAGCGTCGGGAGAGCGCTTGAGCCCGCGGTGGAGGCAGGGTGGTCCCCCGAGTCGAAGGTGAGGTCGGCCTTGGGCGCCACCCATCCAGGAGGAGCCCCATGGCGTATGGAGGTGACGCCCGCCTGGCAAAAGATCGGCTTGTTGTGGCGGTCAGAGGGTGGTGCTTGGAAGCCACCGAGAAGGGTCGCGAGGACGTGGGGCGCCGGCGCCCCGAAGCGTGCGATGAAGAGATCGCGCAGCTCCTCCCAGGACACCACATACGATTCTGGCAAGCTGAAGAACTAGGCGCACGACACGCCGGTGAGCACCATGGGGAGCCAGCTGGCCATGACCTTGTTGTCGCCGCCAGCCGCCGAGGCGGCCTCTTCGTAAGCCTGGAGGAAGATGACTGGGTCCTCTGCCCCGTTGTAATGGGGCGGTAGATCTGGCCTAAACCTGGGTGGCCACTGCACCCGTCGGAAGGCGGGGGTGAAGGCTCGGTGGCCCGGGGCGCGGCCGCGCACGGCCGCGCGCGGCCGCCAAGCCGGCCGGAGGAGGGACACCTGCCATGGGAGCTTGGCGGATGGAGGGCGGGACAGACATGGGAGAAATTCCGGCACCCCCTACCTGGCGCGCCAAATGTTGGATCTCGGGTTCCGGCAAAACCCTTAAGGTTCGAACTCTGGGGTGCGCACGAAGATATCTCCTTCCGCCCTAGCTCGTCTACTCAACAACCGTAGGCCTAGCTCGTCCGATTCGTAGAACAAGGGACACAAAGTTTATACTAGTTCGGGCCACTGTTGTGGTGTAATACCCTAATCCAGTGTGGTGTAGTGGATTGCCTTGTAGGTTGATGAAGAACTAGTACATGGATGAACTGCCTCCTGAGGAGAGGGGTTCTTGTGCTCGGGTGAGCTTGTGGTGTGTGGCCTTCTACATGGTCAGCTCCACATGAGATGAGCCCAATGGTGGTGGCTAGTCCTATTTATAGTGGCCCGGGTCCTCTTCCCAAATATTGAGCGGGAAGGGATCCCACAACGGCCAAATTTGAAGCGGGACAATTAGTACAAGCTATCCTGACAAAAGGTGGTCTTCGCGTGCCAAAGGCTCTGGTGGCGACGCCGTCATGGGCTCCGCGATGACCTCCGTTCTGTTGTCCTGCTGGTCTTGGTCTTATTGCACTGATATGGAAACTTTTTCCTGATTCCTCGGGACTCCTCGCCTGCACCTACTCCTTTAGCACCAAAGAGGAAACTGGCACTTTGCGCCCGCCTGCCCTTGGTCGTCACTGCTCATGTCACGAGGACCTCGTGAGGTGTTCCTCGCCTCGAAATCTCCGATCCTTACGAGTCGGCCTAGTGAGGCTGCCTCATGGGATGCCTTGTGTTGTCCGCCTCGCGAGGCTTGGCCCCTTGCGAGGGTCTTAAGTGGTCGCTAAATATGCCGGGCCGTACCAGGCCGCCTGGTGAGCCACGCCCTGGGCCGCAGGCAGGCAAGTCTGGGTACCCCCGTTCCCAGAACGCCGACAGTTTTAACATGTGATATTGATCCTTAGACCATGAGAGTATCGTGGTCACTTCTTACCGTACGATGGGCTTTGGGGTTGCTTAAACTTCACCTGTAACACGCTGATCATAATGAAAACTCACGGGTACATCGGAAAGTTTGACAAGTGGTCGGATAGCTCAGGAGTGGGATTTGTTCCTCCGATGATGAAGAGATATTCTTAGGTACCTCTCGGTGTGACGGCATTGATCATCATCTGGCCAGACACACCTGACTTTGTTACGGGATGCCGGAACACAATAACGAGAAAGAAGAACAAAACTGGTAACGAGGATTTCGGTACATTGAGCATGGTGATGACTTAGGAGGATACCGATGCATCCCGGGTTTTGGGAAGTATCGCGAAGCGAAGGGAACATGACATGATGAACTAAGGTTCACTCTAATATCATTCGTGTACTCATAGGGACCAATACGGACATCCACGGTCCCGCTGCCGGTCATTGAACAGATGATTTCGTTCATGTCTATGAGTTACTGAACCTACAGGGTCACAAGCTTAAGACAATCATGATCTTCTAAGTGTTAGTAGGATCGAAGTCATGAGAATATATTTGTGGAAATATTTCATAAATGTAGCGACCAGACCTCAAGCAGTCTGATATATGTGCATCAGTGTCATCCCTGGATCAGTAATGCTGACACGCACAGTACTTGAAGGATTTATAACAGGGTAGCAATCACACACTTATTACATCGATAGTTCCAACGATGAACTTATTACAATAAAAATGGCTTAAGGCCATCTAACACGATAACAGCGGAAGGCTTGGAAGATAAGTGAGTCCATCAACTCCAACGGCATCACTGAGTATAGAACCACGACCTATAAGGCACCTTACTCGTCGTCTGAAAAGTCTGCAACATGAATGTTGCAGCCCGAAAACGGGTCAGCACATGGAATATGCTGGCAAAGTAACACATAGAGAGTAACAAAAGTAAAGCTATACTATATGCAATATGGCTGGTGGAAAGCTCTGTGGTTACAGTTTTTGCGTTGTGACGCCCCCGATTTGTCCGTACACTAATCATGCACGCAAATGTGTACGACCAAGATCAGGGACTCACTGTAAGATATCACAACACAACTCTAGACACAAATTAAAATAATACAAGCTTTATATTACAAGCCAGGGGCCTCGAGGGCTCGAATACAAAAGCTCGAAAACACAAGAGTCAGCGGAAGCAAGAATATCTGAGTACAGACATAAGTTAAACAAGTTTGCCTTAAGAAGACTAGCACAAAAGTAGCAACGATCGAAAAGGCAAGGCCTCCTGCCTGGGACCTCCTAACTACTCCTCGAAGCCGAACTCCATGTAGAAACATCATCGGGATCCTCTGGCTCCTGGAATCCATCATCTGGTTGCGACATCCGGGAAGAAGGGACAAAGGGGGAAAAGGGGGAGAAAAGCAACCGTGAGTACTCATCCAAAGTACTCGCAAGCAAGGATCTACACTACATATGCAACGGTATCAATGATATGGGTAATAACGGTGGACTGAACTGCAGCAAGCGGGAATAAGAGGGGGATAGCTAATCCAAATGAAGACTACGCTTCTGGCCACCTCCATCTTGCAGCAGTAGAAGAGAATATATGGAAGTAACAAGTATCCTCGCGTCTCGCAGCCTCCGTCTTGAAGCAGTACAAGGGAAATAGATGGTAAGTTCACCAAGTAACATCGTATAGCATAAACCTACCCGGCGGTCCTCCCGCACATCACCCTGTGAGAGAGCAATCACCGAGTTATATCTGGAACTTGTCTGGGTGTGTTTTATTAAGTATCCAGTTCTAGTTGTCATGAGTTCCGAGTACAACTCCGGGTCGTCCTTTTACCGAGGGACACGGCTATTCGAATAGATTAACTTCCCTGCAGGGGTGCACCACATAACCCAGCACGCTTGATCCCATTTGGCCGGACACACTTTCCAGGGTCATGCCCGGCCTCGGAAGATCAACACGTCGCAGCCCTACCTAAGCACAGCAGAGAGGTCAGCACGCCGGTCTAAGTCCTAGGCGCGCAGGGGTCCGGGCCCATCGCCCAACGCACACCTACACGTTGCGTACGCGGCCGGTAAGCAGACCTAGCCTCTCCTAATACCAGAGTAGGCTTTCCAGTCCAATCCGGCGCGCGCCGCTAAGTCGCTGACGTCAAGAAGGCTTCGGCTGATACCACGACGTCGAGTACCCATAACTATTCCCACGTAGCTGGTTAGTGCGTATAGACCAAATGGCCAGACTCAGATCAAATACCAAGATCCCGTTAACGTGTTATTATGAAATAACCGCGGACGACGACCAGGGCCAGGCCCACCTGTCTCCTAGGTGGTCGCAACCTGCCCTGTCGCTCCGCCACAAAGTAACCATCAGGGGGCTGTCGGGAACCCAGGCCCACCACTAC
>LR738713.1:166768553-166780509 GCA_902687465.1 Secale cereale | reverse complement strand
AACAAGATGAACATTTTCTTGGCACTAAAATGCATTTTGAAAACATGCAATTTTTCCTAATTCAAATAAAACTCCAAATAAAACTTATTTGATTTCTTTATTAAATCCTCAGTATTCTTTATTTTTGGGAGAGTCATTTTACTCCCTCTCTCATGTTTTCATGATAGAAATACTTGAAGAAAAATAAATAAAATCAAATGATCCTATTTTCAAAATTTGAGAAACCTCAAATATGAAAATATTGAAATCCCCAACTCTCTCCGAGGGTCCTTGAGTTGCTTAGGATTTTCTTGGATCACCAAAAGCAAGAAAATATGATATGCATAATGATATATTGTATAACATTCCAAATTGAAAATTTGGGATGTTACAATAAATATTCGGAATAGTTCTGAGAGGACCTGGAAATGTTTCGGGGTCACCAGAAGCGTTTCGGTGAATATCGGGTAATAATCGGTATTATCGATATATTATATAGGTAAAAAATGTTTATAGAGATGTTAATATATATATATATAATGGTCTAGATGTATTTAGAATATTTGTGGCGATGTCGCGGACTAGAGCTACCCAGATAGGGCGGAACCGCCGCCTGTTCTGGCTTATATTTGCGGCGATGTCGCGGACCTTATGGACGACACGTAATAAAATGGTGATTGAGGGGGTCTTCCTGAGGCACGCCTCAGATTTGTTCTTTAAATTCCTTACTTTCTTGCAGCACTGGCACCCGCTTTCTAAGCAGCGGAGCCGTGGTCGGCTTGGACTCATGCTGGATGTGCTTCTGGCTTCCACGCGCCGCCTCTCCTCTTCGTAAGCGTAGCATGGTGCATGCCAGTAGGTGGTTTTTTTCTATTTCTTTTATGCTTTCTCTGGGCATGATTGTGTTGTTTCCCCAGCTGTCGTAGTTGTTGTGTTGTTGTGGACCTGAGTTGAATGGATGTTTGCTTTATTTATAAAGTGGGGCGAAAGCTAATTTCGAGAGAGTTTCCGGTAGACACAAGTTTAGCCCTTGAATTTGAACTGTACACACATTTTCCTCTTTCATAAATAATTGTTTAGTATGATAAGGGCAGTAAAGAAAGTTCTCCTCAAAAGACATGCAGTTCTGTCGGATCTTGGGTTTCGTCAAACCCTTGAGGTTCGAACACCGGGGTGCGCATGAAGATTTCTCATTTCCGCTCTAGTTCGCTCTCGCACCGACTCCTAGGCCTAGCTCGACAAACCTGAAGAACAAGAGACACAAGGATTTATACTAGTTTGGGCCACCGTTGTGGTGTAATACCCTACTCCAGTGTGGTTTGGCGGATTGCCTTGTAGGACGAGGATGAACAAGTACACGGGAAGAACAGCCTCCTGAGGAGAGGTGTTCTTGTGCTCGGTGAGCTAGTGGGTGTAAGGGTGGGCTGAATCTTATCTTCCTATGGTGGTAGCTAGCCCTATTTATAGAGGCCTAGGTCCTCTTCCCAAATATTGAGCGGGAAGGAATCCCACAACAGCCAAGTTTGAAGGGGGGCAACTAGTAAAAGCTATCCTGACAAAAGGTGGTCTTCGCCTGCCAAAGGCTCTGGTGGTGACGTTGTCGTGGGCTCTGTGGTGACCTTCACCCTGCCATCCTGCCGGTCTTGGTCTCGTTGCACCAATATGGAAACCTTTGCCTGACGCCTCGGGACTCCTCGCCTGTGCTTGCCCCTTTAGCACCAAAGAGGAAACAGGCTTCCTGCGCCCGCTGGCGCTCGCCTGGCCTTGGTCGTCATGGCTCGCGTCACGCGAACCTCGTGAGGTGTCCCTTGCCTTGATATCTCCACTCCTCTGGAGCCAGCCTAGAGAGGCCACCCCAAGGGAGGTCTTGCATCGTCCGCCTCACGAGGCTTGGCCCCTCGCGAGGGTCTTGAGTGGTAGCTGATGAATATGGGTCGTACCAGGCCGCAGGTAGGCAAGTCTGGGTACCCCTGTTCCCATAACGCCGACAGTAGCCCCGGGGCCCAAGGTGCGCTCGGACTTGGCTTCGCGACGAAGCCAAGGGTCAAGTGCGGAGCATTGCGGGCCCCAAAAGCCTGCGGCCTTGATTGACGCGAGGCGATTGACAGGACGTGGGCGTCTCCACTTTCCCACGCCGCCTCGGCAACCGCATGACTGACAAAAGGCAGGTGTGCACTATAGTGCCTTCATTGCATGCCTTCGCCTTGCTCCAGATCCCCTTTCTTGCTCCTCTCCCCAAAGACTCTAGATTTGCGCCGTCTCCCCTCCGAGTTCGCAACCGATGGCGTCTGGTAAGGCAAAGGCCCCCGCTCCGCCCGCCTACTATGAGCCGGCCCTGTGCGCGCCCAATGTCTCAGAGAAGAACCTTGCCGCCGTGCTCCCGATGACGGCGGAGGGCACCAATGAGAAGGGGAAGACCACACTCTGGGCTGCTTCCGCTGAGCCGGAGGACTCAAAGAGCACTTTCTACCCCTTCTTCATGAGTAGTGTTGTCGCGGGGCTGGTTCCTGATGTTTTCCCCTGCACTGCCAGGCCAGCGCTATCGACGAAGCAGAAGAAGGAGGGGGCGACCGCATCAGAGGCCCAGCGGCCTGGCCTGGCTACGCCCTCTCTGACGCAGATGGGTGGTGGGGCGCCCCTGCTTCTCCTACTCGGTCGTCCTCGTGAGGCCCAATGGACCAACCTCAGGAGAGGATGGCCTCCTTGGTCAAGCTGGCCCTGGAGGCGCCCATTTCCAGCATGCCTGTGGGTGTCGCCAGGGCTCAGGAGGTCTTGAACACGCCGTAGCCTCCTCCTCTGGCCGCACCGCTAGGTCGCGGCCCTTCCGCCTCGTCCGACATCCTTGAGGAGGCTCTTTCCGCGCTGACACGGCTCCGGAATGACCTCCAAGGTGCTGACCGTCGTCTGGTGGCAGGGTGGTGCTGAGCCGGGCCGTGGCGGCTTCCGAAGAGAATAAGTGGGCCGCCGACCAAGCCGCAGCCGCCCGTGAGGCAGCGCTGAAGGATGCGCAGAACGCCAAGGAGCGCTGCCGGTCGATGGAGGCCGAGCTGGAGACCATGCGCAGCAAGCGCGCGACAGAGGAGGAGAAGATGAAAGCCAGAGAAGACGCCATAGCCAGTCATGACACCGAGTTGGAGCAGTTGGCGAGGGCGCAGGTGATGGCTTCTCGCCCCTCGTTGGTTACCCCAAGTGGAAGGTTTGAGATGCAGTGTAGCGGAAGTTTTCCCTTGGCAAAAATACCAAGGATCGATTTCCCCTGAGACTCCAAGGTTCAACAAGAAGGTGTCAACTGCTAACGGCGCCAGATATTAGCAATCAACGTGGACCTGCACACAGATACAAATAACTTTGCTCCCAACGAGTACAGAGAGGTTGTCAATCCCTCCGGCCTTGTCGTTTACAAAGGATCAAACGCAAGTGATAATAGTGATAGGTATTGCTGCAAATAGTAAGTAAAAGCAGAAAGTAAATAGTGGATGTGATCAATGATGGTAATATGGACCGGGATCCCATGATGTTCACTAGTGATGTCTCTCTCCCAAAAGACGATAAAACAGCTATGTGAGGTAAACGAATTACAGCTGGGCAATTGACAGAATTATGTGCGCAAACCAATGCTAACTATGTTGCAAGAAAGGTAGAGGTTCAAAGCATGGGCGGTACGCCAAGGCAAGTAGACCGAAATCCATCTGCATCTACTACTAATCATCCACCTTGAGATATCTATCCAGAACATCTCGCTGGTATTAAGTTGCGAGTCCCACCCATAGTGTAAACTCAAAGCAACAGACAACTGCATTAAAAGAACTTTCCGTAAAGTAAACAATCCTTGCACCCGCGGGCACAAGCACCGTTGTTTTCCCCCTTGTGGCAACAGCACATCCCCTAGACTCATGTTTCTGTCACTCAAGCTAGTCATCGAGGGGCATGAACCCACAATCAAGCATAACGTTCCCTCTTGGAGTCACTACCTACTACTTGGCCAAAGCAATAAATAACAACGGAGAACATGCAAGAATTACTTACGAACATAAATATAAAAGAGGTAAATAAAATATATTACTCAAACACAATCTGAACATAATCTCACAATCCATCGGATCCCAGCAAACTCAACATGGCAACAGCATAAGGATTACATATGTGCCTCGATCATGTAGGGCAGCTCACGAGGTCTAATTAGTGAAGCACAAGAAGGGGAGGAGAACATCACATAGCTACTGGTCATGGACCCATGGTCCAAGGGCGACTACTCACAACTCATCCGGTAGGCGTCCATGGTGGTGGAGAGGCTCCCGGTGGTGATCCTCCCCTCCGGCAGGGTGCCGGGAAGGGTTCTCCTGGTGCTCCCGATCTTGGAAGCGCGGCGGCGGCAGAAAAGAGATGAGATCGCGAAAAAGGGTTCCGTCCTCGAGAGTTTCGGGACGCGTGTTAAATATATGCCAAAGGGGGGCATCAGCGGAGGCCTGGGGGGCCCAGGCGCCCCCCCGGCGCGGCCAGGAGGGGGGCCGCGCCACCAGGGCGCCTGGAGCCCTGGTGGCCCCCCTCCGGCCCTACTTCGGCCGTGTGGAAGCTTCCAGAACGCTGATTTTTTATATAATTTTTCCGGGATTTTTCTGGCAGTTTTCGTGACGGGAAAATCTGAAATACAAAAACAGCAGAAAACAGAAACTGGCACTGGGGTGCACTGAGTTAATAGGTTAGTCCAAATATGATCAAAAGTGTATGGAAGTGTATAAATATCATAGCAATATCACCCAAAAGAGGCATGGAGCAAGCAAAAATTATAGATACGTTTTGGACGTATCAGCAGGCTACAGAGCACAGCCGCCTGGAGAAGCTGGAGCGGGAGGTGGAAGAAGAGAAGGCCCAGCTGAAGACTAAGGCGAAGGTTCTGGCCGAGGATCGCGCGGCCTTCAAGTCCCTTGAGGAGAGGCCCCGCCAAGCGCTCGGGGCACTCTACGAGAAGGGTTTGGAGAAACCGCTAGCGACAGACGACGATGGCCCCACCCAGCTGCTTCTCAATCTTGTTATGGCGCTCGAGGGTGTCATCAACGAGATCGGCCCCATGGTGGAGGGGGAAGCTCGCGCGCTTTCCTCCTCAGCCCTGACGCGCATCTTCAGCCACCTGCATCTTCGTGATCCCAACGCCGACCTTGGTGCACTGCTCGAGCCTGTGGATGAAGAGCGCTGCGAGGCTGCCGCTAAAGCCGTGAGGGCCAGGTGGAGGCCTTGTTGAAGAAGTTCCTCACCATCGACCCCGCACCTCCAGCTGATGGCGTCGCCGATCCCGCAACCAAGGCCAACAACGCGGGCCATGGCACTGCTGCCAATGGAAAGGCGCTTCCTGACGACGGCGCCTAAGGCTGAAGAAGGGGCTTGCTGGTGGACGACGGTGCTCCTCCCCATTTTGACTTTCCTACGAACTTACCCGCGACATGCGACGTGCCTCCTAGAGGCGTTAAAACTTCTATTTGGTGTTTGAAGAACAATTTGGCTTGCAATTATTGCTAGATATTCGTGGTTCCGTCCCTATTTGCTTTATTGTTCTACATCGACAGAGCCCGGTCCCGCGCATACCTCAGCCGCCGCTGTCTCGTTCGGATCGCCACGACGAGGTCAGGGGTAAGGGGCTATGTGGCTAGTTAGGCTCCTAAGTCGCGATGCTCAGGAGTCCTCCTTGACGTGCAAACAACCTCTAGGAAGGAAGCGCGAAACCAGGCTTCAGCGTTCTGTGTCGGCAGGGCCCGGCCCCGTGCGTACCTGAGCTATTGCTGACTCGTTCGGATCGCCAGGACGGGGCCAGGGGGTGAGGGGCTACGTGGCCAGTTAGGCTCGTGAGTCGCGATGCTCAGGAGTCCCCCTTGACGTACGAACAACCTTTGGGAAGGAAATGCAAGAGCTGGCCTTAGTGTTCTGCGTTGGCAGAGCCCGGCCCCGCGCGTACCTCAGTCGCCGCTGGGTCGTCTGGATCACCAGGACGAGACCAAGGGGTGAGGGGCTACGTGACCAGTTAGGCCCTTGGATCGCGATGCCCAAGGGCCCCCCTTGACGTACGAACAGACCTCGTACCTGTCCTCGTCGGGCTTTCGCCCGAGAGGGTTGCGCGACGACCAGGTCCGGGGGACCTGGCGGGATGTACGCCAGACGTGACCTAGGCGTAGCCCCCGTGCCCAGCCCCCTCACGCTACTATCCCGAGGGAAAAGTAGCGCGGTGAGGCTAGTTACCGAGCCTGGTGGCTCCCTGAGGTTAAAGCAGTCGTGAGGCCACCCCTAGTTGTTTATCACCAGCACGGAGCATGGCGCTACCATTCTTGCATGGGCATAGCCGCTCCTCGACCGTGTCGACTGCCAGCGCGGAGCATGGTGCTTCCACTGGCACGTGGGAGGGAACTCCCTACCGCGGAGAGCCCCGGGGCGTGTACAACCCCGCCCTGACATGTGGCTTGCACGGCAGGGCTAGACGAGGTGTATCTGGGCACCCGTGAGCCAGCGTGGGGCTCACAGGGCCCTACCTCAAGGCGGGTTGTGCCTGGTCTTGATTGAGAGCGTCTGAGATGATCCTGCGAGATGGTTAGGCAACCTGCGTCGAGTGAATCCCTCGAGGTTGCCACATGAGAAGGTCAGACACCAATGACCCCAGGAGGTGACGTGAACGAGGCTGGCCCACCAGGCAGAGCTCAGCCGTTGGGTTTATCGATGCTGCAGGGACGGACCCAAGCACAGACGCCATGCCTAGTCTTCTCATGCGGATATCCTAAGGAAAGACAACCAGCGCGCGGCTCCCGTAGCGATGAGGCACCGTGTCGTGCGCCCTTACCTACCTGTTCACACTCAGCTCATGCAAGGGCGAGGCACCAAGGACCATGGGAGGTGACGTACACAGAGCTGGCCCGCGAGCCAGAGCTCAACTGCTTGGATTGGCCAACACTGCAGGGATGTACCCGAGCACAGACGCCGTGCCTGTCCTTAATCATGAGGCGGGCGCATGAAGATTAGTGAGGGCGTACAACGTTCATGGCATCGAAGTACCGGTCAGGCAGGTAAATAATTTTAAAGCCGTTGATGGGAAAGGTAACGCTAGTTCAGGTAAGATGCAAGAACGATACATGCCACCGGGACGGACCCGGGCGGCCTGGGGATGATGCAGCCCGAGGGGCGCCCCCAACAAGGTAAATTAAAGATGCAAGAAGGATACATGCCGCAGGGGCAGGCCCTTGCGACCTGGGAATAATGCAGCCCGTGGGGCGCTCCCAGCAGAACAAAACTAGAAATGTCACCTGGCACAATTGCTGAAGTGGTGCTGATGTAGCAGAAGACGCTCGATGCAGATGTCGCTCATCACGAGCCGCCTGACTCCGGGGCCTCGCAAGGCTCCGGAGGTTCTGAGAGCTCGCGAAGAATCGAGGCCACCTCCGCCAAGATCTCCTGATGCCTGGCCTCGCGAGTCGCCAGGACTTCCGCATGTGGCGCTGGTGCAGGGCCACCTGGTTCGGCAAGCCGAAGGGCATGCGAACGTAGCTGTGAGGGGGACCCTCGCACCGGCCCACCTGAGATGGCTAGTAGAGCTCCTGAGATGTGATCCTATTGAGTCCTGGGATGTTGACTCAGACGCACAACTCGTCGCCCGAGCCTGGGGCGACAGCCGCACTCCGAGGTGCTGGGCGGCGCTCGCCCTGCATTGCCCTTGGCACCTTCAAGTCTTTGATGTTCTAGTTGATGAACTCCTGAGCACTCGGCGCCTCGCGCCTTGAGGCCTCTGGAGGGAAACGTGCGGCGAAGCACGCCTCCACATGGTGCCCGAGCGCCTCCCTCGAGACATTGGCTAGGTCGGAGGCCCTCCAGATGAGAGCCCCCGAGCCTAGCCTGAGGGGAGCGCCGGGCGCGCCTTCCTATGCAAGGGAGGGAGGCACCCCATCCCTGGGCGCTGGTCCTGAGGTGGTAACGCTGCTCTCCTGAGGCCCATGGTGCAGCAGCTGCTTCTTCTTGGGGACGGCCTCAGGAGGGTAGATGGTGCCATCATTGTCTCGATCCTCGACCGCCGCAGCCTGGTAAGCGCGCTCGAGTGAGCACACCGCATCCTTTTCTCCGCAGGCAACCGTGACGCCACCACTTCGTGGCATCTTGAGACGTTGTAGCCGTGGTGAGTCACTACCATGAACTTGGCCAGGGCTGGGTACCCGAGGATGGCATTGTAGGGAAGATGAATGTGGGTGACATCGAAGTCGATGAGCTCGGTGCGGTAGTTGTCGCGCTTGCCAAAGGTGACAGGCAGGCGAACCTGCCCTATAGGGGTGGTGGAGCCATGAGTCACTCCTGAGAAGGGCTCCGTAGGCTGTAGCTAATCGTATGGCACTTGGAGGCTATCGAACGTCTCAACACACATGACATTGAGCCCTGCCCCACCGTCGATGAGGGTCTTGGTGACTTGAACGTTGCTGACAACGGGTGAGTAGAGCATCGGGAGGGCGCCGGCAGTCTCCGCACACTTGAGTTGGCCTGCTGAACTGAAGGTGATGGCGCACTTGGACCACCTGAGTGGGCGCGTGGCTTCGAGCTTGGGGAGAGCCGCGTTTACTTCTCGGGCGAACTACTTGAAGAGGTGCTGAGAGGCTGGGTCCTGCGCACTGCCCAAGATGCAGGCGATGGTGCGAGGCTCCTGGAAGCCCCCAACCCCCTCGTCCTGGTTATCATTTCTCCTGGGTGGTGGCAGCGGAGGGAGGCTGGCCTTGCCCTGAGGATGGTCCTCGTGAGGCTGGTCCCTCCAGGCACCCTCGCGAGGCTGATCGTGCCAGCTGTCCTCACGAGGCTGATCACGCCACTCTTGGCGGGGGCCGCGGTCCGGCTTCCTCCACAGTTGTAGGCCCGGTCGCTACGCTCGGGGCATCGGCCGATGCGCCCTTCGCGGATGGCCCTAAGCTCTTGACAGTCGTTGGTGTTGTGGCTGTGCACGTTGTGGAAGGCGCAGAAAGGACGGCTGCTCTTGGATGACTCCGGGTGGTCATGGCCATGTTTCATCTCTGGTTCAGCCACGAGCACGGCAACCCCTTTGCGCTTCATGTCCTTGCCCTTGGCCTTATTGTCTTCAGGTTCAACGGTGGGGAGCTCGACGAGGGAGAGGCGCCCCTCCTCAGCTCTGGCGCACTTGGTCGCGAGGTTGAACAGCTCCAGGGTCGTGCAGAAATCTTCGTTATTGGCGAGATCCTCCTTCATATTGACATCGCGGACGCCATCGGAGAATGCTGAGATCATGGCCTCATCCGTGACCTTGGGGATCTTGACGCGGACGCTGTTGAAGCATTGGATGAACTTCTGCAGAGTTACTCCTGGTTGTTGCTTGATGCATCACAGGTCACCTGCCGTCGGGGGGCCATCGCGGGTGCCCTGGAAATTGGCGATGAACCGCTCGCGTATCTCACCCCAGGAGGAGATCGATCCCGCGGGCAGGTTCAGGAGCCAAGAGCACGCGCTGTCCTTGAGAGCCATGGGGAACCAGTTCGCCATGATCTTCTCGTCGCCATTGGATGCCTCGATGCTCAGCTCGTAGAGCTGCAGGAACTCAGCAGGGTCGGGGGTGCCGTCGTAGCGTGGAGGCATGTCGGGATTGAACTTCTCGGGCCAGTTCACGTTGCGCAGCTCGGGGGCGAGGGCCTTGCAGCCTGCTATGGATACCTGAGCTTGTCGCGGAGGCGGAGCCTGGTGTTGGTTCCCGTGCGGCACCATGGCAGGGGGCGCACGGTCTCGACGCGACGGTGGAGGGAGTGATGGCGCTCCTCCTCGAGGCCACTGGATCTCTTGGCAGTTTCCTTCTTCATGCACGGGCGCCCCACGCGGGAGGTCGCGCCGCGGGGCCACGTGCCTTGGATCATGGACGACGCCTTGATGCGGAGGTGGTGGAGGTGCTTCATGGGCTACTTCGCCTGCAGAGGGAGGCGGGCGAGGTAGAGAGAGGGATGGTGCAGGAGAGCCCCCAGTGGCGCTGACGAGCTCGGCGATGCGGTCGAGCCAGTCTTCATAGAAGTCGTTGACGGAGCGGTAACGCGGGAGCTCGTGTGCCATGAGCAACGCAGCTTGCGCATCCGCGGGTCCGCGACTAGCGTGGGACGAGGAGGCCGCCGGAGTCAGCGACTGGGTGGCGGTGTGTCCGTCCTGTCGCACGGAGGGGTGCAGGGACGAGGCATGCTGCTCGCGCCGCGCCGGGACGGTGACGGCGTTGGCAGCAGGCGATGGTGAGCGACGGGGAGGTCCGCCAGTGGGAGCCGTCTGGGCGACGCGGGCAGCAAGGGCGGCCCGACGCTCAGCATGGGCTCGACGAGCGTCGGCCATGGAACCGGCGGAATGATGGAGCGTGGATCGACAGAAGGGAAGCTTCGGCGCACCCCTACCTGGCGCGCCAAATGTCGGATCTTGGGTTCCATCAAACCCTTGAGGTTCGAACACTGGGGTGCGCACGAAGATCTCTACTTTCCGCTCTAGTTCGCTCTCGCACCGATTCCTAGGCCTAGCTCGACAAACCCGAAGAACAAGAGACACAAGGATTTATACTGGTTCGGGCCACCGTTGTGGTGTAATACCCTACTCAAGTGTGGTGTGGTGGATTGCCTCGTAGGCTGAGGATGAACAAGTACACAGGAATACAGCCTCCTGAGGAGAGGTGTTCTTGTGCTCGGTGAGCTAGTGGGTGTAAGGGTGGACTGAATCTGATCTTCCTATGGTGATGGCTAGCCCTATGGATAGAGGCCCGGGTCTCTTCCCAAATATTGAGCAGGAAGGAATCCCACAACGGTCAAGTTTGAAGGGGGACAACTAGTAAAAGCTATCATGATAAAAGGTGGTCTTCGCCTGCCAAAGGCTCTGGTGGTGACGTCGTCGTGGACTCCGTGGTGACCTTCGCCTTGCCATCCTGCCGGTCTTGGTCTCGTTGCACCGATATGGAAACATTTGCCTGACGCATCGGGACTCCTCGCCTGCGCTTGCCCCTTTAGCACCAAAGAGGAAACTGGCTTCCTGCGCCCGCTGGCGCCCGCTTGGCATTGGTCGTCATGACTCACGTCACGCGAACCTCGCGAGGTGTCCCTTGACGTGATATCTCCGCTCCTCGGGAGCCAGCCTAGAGAGGCCGCCCCAGGGGAGGTCTTGCGTCGTCCGCCTCGCGAGGCTTGGCCCGTCGCGAGGGTCTTGAGTGGTTGTTGATGAAGACGGGCCGTACCAGGCCGCTGGATGAGCCACGCTCTGAGCCGATGGCAGGCAAGTCTGGGTACCCCCATTCCCAGAACGCCGACAAGTTCATCAACAAATTTGAAGTATGACGGTGCAGAAAAATCAGACTCAATGGAACTTGCTAATTAAACCAGATAGAATCACAGAAACTACAGCAAAATGCACAATTGTATTTTTGTTTTTTAAGAATTAAGCAATAAACCATTACAAAATTCTTCAAAAAATCGTGTCCTGATATACTTATCAACGAAAGAAGAACATCAAAATGGCTAGATTTATAGTTCATCAAAAGATTCATTACTTGGGGGCAGCAATGAAAGTTGCTTTAGCAAAATCTCTAGCATCCAATTGCACTCCAAAAACATGTGCACTGATTTATCAGTAAGATGTCGAATCTGACATGAAAAATCATCACAGATAAAAAAATTGCACAGACAAATCAGGACGAACAGGAAATTTGCGTATCGAAATTTCATGGAGCAAAAGCGTTGCCGAAAAATAGTTCGCTGACCTCTTCCTTAGCCTCATCTCTGCACTGAACAGCCGTTACAATCTGGGTTTGGATGACAACACCCTCCATCTGCCCATGTCGTATTTCTCATGGATGATCATTGCGATGTCGGATCCAGCCAGGAGCACCACCCGACTTCTGTCCAAATAGGAAGTCAATATCTTGGCTCGGACTGAGATGGCCTCTCTCCTGTGGTGACGCCTGCCACTGGCTCCCCCCCGGCGACATCCCTGCCTCGTGCAGCCT
>LR738713.1:166746858-166768040 GCA_902687465.1 Secale cereale | reverse complement strand
GATGGATCGCTCCCGTGGATCCTCCAGTGAGGCGATCTCCGGCCTGAAGCGGGGCGCGATGGCTCCGGTGAGGTTGTCGCTAATCTGGAGTATGAGGCTGCGCTCCGTGCTAAGCTTCAGGCCTCACTCGCCCCGGAGGCGGGATCTGCGGCGGCGACGGCCGGTGTGTCCCCCTGCGCCTTTGGATCTGGCCCGTCGGTCCCTCTGCCCCCGTGCTTGGTGCTCCTGTGGCTGCTGTCGACCCCTGGGAGTTGGCAGCGGCGGGCAGTCGGGCGGGCTCATTGGGGTAGTCCCCGCCGCCTCCTCCGCAGGGTGCTGCCCCCCGGGGTGGCGGGCCGCTGCGGGCTCCGGCGGTGGCTGGTGGTGGTCCGTCCCGCTTCATTCCTCGTGGTGCGTCGGGGGCTCCGATTCGCTGCCCCGTCGGATCTGCTGCTGGGCGGGGTGCCGGATCTGGGTCTGGTGTGTCCGGTGACGGTATTCTCCCTCCTCCTCCTCGCGGTCCTGGTCGCATCCCCCCTCAATCTCAGGTCTCCAATTCCATTCTCAACTGCTTTGCATGTCATCACCCCGGCCACTTCCAGTCTCGTTGTGAAAATCCCCCCTTCTGCCTCATATGCAGGGAAGACGACCACCTCACGATGGACTGCTAGAACCGTCTCAAACCTCCAGCTTTCGTTCATTATGGTCTTGGCCTTCCTGGATGTTCTTTTTTTTGCTTTAGATAGGGAGGTCCCTGAGGTAGCTCCTATCCCGTCACTGTCCAACGTTGGCATCATCTCTGTCCAGTCTAAACGCATCTCTCCCCAGGTTCTTCTTGATGAGCTTCGGTTGTGGGATGAGGGTGGGTGGGATTGGCAAATCCGCCAACTTTTTGATTTCGAGCTTGCTGCGACTTTCCCTTCCAAAGAGAGTCTTTGCATGATCTCCTCATGTACTAGCTTTACGCTTCTGTTGAATCAACTGGCGGTTTTGGTCAAAGCTGCTTCCAATGGGTCCAAGGCGATCTCCTCTTTGTCTGATGTTTGGGTGCTTGTTGAAGATGTTCCTCCTAACATGCGCACCACGGCATTCCTGATGGAGTTCGGGGTTCTCATCGGTAAGCCTATTGAGGTGGATCAAGAATCTCTGGCCATCCTTGGGCCGGCTCGTCTCCGGGTCTGGTGTGTCGACCCTTTGTGTATCCGTGGTTTCATTGATGTCTTCCCGGCGGCTGGTGGCTTTCGGCTTCGGGTTCGGGTGGAGGGTGCCTCGGGCCCGGTGTCGCCCCCTCCTCCTCCTCCGCCCCAGCCTCCGGCAATGACGATAAGAGCAAAGATGGGGATGGATGCCCAGATGACTCCATGCATGGTACTGATCACCATTTTACCCAGTCGGAGTGGGATGGGCTATCCCCCGAAGACCAGGAGCTGCTGAAGGAGAATGCTCCGGCTGGCAGGGGGGCTCAGGACTCGATGCCTGACTGGGGCAGAGGGGATGCGGCCTCTGGTGGGGCTAAGGGCACACCATTCTCGGTGGTGTGTTCTAATCTTCCTGCCCGCCCCGCCTCTCCTTCCCTTTCTGGCATTAAAGATTTGCCCCCGGCTGGCCCCGCCGCGTCCAAGAAGAAGAAGAAATCATCGGTCAAGAAGTATTCAGCAAAGAGCAGGGCATTTGGAGATTCTAGGCAGTCTGTGGCTGGGCTTTGTCGCAGGCTTGATGCTGACCTGGGTACGGCCTCGGGCCCATCTTCTATTGTGGCTTCCCCCTGCCGTGCTCGCCCTGTGCCTGTGCGTTCGCGTGCCTCCACAGCTCGCAAGAGCGGCCGCGTCTCCAACTGCGGCGAGCGAGTGGCCGATCGGGCTGCTCGGCGTGCCGCAGCTCGGGATCTGCCTCCCTCAGGTTCGCGCCCAGTCCCCTCCTCCTCCCTCCCCGCTGTTCACTCCCCTGTTCGTTTAGTTCTCATGTCGCAATCTGATGATCATTTGCTTAAAATTTTAGATGATGTGGGCATTTTCTTAGACTCTAGTTTGGGATCACCCTCTTCTGTACTTGGTATTATTAGGGCTAATGAATTAGCTCAGGCTGACATTGCGAAAGCTAAGGAGGGTGGGGTGGGATCGAATGCCTCACTGGTTGTGGCCAATGGGGACGAGGGGGGAGATGACAGGTGTCAGGCTTCTCCGATGGTTTCTAAACATGGGGCTGGGAAACGTGCTAAACCCTGCAAGGCTCCGAGCAGGTCGAGTCTTAGAATTAAAAACTTACCCTACAGATGAAGGCCTTATTCTGGAACATTAGAGGTTTCGACGCTAGGGGGCGCAGGGACCAGCTTAAAGACCTGGTGCGGTCTGAAAATGTGGATTTTATTGGCCTTGTCGAGACTCTAAAATCATCCTTCACCTCTAGCGAACTCTCGGCCGTTGCTGGGATAGATAGATTTAATTGGGACTTTGTGGCCTCTGCTGGACATTCGGGTGGTATTCTCCTTGGTACCAAAAAAGATGTTTTCGATTTTGTTGCTTTTGATCATGGCATCTTTTGGGCGAGCATGGTGGTATCTCATCGGACTCTTAACACTTTACTAGAAATCATGGTGGTCTATGGTCCGGCTGACCACTCTATGCCATATGTTTTTTGGACGAACTTAGTAATAAAATTGAATCTTGTCAGCTGCCTCTCCTGATTGGGGGCGATTTTAACTTGATGCGGTATCCTTCTGATAAGAGCTCCTCTAATTTCTCTTGGCCTCTGGCTGATGCCTTCAATGCTTTCATTAGGGACACGGGTATTCGTAAAATTCCTAGGGTTGGGGTGTACGATGGCTCACGCTCGGTTGGCTTCCCGAGGTTTCAGTTTGATGCTTCCTGGCTACAAGTGGAGGGAATCACTGACTTGCTGGCGCAAAAGATTTCGATTTTCCTATCCTCTAACCGCCGATCTTTTGGCCCGATGGATGACTGGCATCAATGCTCCTATTTTCTTCGTAGATTCCTTAGAGGCTGGTCCAAAAATCATTATGCCGAGTCAAGGCGAGACAAAGCTAGGTTGGCTGCTCAAATTAGTGAGCTTGACGAGCGCGCGGATATTTCTGGTCTGTCCATGGCCGAATGGCAGATCCGTTACGGCTTAGAAGAGGCTCTATTGGGTATTCATCGGCAGGAGGAAGTGTATTGGAAGTAGAGAGGCACTATCAACTGGACCTTAAAGGGTGACTTGCCCACGGCCTATTTCTTCGCTATTGCTAATGGTAGACGTCGGAGATGCCTGATTAATAGCCTCCTTATTGACGGCGTCAGGGTCTCTGACCCTTCGGTGATTCTGCGCCATGTGGTTCAATTCTTCTCTAACCTATTAGCGGCTAAACCTGAGCTGGATTTTAAGTTAGCTCCGTCTTTCTGGTTCCCTCACAAACAGATTTCGAGCGCTGAAAATGATAGTTTGCTGATCCCCCGTCAGAAGAGGAAATTTTCGAGACGATTCGTACTGCCAACTCTAATGCGGCTTCAGGACCTGACGGCTTTTCCATCCATTTCTTCCGGAAATTCTGGCCTCAGTTAAAAGGCCTAATTAAGGCTATTGCACAAGGGTTTTGGCTGGGAACTGTTGACATCTCGAGACTTAACTATGCGATACTCACCCTCATTCCTAAGGTCAAAGGTGTTGACTTGATCTCCCAATTTAGGCCCATTGCTCTAATTAACAACTTTGCGAAGATTCCCGCTAAGGGCATGTCTACTAGGGTTTCTCCGATCGCCCATCGGGTCATTAGTCCTTTCCAATCTGCGTTCATAAAGGGGAGATTTATCTTGGATGGGGTGCTTTGCTAACATGAGATAATTCATGATCTGCGAAGTAAGAGCACTAAGGCAGTGGTCCTTAAACTATACTTCGAAAAGGCGTATGACTCGGTGAGTTGGAATTTCCTCCGCCAAGTTCTGCTGGGTAAGGGCTTCGAGGGTTTGGTGGTGCACCGCCTGATGCAGCTAGTCTCCGGTGGGCACACGGCTGTGGCGGTGAACGGTCAAACTAGTAACTTTTTTGCTAATGGTAGGGGCCTGAGACAAGGGGATCCGGCGTCCCCGTTGCTTTTTAATTTTGTAGCCGATGCTCTATCTCACATTCTTTCTCGTGCTGCGGCTGCTAGACACATTTCACCTGTTAGCTCTCACCTTATCCCTAATGGCATCACTCACCTCCAATATGCGGACGATGCCATCATTATGGTTGAACTTAATGAGAACAGTCTCACGAATCTGAAATTTCTTCTTATATGCTTCGAAGCTCTTTCGGGTCTTAAAATTAACTTCTCTAAGAGCGAGGTCATTGTTACTGGGGTGTCTGATTCGGAAGCTCAGCGGGTGGCACATCTTATGAATTGCTCTCTTGGGTCTTACCCTCTCAAATATTTGGGCTTACCTATTTCCCCGCTCAAGCTTTTGGTGGAAGATTTCGCCCCGGCAGTGACTAAAGTTGGCAATAGAGTTTTGTCATGGAGAGGTCGCTATAACTCTCAGGCGGGCAAGGTTGCCCTTACTAACTCGTGCCTCTCCTCCCTTCCGATGTTTCTAATGGGCTTCTATCTACTGTCCGGAGGGATACACACTGGTTTCGACAAGCACAGGGGTGCCTTCTATTGGAATTCCTCCGATAATAAACGCAAATATAGGATGGTTAAATGGGACCTCATTTGTAGACCTAAGAACATGGGGGGCCTTGGCATCATTAATACTCGAATCATGAACAAGTGCCTTATGTTAAAATGGTGGTGGAAGATAATGTACATTGAGGATCGTCCAACTTGGCTTTCCCTTCTCAAAGCTAAATACTTCCCCTCCTCGAGCCCTATGTTCGCACCCTCTTCTGGTGGTTCTCAATTCTGGCGTCAGCTTGGTAAAGTTCAACCGATTTTCTGATCTCTTGTTAAATTTGTAGTTCGGAATGGTAAATCTACTCGTTTTTTTGTTAGACTGGTGGGTAGGGGATACCACGCTTGCGGTTGCTTATCCGACTTTGTTTTCGTTTTGTGCTGATCCCGAGATCTCTATCTTTGAGCTCTCGGTTCAGGACTGGGTGTTAGATTTTCGGCGTTCTCTTTCCCCTGTGGAGTTGGAAGAATGGCAGCGCCTTACTGCCTGCTTCCCCCTTGCTTTCGGAGGAAGAGGACTCCGTTGTTTGGCCCCATTCCTCCTCGGGGCATTTCTCTGTTAAATCGGCGTATTCAAAACTTAACTCCGGCGGCCGTACTGCTAAGTTTAAGAATATATGGTCAGCCCGCATTCCTCCTAAGATTAAAATCTTCCTATGGCAAGCTCTCCATCGTAAACTCCCTGCGGCTGATCAGATTAAGAAGAGGAACGGGCCGGGCTCTGATAGATGTCAGTTATGTGGTGCTCTTGAGAATACCGAACATATATTCTTTCAATGCTCTCTGGCTAAATTCATTTGGAGTTGCATTAGACTTTGGCTTCGTGTTAATTGGAACCCATCTTCTTTTGAGGATTTACGACGTTGTATTAATTCTCTATCAGGCCGGTCTAAGAGGGTTTTCTTGGTGGGCTGGGCTGTGATCTGTTGGTCGCTATGGACTACTAGAAACAAGTTCACTATTGAACACATTTTCCCGACTAACCCCGTGAGTTGCTTATTTAAAGCCAATGTCTTTTTGCAACAGTGGAGATCATTGACTAAGGAAGGGGACCTAGAGGCTTTCGACGACATGTTATCTAAAATGAAATCTACGGCGTCTTCCCTGCTGAGGCACTCTAGGAGGACGGATTCCTAAATGTTTCTGCTGATCGGCTTGCGTGCCATGTTAGGCTGGATGCCTTGTACTCGTACTTCTTAGCCCTATTCTGCTAAACTTATGTGGTGTTATGTGCTGGTGTTATGACTCTGCCTGGTGGCTTTATTTATAAAGTTAGGCGATCGCCTTTTCTCTAAAAAATATATCTTGGCTCAAGTCTCCTCCGCCTCCCCTCCCCTCCGTTTCCACATCCCTCCGGTCTCCTCCCCTCCCCTCTGCCTCCGATCCCGGCTGGGCAGATCCGGCTGGGCAAAGCCCGTGCGGGGGATGATGACGGCGGCGGGGCGTCCCTCCGTCGCGGCTTGGAGGCGCTTCAAGACGACGTGTGTGGCCATTGCGCCGGTCACGCAACAACGTGACCTCCTCTCTTTTTGGTTGTCTTCATCGTCGGTCCAAAGGGATCGGGTCGATGGGTGTTGCCTCGCGGTGGCTTTCCGGTGGCGGATCAACTGGAGGAGGAGATGGTGGCCTAACTGCTGAAGTGGGTAAGGATGCCACCATCGTCGGCGGCGCTCGTGGGTGTCGTTTTCCTTGTTGGTGGCGATAGTGGGGGCGGCCCTCGCTCCATTGTTTCCGGAGAAACCTCATATCTGCAGGAGGCTATCATTGACGGCGGCGGCCGTGGGCATCGTAGCCCTCGTTGGAGGCATTGAGGGGCCTCGTGGGCATCATCTTTGGAGACATTCATCGGCTGGACGAACATTTGGACGTCTTGGTGGCTGGGCGTCGGTAGGTGGTGGAGTGGTGCTTCATTCTACACATCGATTGCGGCGGATCTCGGCGGCGTGGCGGCGCAGTGGAGACTCGGCGTTCGATGGGTGGCGATGGACTCGCGCAGGAGGACGACGATGTCTGTCGTTGATGACAAAGAGGCCTAACAAGGTCGATGCGTCAGTATCTGATCTGAGGATGGATCGATAAATGAAGGAGGTAATTGTCCTTGCAGCATGCACATGTGGTGCCCACTGAAAAAGCGCCGGACCGGTGTACATCGTAGTCCAAGTATTGTGGCTTGGATCGGGCATCCGGTAGATGTTAGGTGTTGATGCGATGTCTGTTTGGTATTAGGCTCGGACATTCGGCACCCCTTCATCACGAGGATAGGAGTAGCGACATGTGTTGCCAAGATGGTTGCTTCTGACTTATTAATGTATTACTTTGTAAGAGTTTTGTGAATAATTCATAAAATGACTGCATGCATCGCCTAGATGCAGAAGCCGGGACACATCCTCCTTTTCAGAAATAAAAACAGATCAGGTATAGACACATGAGTACATGAAATTGCAACGGAAGAATGCCATCGATATTTTAAACTAGACACAGTTCGGCTTCCAGACATCGGGATAACTCAAACTGCTTTTACCATGCACCAACGATTAGAATAGCTCTTGCAAAATAACAGTTCATAGCTAGCATGTACATTCATTAAACATGGATCATCAGTTAAACAATACTAGTACAAATGCCCGTGCGTTGCAACGGGCATGGAATCTTGCAAAATCTACTCAATGTGTCATTAGGATTAGGTATAGTTTTTTTTTTAAGTTTGGATCACTGTGACTTATTGAAGTTATCACGTTGGTAGGCTCGAAAATAAAACATAGGCAACTTTGTTCGTCGAACGTCGCACCCAAAAACCTTGGACTCCATGAAGTTATCAAGAAGTTCTTTATCATTACGCACCATTTTTTATATTCAGTTATAATAAACTTAATTATTGTTACTCGGCTGAATATTGGTCGTTAAGAAGCCACCTCGACATTCTTTGCCTGACTGAAGAATAATTCATGGAATAGTCTCTAAATCTTTTTTCTTTTCTTTTCGGAAAACATGATATATATTTTTAATAAAACGAAATGATTTATTAAAAAGTATCATTTTTCTGAACATTTCTAAATGCATTTTTGAAATGTAACAACTTTTGGGAATTTTGATCAGTTTTTAAAAGTGTGAATATATATAACTGTGTGCTTATTATAAAACGATTTTTACTATGTTGGGTATTTTTGGATATATATAAGTTTGTTGTACTTTTCATTTTTATTTTCTGTTTTTATTTTATTTTATGTTATAATAATTTGTAATTACAAAAAGGTTCTAAAATTGCTAAAAACATTGTTAGTTTTGACTTCTCAAAAACAGTTCTTGTATTAAAAAAATGTCCATGATTTCAAAAAATATAAACAATTTTTATTTTGATGAACAATTTTTTATTGTTTCGAAAAAAATATAAGCTTTCTTTAATAATGATGCACGTTTTTTAAACTTAAATAACAACTTTTAAATTCGGTAAAAAATTGAATTTGTTGAACTTTTTTTTGAAAATGATGAACACAATTTTAATTTAATGAACATTTTTTAGGTCAGTGAACAAATTTTGATGAACATTTTTTAAATCGAACGAAAAAATTGATTTCGGTGAACCCTTTTTTTTACATCGACGAACATTTTTTGAAATTCGATGAACAAAAAACTCTTCGCAAATTTGAAAAGAAATTACACAAAAGAAAAGTTAAAAAGTAAAGATGAGAAAAGAAGAATGAAAATGGAAACAAAAAGGAAAATGAAAGGAAAAAAGAAAGAAAACGAAAATACGAATAAAAAACAAAAAATGGGCTTGCCCATGAGAACGCCAGCGCGTGTGGGATGGTGCGCTTGGTAGCGCCGTATAGGCTTCCCCCTAGATAACACTTTGGTATTCAAAAAAAGGGAGTGTAATAGACTGAAACTGAATTGGCCTTCAATCAAATATACCAACCAGTAAAAATCTGACAGCAATTGAAAAAAACTTGACTGAAAATAAAGGGGCATTCAACCAATTTTTTCAGGCACTATAAACATGGCACGTGTATGTATGACCTATGCGCTCTATGATCCATGAGCAAGCAATGAAAGGGCCCAAAAAGCAACACTGCTAGGTGAGTACTCTCACGACCATCTCCAGGTTATTGACAGTTTTGTTTTCTACCACTAAAAAAAAAGACTGTTTTGTTTTCTTCACAATACTATTGGAAGAAAACCTGAAATTCTCATGGCATTCTCAAGGATCTGAAGTTGATACTTGTGGAAGAAACTCCTGAACACAAACATACTATAAATTCATAATTAGGCTGCCGTAAAATCATCATCAACCTGCTGTACAATGATCAACACAAGATGAACTAATCACATACTAAACATTTCATCGTCATGAAGACTTAAATACAGTGGGTTCAGTTGAAATTTACAGTCATCTCACTATGAATAAACAGTAACTTTTAAAGTGTATCACATATTCAGCTTTGATGAATTTTACAGTGTTCATTTTACTAAAATTCCAGTCAGTAACAACCAGATCACAACAAAGATACTGGAACTTCAGTAAAAATAAGGAGAAACAACCAGTAACAATGTGTGCTTTATGATCAGATAAGAACGAGAAAGAGGATGGAGGAAGAAGGGGACAGAATAGCTACACAATCAGGACTACAGTCACACCAAGAAGACAAACTGTAGGTCAGTATTCTCAGAATCTCCTTCAAATAGTTCTTCCAGTAAAGAATGTAGCATTGTAAATTCAGGTAACTGTATAGTGTAAAATCTATCACTATAAAATACAAAAATCACAACCTTTAGGCTACTACTATAAATTACAGTAGTTTATAGGATTGTAAAACTTCAAACAAGATAGTGTAAATTCAAACATAATGTAAATTCAAACAATCAAAAAAAATATAGTGCAGTAAATTATAGAAGCTATAGGACAGTAAATCCATCATCTGGTTAGTCATCAATTAACTATAATTTACTACGAATACAAACAAAAAAGTAGACTTCTATGAATACTACAGTACTGAAAATCCGAAGGTTGAGGTCGGCCATGGCGCCCATGCATTGCATCTGGAAAAAAATTCGCACGCCCTTATGGTTGTCCGGATCTTCTACTTGAAGACGGCTAATCATTACGCCGTCGTCCCGAGGTCTTCCTCACTTCCCTCATTGTTTGATAATCTATCCAGCCCTTTTCTAATGGACCACTTGGCCCGCTGTTTACAAAGCACATATCAGCACACTGTAACACTGCCAGTAGTATTCATACATGGAAAGCCCACGCAACGTTCAATCCTTCTTTACCGGGTCTTTCTCTTATTGTCACGTTGTAACCACACCCCTTAACCCTCTGCACAACTGTCATTCCTTCTTCACCGGGTCTATCATTTGCCACGTTATACCCCACCTCACCCTCCTGCTGTTCTATATCTGTAAGCATCTTTTTGATCCGCTAAGCATCTTGTTTCAATAGATAAGTCGAGTTGTATAGCCGTCTAACTGGTATTATCATTGGTGCTTCCTGAACCACGTAAAGAATTGGACTCTTGTGATCCTGAATAATGAACTGAATCCGTAACAAAAAATGCTCAACATTAAGAATATTTAATTTAAAAAACCAGGACCTGAACGATTATATGCATAAGCCTGATGGTTGCATATAATACAAAGATTGTTGAACCGGTGATTGCTAAGAGGTCAATTTCATGCATCAAATATAAACTGTAGAAGAATTTGATAATTCTAAGCTTGCAAGGAAACCTGGGTACAAAAATGACCTATTGGGTGTCGCCTTCTAGGAAATCTACCCTGTTCTAAAGGCTTGTGTAGATGAATTATTTTCTATGTGGAAAGATATACTTGTACACGATGCGCCTTCGCCCGCTAATAGCGGCTAAGAAGCATGATCAGCTAGAGCACCATCACTGGATTTAACCAGAACAAAAAGCAAACAATTTTATACATGAATATCTATATAACTGCAGTCAGAACTAAAGGTACCCGATTTTAAATATGGGTTGGGTGGCCAGTAGGAGTGCAGTACTTGAGACACTATGCTAGTGTAGTAAACGAAAATTTGGCCGGTCAGCTTCTATAGGGAATGCAAAACACTTATGAAATAAGAAACAGAGAACATCTAAGCAGAAATAAGGTACATGTTTGCTTACGAATGGTACTAACATGATATATTTTCTGCCCGCCGATAAGTTATACTAAGGTTGAGACACTTATTTTGGGACGGATGGAGTATGTGTTTTTACCTCCTCGTCATATCTGGATTGATGCCTTTTTTTTACTATTGTGTACAATGACATGAAAGTGTACATACCATTGCCTAATATCATATCCGCCTTAGGAGTATTGTACATTATATTTTTCATCTATATATCTTATGTAAGAAGTAAGATCATGGTCGAATAAAGTTGTTCACGCTGACCATTGCTCGTCGTATAATCTCAAAATAATATATCATAATCGGACTCGTGAAGATAAAGACGAGATGTTGTATTTTATGATGTTATGTTCTCTACACATGCAATGGTAGTTTCCTAGGAAAATAATCTCAGTAAAACAACTGAAATAAAAACGAAGGATATTTTATCGGGATCTGATACGAACGTCAATAAAGTAGATCAGACTACCATCAATTAACACACACACATATATGGTATTGTGCTCGATTTTTACTCAACGTGGCAAAACAAAATTTCTGCAAATGAATGATAATTGACGAACTGTTATTAGGGTTGAAATGTGATTGCTATGTGATTTGAGTATTTCCTCCTAATTTTACTTTTCCGTCGATCATCCGGAAGAAAGACTGCTATATGTTTCTAGTGATTTGGTCAGAACTTGAATTCCATGTTATATGCAGCACTGCATGATTGCCTTAACACCTTTTTAAGAGTACATGTGCTAATCTGATAATCTAGATCAGAAATATGCTAATGTTGGAACCAAAATATGCAAAAGAACGTAAATTACAATATATACATTGAAGATAAGTACTAAAAACACAATTCCATAACGATGCTAGCTGACTTATATTATTCTTGTAGCATGATACTGCTACTGCTTGCTTGATAGATTAACTACAGGGCCAGTATTTCGATTTCACTTGAGAAAGTAAGTGAATCTTAATGCATGATACCACCTTTTGTGTTCATCATGCACTGTAATTTTTAACAGTTGTGTATAAACTAAACTTTAGCTATTTAAATGTGAGATCAATCAAAATGGCTAACAAAATGATGCCAATTTATGCATTTGCAAACATCTAGTGTGTTGCAACTAATTTTCTAGGCTCTCTTTTTCTTAGCTGCAGGTTGACTCCCAAAATAAGCAAAGGATAAAAGAAATAAAAACAAAAAAAATATTTGTAGAAACCAAGGATCAAACCTGGACCTCCCGCTTGCAGCCGCAAGGGACAAGCCATTGTGCTACACGAATTCTCTTGGCACACATGGGACTTTCACGCATAATAAACAAACGCCAGCGGCGACTTGAGAAGGGAAAAACCGAACCGTTTTTTCACTTAGCGGTGGCAGGGGGGTAATTATTAGCAACTACGGGGTAATTCTTATGACGGACGAGCTGAAACCCAACTTTCTTTATTACTAGGAAAATTGCCCGTGCGTTGCAACGGGAGAAAAAAAATAGATTTGATCATAACGTATAATGCACATCGACATGACAGAGCAGACACAATTGCATACGGCCTGACAGGGATCCACTTCATGTTCACTGTCTACCATCACCGCGACACCTCTGTGAGCATGCGGTCTGCAGGACACCAAGCGCGGTTGAGAAGGCCCTGGAGGCATCAATAGGTGCCAACATTGTCTCCGCCTGCTCTTTCATCCAATGATTGGTCAACTGGACTATATGTAAATTTCTTCCAAAATTACTTTACCGCCCATACAAAGCCTTTACCTTCATAAACTAATAAAATATACAGAGAATCAAAAGCAGATAATGACACTACTTGTAGTATTCTTGACTAACAAATCGCCAATACATGATGCCCATGTTGAAAGCTAGTAATACATGACTCGTGTATCCCACCTCTTTAATTCCATGATCATATATTATTAGCTCAAATAGAATACCGATAGATCTAACATTTTTTATATTAGGGACATTTTCGCTTGTGTGCGTATAATTTTAATCTTGTTAGATATTAATTAACTCAAGGGAGGAGGCAACACTTAGCATGATGTGGGGACCCTGACTCATAAGTCGAGATCACCGAATGCACGTGTACAGTGATCCCAGAGATCAATGCTCACTGAACACACAGAAGCTGAATAACAAGAGTCTTACATCCATACATACCGTATTACACAAATAGGACCATAATGGTCAAGTCTTGAGTATATCATCGCAGCGGAAATCTTCAATAACAACTTGGACCCATGCCATCTGCCTTAACCCTACAGGCATTCTGACTGGGAAGCGTCCTAGCTCGCATGCTCGTCACCAAGAAATCTTCATCATAACCTGTTCTCTCCTGCCTGGCCAGTAAAATAACCAGTGGCAAGCCAATGAGTACTTTGAATGTACTCGCAAGCAACCCAAGTGTGATGACAGAATAGTTATGCAAAGCTCTACTGCTAAATTGGCAGTTTTGCGGAAAGCTAGTTTTTCATATGCAAGTATGATCAACATATAACATGGGCATGCATGTGTCTGCAACAAGTATCAGGAGGTCACAGACAGCGTTATCGAGAAAGAGTTGTAATCAACTCATGCTCAAGCTCATTGTGACTTTCTCACAATCACATCAACAATATCTCTGAATCGTGTTGTTTCCCAGAAACTTATGGACATAGTCTAAGTAGCACCACCCAACTGTCCTTGACCGCGGACACGGCTATTCGAATAGTTTGACACTCTGCAGAGGTTACACACTTTACCCACTAGATCCGGGGAACTTCCGTGTCATCCACGACCCGCGGTACCTCAAGTACCCGGGGTAAGCACCCGATCACTATCTTTCCCTAGGCGACACTAATATGGAGTCCACTCGATTGGTAACAGACCCATGCCAACATTTCACATCTCAAGGTTTTTGGAGCCTCGCTCCCATATTCATCACATACCACTGACACGGGGTACCAACGGTGTGTTCGGTGCCCTGTGAAAACAGTCATGGCCGCCTATCCAAGCACGACCCCGTCCCGAGAGTGACCTCATGTCACCCCCGTCACTAGTAATGCGGGCACCATGCTAGTATCGACCTAGGTAATCAATAATGCCCTTTCCCATATAAGGGTAGAGTGGTTGCGCATGTTTGGTTGGGACGGTAGTCACACATAAATCTAATCCATCTCTGTAAACAACACTTTCGTCAAGCCTCGGCACACTACTTCTTCACCAAGTAGTGCCCTAGTTCCTCATCAACTTCCAGGGGCATTAATGGCACCCACTGGGTCATTTGCAAGTATGTCAGACCACACTTGTTTCACTCAATGCATAACCCTGACCCATTTTGCTTAGCCAACTACTATAGCATACATCTATCTACTCCCACCCACATAACCCTCACAGGAAGGTAGGTGTAATGCCCCGGATGTAATACTTTCCCTTTTGGGTATATAATATATCTCCGGCTTCATCTATTCCATTTTGGGTTCTTTGTCTTTCGGGTTTTTGTCGTTTTGTTGTGTGAGTGTGTGGCATTCATTCATATCATGTAGACATGTGCATTGCATTGCATTTGTGTTGTCGGTTGCATCCGGTTCCACGCGTTCCTTCCCGTTGTTCGTTTCGCGTTCCGGAGCTCCCTCACGTGTCCGTGACGTCCCGTAGGCCTACTTTGTTGTTTGGGCGTGTAACGTTGCCGGTGTGGCGCGAGACTTGTCGTGTGTTGTTGTTTTGTTGTGCGTAACCCGCCTCTCGAATCTCGTCGCGTTTCGAGTCCGTTTGCTATCCCTTCAGTTCTTCGTGTGGGTCCAAAGTGCCTTCACTTTGTGTCCCAGAAACACCCCTCCAGCAGCCCACTACCCTCTCCTACGCCCATCTAAACTAACCCCGCGATCGGATCCGTCGGATCGCGATCGGAGGGTTCCTAACACCCCTAAATCCCCTAACCCTAGCTATCTGCTATATATAGACCCCCTAGGTCCATTTTTGGGCATCCCTAACATCTAGCCCTTCTTCCCCCTTTTCTCTCCTCATTTTTTTCCCCAGATCCACTGCCATTGGCAGCTCCCGCAGCCATCGCACCTGGGATCGAGGCCTCGACCAGATCCCTCGATCCAGGCGGTCAACGGCCAAGTCTCCAGGCGCATCGGCTCCTTCGATCGCCAACGCATCCCGCGCCCAGGCGAGCCAGCTGGGCTCCTTCCTTCGCCACCGCAGCCCCGTGGAGGGACCACTTCGTCGCCGCGTGGCCTGTTCCTCGCTGGGCCGCTCCCTCGCCCCGACCGCACCACCCCGCAGAGCCGGGCCGCCATCTTCTTCGCCTCCGCTCGCCCAGCGCCGGGCGCCTCGACCACTTCCAGGGCCGGCTCCCGCATAGGCCCAGGCCACCGCCAGCCAAGCCACCGCCTCCTCGCTGGGCCGATCGCCCCGCCTGGCCGCCCCTCCGCCAGGTCGACCGAGCCGGGCCGCTCGCCTCCCGCGCTTCCACCGCTGGGACGAGCCGCCGCCCCTCCAGGCCGCTCGCCTCGCCGCAGCGGGCCGCCGCCTCGTCAGGCCAGTTCGAGCCGGGCCATCTCCTCCTCCCGATCGGGCCAGATCCACCGATTCCTCCGGGCCTATGTTTTTTTTTCCAGTTAATCCTGAGGTTGATTCTCCCCCTCTTTTTCCTCTAAGTACCAGTAATTTTTAATGTCTGATGCAATGTTCAATCTGCTCTAACTTTTTGTGTGGTTGTCCATTTCGCGCAAATAGCATGTCCAGGCGTTCGTGGTGATTAGCACTACGTTTTATCTTTTAGTGTCATGCATGTTAGAAGTCATCTAGATGCTTGTTTTCCCGTTGCAATAGTGCATCCCGATATAAACTGCTGCTATGTGATGTTTTTATGCCATCTTTGCCATGTGATAACTTTTAGCTCGTTTGTCCGAATGATGCAAATGACATGTCCACGTGTTCGTCTTGCCATGCTCTACATGTTGCTTGTGTTAGGGTGCATGATAGATTTATTCTTGCCATGTATATCTTCGTTGCAAAGTGCCATGTGGCTGTGATGTTGTTTCACTTGTTATGAAATGCCATCTTGTTGAGCTCAGTGCCATCGTTGTGTTTATCTCCATGAAGCATGCTTGTGTGTTTCGGAATCACCATCATGTGTACTTTGATGAGGTGCTTACCACTTGCCATGTTTAGTTTCGAGGTGACTTAAACATGCTCTTTTAGATGCCATGATGAAATTGCTGTTTTAGGACTTAGTGGATTTTCACTAAGTCTGAAATCTGTAACGTTCCGATGCCATGTTTGCTTGCTGCTCTAGGACAAACCATGATAGTTTTGGAGTGGATCTTGATTGTTCCTTGTAGTATATATTGTTGGCTTAACATTCATGTTCTCACATGCTTATTCAAGTGGCTGTAGCATGTTTATCTTTTGCTCCAAAGTTTCAATAAAATTCTGCTGCCAGAATTTTATTGTCCAGTTCAATATGTCCAAGCTTATTGCTATTGATCCGTGACTCCTTTGGGGGTGCACCTTTGGACTTATTTGTTGTAGGATATGTCTAGTTTATGTTCATGTCCTTTGCCATGATGTTTGAGTGCTGTAGCTTAATTATTTTGTGCTCCGAAGTTGCTATGTTGCTGTAATTTTCAGCTTTCGCTCATTTCTTGTTTCGGGCATAACTTTTAGCCCGTAACTCCGATTTCAACGAGTCTTATATGAAACTTGATTGATTTTCTGTGTAGATTCATAATATCTTATTTTTATCATGTTTTGAGTTGTTTTGCTTGAGTGCTATTTTCCATGCTCCGTGTGCATCCTTAGTGCATCCATCATGCATCCATCTTTTTCGAGTGCGCATTGCATCTTGTTGATTTGTGCCTTGTGTGATTGTATTGTTTAGAGCCGGAAGCTGAGACCGAGTACGAGTACAAGCACGAGGTTTCCAACGAGGTTGAGCACGAGGACCCTTCTTACGATCCGAACGACTTCTCTTCAGGCAAGATGACCGAACCCCGATAACATTACTATCTTTGCCTATTGCTAGTAGTTCCGCTCTATAGTTTTGCCTCGATGCCCATGTTCTTCCTGTCAGCCTCCTACTTGTAACCATGTCCATGTTTAACCACCCTACCTACGCAAACCGTTGCTTGGCTAAGTACGCTTCGCTCAGCCCTTCTTATAGCATTGCTAGTTGCAGGTGAAGATCGAAGATGCTTGCTTCATGTTGAAGTTTGGTTGGGTTATATCACACTATATAATGTTTAAAATGAAATCACCTATATATTGGCAAGGGTGGAAGGCTAAGCCTTTTGCTTGGTGATTTGTTCCACTCATGCCGTTAGGAACCGTATAAACCGGTGTTATGTTCCTTAATTATGCGTTCCTAACACGGTTGGGGTGTATGGGACCCCCTCGATAAACCGCTAAGTGCTAAGTCTTTTCCAGCAAGTCCCAACATTTGGTACTATTTGCCTAATAACAAACTAAACTTGCATAGGGAGTAATTAACCCTCTTTCTTAATTCAACAACCCCGGGCCAGTGCTCCACATGAGTGTTGGTCCGAAACGGGGGTTCTGCGGGGCCACCTCAAGGAAACTCGAGGTTTGGTAAAAACCTGTAGAATCGCCCATCCGGACGTGGCCTGAGACGAGATACGCGCGGCTACTATCAGGGTGTCGGCACGCCGGGAAGATTTGCTGGATTAGCCTTACCTTAGTTCGGTATATCTTGAGCACGGGATTCCGAGGATACTCGGGTCTTCCCACTTTGGAGTTGCGACTCCGCGGATCGTGGGCTTGTAATGGGTCAAGTTGGAACACCCCTGCAGGGTTATGAACTTTCGAAAGCCGTGCCCGCGGTTATGTGGCAGATGGGAGCTTGTTAATATCCGGTTGTAGATAACTTGACACAATGTTTCTAATACACTACCAGCGTGTGTTCCGTGACTGTCAATTTCTGAATAGGGATTCGGGAGTTGAACACGGAGGGGTTATGTTTGTTGAGCTTGTAGCTAGGATCACTTCGTGATCACTTCTCGCCCGAGGCTTCCTCTTCTCGCTCTCTTTCACGTAAGCTAGTTGCTAGTTGCTGCTGCAGACACTTATTCTTTTCTTCAGCCTTATCCTCTCCCAAGGCTTAAATAGTCTTGTTACCCGGGAACGGGATTGCTGAGTCCTCTGTGGCTCACAGTTACTTCACCACACCAGATGCAGGTCCAGCTGTGAGCTATCCAGGTGATGGCACCGAGCTGGATTGGGAGTTCGACGAGGAGCGTAGTCGGTACTATGTTCGTTATCCTGATGATCAGTAGTGGAGACTTCTAGTAGGATTCGATCCGCCTGTGGTCTATTTATTTCAGTTTGGTATCTTGACATTTGGATTTTGCCCTTAGAGGGTTGTGATATTCTTAATGTATGATGTTTGAGACATGTATTGTATTTGTGTGACGTGGCGAGTGTAAGCCAACTATTTATGTTTACAATTCCCCTCTTTTACATGAGATGTGCAAAGATTACCAAACTTGAGATCATTCTAGGATGGACTTATGCCTTTAAGTCGTGCCTCGACACGTAGGAGGTATAGTTCCATCCTGGGCATTACAAGTTGGTATTCAGAGCCTTCTCCGACCTAGGAGCCCCCACTGTTTGATCGAATCGTTGACGGTCGAGTCTAGGCACACACAGAAAATGTTTTGAGTCCTATATATTGTATCGGAGAGTAGGATTTCTTTGCTTCTCATCCCCTTTCTCTCTGGTGAGGACTCCTGACGACTACTCTTGTCTCTTCTATCTTCAAAAATTGCACCAAATTTTTTTTAGGAATCCCGCGAGTATTCTGGGATTGTTTCGATGTTCTTGTGACCAGGATATTGTTCTCGATGCCTCCTGACATTAGGGGTTGTGGCAGTGTCCCGGGGAGTTGAGCTTCGGGGTATTGTCGTCACAAGCATATCGCGGCAGTACTAAATACTTAAGACGGACGACATCGAAAATCTCTCCTATACGGCCAGTGGCAAGATAACCCCGACATCACCCAGTACTGGGGAGGTAGTTCGGGAGTATTGCCATAGCTTGTTATAGTGGATGCTTTTCGAAGGTCCGAGGTACACAGTTTCCGAGAAAGACTGGTTATGTGTTGAAGGATGGATACACCTGGATGTAGGTTTAGAGTTGATTGCGCGGTGCTTCCCGTGTATCCCCAACACCTGATTGCATAACTGGAATCTTTCGGAAATTTATAGGTGGGTTTATCCAGTAGATCGTAGGCATTCTTCCAACGGATGCAGGTTAGTGAGTTCGGGGTTCTACATTGAGTGAAGTGGTATTATGACCGATGTTCCGATCAGGAGTTGCATCTTAAAGGATCCTTGGCTATGCTGATCCGGGGATTGCAAAACCTTTTCGTAACGCGTTCATATGCTTTCAGCACAAAGATGTTAGAACGAAACTCCTCTCTTGTGTTTGTTCCCATCTGTACCTTGTTGTTTTTCTTATTTTACCTTGTGTCCCCTATGTGGCTTCTCGTGAAGATTGATGTTATCATTTAACTGAGAATTTCATTCGTTCCTCTTGTTCGGATGATTTCATTCGTTCCTATTGTGCGAATGATTATTGTGAAGACTTGTTGCAATTCATTCCATTGATTCAGCTTATACCTTCTGTCAATCAATTGTTGATTCGTGGTCATCTCTTTCAGGATGGCTCCGAAAAGGGTTCCCAACGCTAATCCAGAGGGTGAAGAGGTTCCAGAACGTCCTCCTTCCCCTCCTCCTCCGCCTGAGGCTTGGAGAGCGATTATGCAGACTGCAGCTCAGAACACTCAGATGTTGATGCAGATGATGCAACAGATGCAAGCTAATCAAGCTAATCAGGGTGTTCCAGGGAATCAAGGCAACTTCTTCTACCAGCAGCACCATGCTACTCTCAACCAGTTCTTGGCCAATAATCCAAAAGCTTTCAGTTACTGTGTCGACCCTCTTGATGCTGAAGATTGGTTAACCGACATAAAGAAGCATTTTGAGTGCAGTAACGTGAAGGAAGATGATTATGTGAAGTTTGCAGCCTTCCAACTCAAAGATCAAGCAGCTGATTGGTGGCAGCAGTACAAAGACTCCAGGCCAGGTCAAGTGATCTCTTGGGAGAATTTCTGCAAGGACTTTCGCTCTCACCATATTCCTACAAGTGTCATCGAGGGTATGCTTGAGAAATTCCGCAACCTAAAGCAGGGCTCTATGACAGTCTATCAGTATAATGTCAAGTTCCAAAACCTCGCCCGCTATGCTAAGCAAGACATTCCTGACGCCAAGAGCAAAATCTACCAGTTCCGTGGAGGTCTCAAAGATGAACTTCAGCTTGCTCTCACTTTGTTCGAGCCCGATGAATTCGACAAGTTCTATAACATGGCTTTGAAACAAGAGGCAGCTCAGCTTAAGATGGAGGCTTCTAAGAAGAGAATTCGAGATGCCGTTCACTCTTCCTCATCGTCTCAGATGGTCTCGAAGCATCAGAAATTCTGGCTTCCTCCTCCTCCAGTGATTCGAGCTCCTTACAACAACTCCAACAACTCCAACAGCAACAAGAACTCTAGTGGACGTGGTTTCTCCCACCCACCCAACCCGAGCAACCAGTCGAAGAAGCAGTTTCAGTCTCAAGGCTCCAAGTCCAGTGGTTCTCATTTCCGTCCTCTCTCAGAAGTGACTTGCAACAAATGCACTCAGAAAGGTCACTATGCCAACAGATGTCCGAACCCAAAGCGTCTTCCTCCTCCTCCACCTGTGAGTTCAGCTATTGTCAGGCATGATCCAAAGGCAGCAAGGGTCAATCTGATGAGTGCAGCGCAAGCGGAGAATTCTTCTGATGTCATTTTGGGTAACCTTCCAGTTAACTCTTTTCCAGCTAAAGTGTTATTTGATTCGGGTGCTTCACATTCTTTCATGTCATACCCATTTGCATCCAGGCATAGTGTGACCACAGTAGCTTTTACCGAGGCAGTTGGCAGTTTCTTCTCCGGGAAAGCAGATGCATTCCAGTATATATGCTCCGAATGTGTCTATTCGCATGGGTGATTATCGATTTCTGGCTAATCCGGTGGTTCTTGGTAATTCTGACATCGACCTCATCCTCGGAATGGATTGGCTTTCTCAGCATGATGCTCACATTGATTGTGCTCAAAAGGAAGTCAAGATGACTCATTCTGATGAAGATGTGATCATCTTCGCCTCCAGGGATAACACTATCAGGCTTTTCTCTCCCAATGAGAAGGGCGAAATGAATGCCATATCTCAAATTCCGGTGGTAAATGAATATCAAGACGTCTTTCCTGAAGAACTTCCAGGCATGCCTCCACACCGTCAGGTGGAATTCGTTATTGAACTCGAGCCGGGTACTGAGCCAGCATGCCGGCGTCCGTACAAGCTCTCTCCCGATGAATTGAAGGAATTGAAGAAGC
>LR738713.1:166698819-166718119 GCA_902687465.1 Secale cereale | reverse complement strand
CCCCCTCAGTTCTCCATATATTTATTTAAATGAAACAAGCCGCTATTGTTCATGTAGATATGTAAAACTGATATTACTGGGAGATTTTCTATTTACCTTTTATTTATGGGGCACTACATCTCGGCCTGCAGTGACAACCAATTTAAATCCCCAATCTTTCTTATGTTTGTGTATGCAGACCTTTTAGTCTATGTTGGCAAGGTCTAGTGAAAATGGAAGTACAATGCAGTTCAAAAATTATTTTGGTATGGTCGGCTCTTTACTCAATATGTTTTTCCAAACTCTACTACAGTCAATGATTAACTGATAACAAGTTCATTAGTGCATATATCAATTCGTAATTTGCAATTTTGGAACATAATGACTTCAAAAAATTTATGATCCCTATTTAACTTATGGATTATCAGTTATCTATCTAGCATCGTAGGAATAATATCTGGTGTCTCTTCGACAGGTACATTGGTGATTCATTTTTATTTTCATAATCTTTCCTTAGCAATATAGGATTTAAAATGTAGCGTACAATAGTATTGCATTGCGATCCTATCATTTACCTCAATTTTTCTCTTTAGCGTACAATAGATTGAACAGTGAGTACTGCCACCGTTCATGATCCGTACAATAGCTAATTTTGTTGAGAGAAGCTTTGACCTATATTTTAATTATTGCTACATGTCCCTCTGTTCAGATCAGTTGTCTATCGACCAGTTGTTTGTTGAAAGCCGAAGTAGACAAGAAATCTTGCTTAACTATATACTACTATCACCTGGCATTGTTTACCAACTCCGATGCAGAAATGCAAGTAGCGTGCTATTTTAGAAGTTTCTCCCTGACACTAAATATACGAACACGCTATCAGGTGTCTGTCTTATGCTAACAGTCTTATTCCTGCTGACGTATGGTTATATTACCCTATATCTCTTTCACATATATAGATGAATCTCAAACTGATTCAACAAAAGTTGAAGCGTGCATGCAGACTTGCCAAATATGGCCTCTTTTTGTGTGTGTACAGACTGCCAGGACAATCTATTTTTATTGTTCCTGTTGTTTGTAGTAGATGTACTTGTATCCTGAGCGATATCTTGCCATGCATATTAAATTGATTTGTATGTATACAATTTGGTTATCCCATTCAGTTTATTTTCAGTTTGCTATAATATTTCATTGTATAGGTGTTGGTAGTAGAATCAACTTCTGATCATTGCAAGTGAAGTCAATTATATCATTTTGAGTCTGTATCTGTCTTTGTACAATATATAATTAATCTGATTTCATTCTGTAAATATGTATATTGAAAGTTAGCGAGATTGTCCGAATGTCATTGTTGTAAGTATGCTTTTTTTTATGAGCAAACAGTAGAGAAAACTCATATGGTATACTTTTCAATTAAAAGGAAGGATCCAGAAGGGATACAGTTGTAAGTATGCATGCATGCTAAGCAGTTCTGGTACAGGAAGTTATTTTTTGTCCTTAAACTGTACATATTATTTTATTTATACATTGTGCAACAATGCTCTCCCTGAGCTCACAAACGTCCTACTTTGGTGGCCGAATTTATTTCCTCCTTATCTCATATTGTCCCTCTAATAATACACCTCATGAATTGAGTTTGGCACTACTAATATTCCGCAGCAACGCGCGGGGTATTATCTAGTTTAATAAACATATGTTGCAACAGCTTTGCTTCTCGTAGCATCACCAGATTGGTGCATGCGCTTAGTTAGATAGTGGCGGTGTTTGTCTGCCTTTCAATTAATATACGAAAAATGCTTACGATTAGCATGAAGGGAAATACTCACATCAAAAGCCCATTCACTAATAGGTCAGGATCATCTACATTCCCCCATATGTATGCATACGCGATCATTGTATCCGCCGAATCCTGCAAATCCGAAGTAGTCAATCATATTTCCGTGGAACAGTCTAGTAAAGAATTGCTCTCCAAGTGCCAAACGAAAAGTGGTCTTTCATGGTAGAACAAAACCAAATGATAGCAGTTCTATCTGCGTGCCCCGAAACAGAAGGCTCAATCATGAAAAGAGGTGTCAGGATAACTTATTTGAACTAAACATTCCACTGAATTTTGCTGTTCGGCATGAATCCGGGTACCATGAGGCATGAGCTGAAGCAGAGACCTAGGCCGGCGAATGGACTTACGGGCAGTGAGATGCCAACAGCTTCCCTCACATACTCTTCGTCTTCAAATGTGTCCAGCACATCGAGCTCCCCATCAGTGATCCCCATCCAAACCTCCAACATAGACACATGAACAGATTGTCACTCATTCTGCACTTCAACCGTTCCATACTGACAGTACTATTCGCCATTGTTCACATATTAACTTGCAGCGGACAAACTAAGAAATTAACACCAAGAATACGGGATGTGTGTGCGTGGCAGTGCACGCACCTTTCCGAGGACTTTGTTGCCGTTGACGGGGAGGATCGCTGAGTAGATGTGCCCCCTGATGTTGACCCTCTGGCTGCGACAAAAGCAGCTTGAGAATAGCGACAGGGGACGCAGAGGGAGAGGGAGAACACATGATGAACACCGGGAGGAGTAGACGCTCACCTGGGCGAGAACCACCGCGAAGGACATCCCCACCGGCAGTGCGAGGTCCTGCACGTCGTCACCGGCGCCCTTGCCGTCGCCTTCACCACCCTCGCCTCTCCGAGCGGACAACAGTCGCCGGCGCCACCGCAAGTGAACCCCCTTCCGCATCCGGGAGGCCGAGTCGGTAGAGGACGCGGAGGAGGAGGCCCTGCCGGCCTCCGGGGAGTGGCCGGCAACGTGGGCGACCCTGTCCATGGAAAGGGGGCCGCTGGAGTTGAAGCCCCGCCACTTGACCTACCCCTGCGCCTTGTAGATCGCGTCCTTGTCGTCCCCGGAACAGGATCCGGCCCCTACCTCTCCTCCTCGACCGGATCTGGCCGGAGATCGCCGCCGCCGCGCCCGGCGTCGTGTACATCGCAGCCCCATCTCGCTCGGAACCGGCGAGGAACGCCGCCGCCATGTACTTGGAGTTGAAGCTCCGCCGCTCGACCTCCTCCCGCGCCTCCTAGATCGCCCCGGCCTCGCCTCCTCGACCGGAGATTGCAACCGCCGCGCCGGCATCGTCTGCATCGCGGCGAGCCTCGACCTCCAGCTCGTCTCGCTCGCCAGCAACCGAATAACAAAACTCAGGGTCCTTTTCGTAAGAACGACATATATCATATATCCACTTTAAAAGGGACCGCGGGTTGAATACCAGAAACGACCGGGACTATTTTGCAAAACTGCCGACGACGTACGACCAGAAGCACTGCGTGGTTTATTAGTAGGTAAAGATAAAGATAAGGTAAGATTTCAGGGTGCCACTTAAAGAGGGACTGCGGGTTGATTTTAAAAAAATAAAGGGGTTTATTCGCAAAAACACCGGCGACGTACGACCAGAAGCACTACGTGGTTTATTTGTAGGTAAGATAAGATAAGATATACTTATGTACATCCGGTGATCAGCACACAGCTTCAGCTGCATTTCTGGAATGATAACGAGATTGTACAGAACATGTAAGCATCAATCTTAGAGGTGCGACAACCATCACCGATCTTCTTCGTATACATCTGATTTCATGCATGTGTTCTTCCAGTGGCCAATGTTTCTATGCCTCCTGCAGCGAATAAAAGGTAGTGCCGATGATAGGATTAACAACTACTCCCTCCGTCCGAAAATACTTGTCATCAAAATGAATAAAAGAGGATGTATCTAGATGTATTTTAGTTCTAGATACACTCATTTTTGTTCATTTTGATGACAAGTATTTTTGGACGGAGGGAGTACTACCTATGTTCCTAAATATAAGTCTTTTTAGATATTTCAGTACGGATTACACATGAAGCAAAAAAAAAATGAATCCACAATCTAAAGTATGTCTATATATAGTCTATGTATACAGACTTGATTAACACCGGCCCATCCCGAGGTCGATTCATATTTGGAAAATTAAAGTGCCCTTGAAGATTAAAGTTTTTATGTGGTTTGTGCATAAGGGAGTGATTTTAACGAAAGATAACTTAGCAAAGCGTAATTGGAAAGGCAGTAAGAGATGTTGTTTTTGTGATCAAGACGAATTTATACAACATCTGTTCATTCTTTGTCCACTTGCTAAGCTTCTGTGGAGAACGCTTCATGTGGCTTTTAATATTGCTCCACTCAATTCTCTTCAACATCTTTTTGGGGATTGGCTTCTCGGAATCGAACCCAAGACAGCGGCACATATTCGAATAGGAGTGTGCGCACTGCTTTGGACCATTTGGAACTGTAGAAATGATGTTGCCTTCAACAAACAAACTTTAACCAACTTTTTGCAGATTATCTTCAGGGCGTCCACCGGATCCGTACGTGGTCATTACTCAGTCCTGCGGATCGCAGGGAGCATATGGCTTTTGGATGCAACCGATGGGAGACGGTCGCACGGGATACCTACAACCGATTTGGACGACGATCCACGCTTAGGTTAGGTGGTTAGACATACTTATTCTGTTTGTGCCGGTTGTGGCCGATTTTCTCTTTTTTAGCCAAGTGTGGCTTTTTGATTCTTTTACTGTTTTCAACTTGAGACTTGTTGTTTGAACCTTAAACGTTTAATAAAAGGGTTGTGTGCATCATAAGATGCAGAGGCCGGAGACATCCTTTTCGAAAAAAAACTATCCGTATATAGTCTGTAGTGGAATGTCTTAAAGGACTTATATTTTGGAACAGAGGAAATACATCCTTTGTAGGAACAGAGGATGTAGTACATTATTTTTATGCTTAGAAACTATAGCCAAAACGTGTTATATTTAGATACAGATGTAGTGCATTATTTTTCTGCTTAGCATAATCCTTGATCGACGTCTCCAATGCACTAGCTCTCGTGAGGATGTTGCTACCAGTCACCCACGATCTCCGGTGATACCGACGGCCCTAGTTCTGGACAGAGTGGAGAAGGCTCTTGACGTGAGTCCGGAGAGCCCTGGTGTGGCGGTTGTGGCAGATCTTGGAGTGACAGAGCCGCGGTCGCAGGTTTCGGCGCATGATGGTGCATTGCTTATGAGCCCGGTGGGAGGTATGGCCGGCGGCCTGGCTCCTGGCGGAGTTTCCCGCGCTGAGGTCATCTCTTTTGGTGGGATTCCGGACCCAGTTTCTGCCGGGCGGCGGATGAGCTGTCGCTTGCAGGATCAGCCGGATGTTGATGATATGCAGCTTCGATGTGCCAAGCGAGTGGCCAAGCTTCATAATATTCAGACCACTACTGGTATGTCCGTTAACACTTCCAATTCCATTTTGCATTTTTCTGCGGATGAGATTATTAATAATGCCACTCAACTGGGGATATCGTTGGGTAGGAATGACAAAGAAGTAGCTAATTCCGTTAACGATATTTTGGATCTGGAGGCAGATCGTGCTATTGATATTCTTAATAACTTAGCAACTATTCAACCTTTGAATGATTCGGAGGTGGCTAAGTTGGGTATAAACACAATTGGTAGCCTTTGCATGGATCTTGATCCTACCTCCCTGGAAACGGAGGATGAAGAGGACTCGTCATCTCCAAGACTGGAGAGGGGGGATTCGACCCGGGAGAGGGTGCGTGGGAATGTCGGTAGTGATGGTGGTCGTGAAGTTGGACCGGAGGATGAAGTTAGATCGAAACGTAAGTGGACGCGTAAGATCTACCCAACTTCGGCTGTGCGTAGAAGCGTTAGAATTCGTACTTCTAAAAAATTTCATGATGAAAAATGAAAGGCATTTTCTGGAACAGCAGAGGTCTTAAAGACTTGGCTAAGAAAAGGTTCCTTGCTGATGCGTCGATTGAGCATAAGCTCGATTTCATAGCTCTTTCTGAGACGGGACGGGAAAATTTCTCCCCTCAATTTCTTAGATCACTGTCGGGAGGGGTGGAGTTTGATTGGCATTGTTTACCACCAAGAGGAAGATCCGGTGGGATTTTACTTGGGGTTAAATGTGATTCGCTGGAAGTGAGAAGCGTCATCATGGGTGACTTTGCTGTTAAATTTCGAGTCAGGTCGAAGGTGGACGGTTTCGATTGGGCGCTCGTGGCAGTGTATGGGGCTGCGCAGCCAGAGTTAAAACTGGAGTTTCTGGCTGACTTAGTTCGTATTTGTGGGAACGAGCATCTCCCTCTCTTGGTTGGGGGTGATTTTAATATTATTCGTCGCCGGGAGGAAAAAAATAATGATAATTTTGACGGCAGATGGCCATTTTTGTTCAATACTATCATAGAAAGCCTGGACCTTCGCGAGATTGAGTTATCGGGTAGGAAATTTACATGGGCCAATAATCTTCCTAATCCTACTTATGAGAAGTTAGATCGGGTTCTTACGAGTGTTGAGTGGGAACAGAAGTTCCCTCTTGTGACGGTGCAAGCACTGTCACGCAAAATCTCAGATCACACCCCATTACTAGTTGATTCGGGGGAAGCCACGAACTTTGGTAATAGGCGTCCCTTCTCTTTCGAAACCGCGTGGTTTGATAGCGAAGGATTTATGGATCTGATTGCTAGGGAATGGGCGAAAGATGTCGGAGGACGATCCAACATCGATCGTTGGCAAAATAAGATTAGGCACCTCCGACGATTTCTCAGGGGGTGGGCTAAGCACATTGAAGGTATCTATAAGGCAGAAAAAGAAAGACTTCTTTTGCTGACTAAACATCTTGATATCAAAGCGGAGCATTCAATCTTAGATGCCAATGAGTTGGAAGCTAAGAGAATGGCTGAGTTAAAGCTCAAAGAATTACTTCGTGAAGAGGAATTAAAATGGGCATTGCGGGCTAAAGTGCGAAAAATCGTTGAGGGAGACGATAACACGCAGTTCTTTCATATGATTGCGAATGGCAAACATCGAAAGAAGAAAATATTCCAACTTGAACAAGATGAAGGCACGATTGTGGGTCAGGACAATCTTAAGACCTACATCACAAATTACTATAAACAATTGTTCGGGCCTCCCGACGATAACTTTGTTTCTATGGATGAATCGCGAATTCATGATGTGCCTCAGTTGGTTAACGAGGAGAATGAGATTTTGACTGCCCCTTTCTCTGAGAAAGAGGTCTTTGATGCAATCTCCCAAATGAAAAACGGTAAAGCTCCGGGTCCGGATGGGTTCCCAGCGGAGTTTTACAAAAAATGCTGGCATATCATCAAGGGGGATTTGCTTCCGATGTTCAAGGACTTCTTCTTGGGACATCTGCAAGTGTTCCACCTGAATTTTGGAACGATTACGTTGCTTCCAAAGAAATCTGAGGCAGTTCGAATTGAGCAATTCAGACCCATTTGCTTGCTAAATGTCAGTTTCAAGATCTTCACAAAGGTTGGAACGAACAGGCTTTCGCAAATTGCGCATTCTGTGGTACATCCGTCTCAATCAGCGTTCATGCCGGACAGAAACATTCTGGATGGCGTCGTGGTACTACATGAAACGTTGCATGAACTTCACACCAAAAAACTTGACGGCGTGGTTTTTAAAGTGGATTTCGAAAAGGCGTATGACAAGGTGAAGTGGCCTTTTTTGCAGCAGGCGCTGCGCATGAAAGGTTTCGATCAATCTTGGAGAGAACAGATTGATTCGTTAACTCAGAAAGGGAGTGTTGGTATAAGGGTCAATGATGATATTGGACATTATTTTCAAACCCACAAAGGTTTGCGACAAGGAGATCCGATGTCGCCAATCTTATTCAATATCGTCATTGACATGTTGACAATTCTCATCGGTAGGGCGAAGGAGGCAGGTCAGATCGGAGGCCTAGTGCCTCATTTAGTGGAAGGGGGTGTTTCTATCTTGCAATACGCAGATGATACTATCCTTTTCATGGAGCACGATTTGGCAAAAGCTAGGAATATGAAGCTAGTGTTATGTTTGTTTGAGCAACTGTCGGGCTTAAAAATCAATTTTCACAAGAGTGAAGTGTTTTGCTTTGGGAGGGCTAAAGAAGAACAACAAGCCTACAAAGAGTTGTTTGGCTGTGACTTGGGGTCTTTGCCATTCACCTATCTGGGCATTCCAATTCATCACAGAAAGCTCACAAATAGCGAATGGAAAACTATCGAAGACCGTTTTGAGAAAAAGCTAAGCTGCTGGAAGGGTAAGCTTATGTCATACGGAGGTCGATTAATTCTCATTAATTCGGTTTTAACCAGTATGCCTATGTTTCTCCTGTCCTTTTTCGAAGTTCCGGTTGGTGTGCGGAAAAGGCTAGATTTTTACCGATCACGATTCTTTTGGCAAAGCGATGAATCCAATAAGAAATATAGGCTTGCTAAATGGGACATTATATGTAGACCGAAAGACCAAGGCGGTCTTGGGATTGAAAACTTAGAGGTGAAGAATAGATGCTTACTCAGTAAGTGGTTGTTCAAGTTAGCTGGCGACACGGATGCAACTTGGGCACAGATCCTCCGCAATAAGTACCTGCAGTCAAAAACCTTGTCCCAGGTGATGTTAAGACCGACGGATTCTCCCTTTTGGAAGGGGCTAATGAGAGTGAAATCCGCTTTCTTCAACAGAGTAAAATTCATTGTCGGAGATGGTACGTCTATTAGATTTTGGGAAGATACGTGGCTAGGAGAGACTCCTCTGGCACTACAATACCCAACACTTTATAATATTGTTCAACGGAGAGATGCTTATGTTGCTACAATATTAAATACCACTCCGCTTAATATCCGGTTCCGTAGGGCTTTAGTGGGGAATCGTTGGGAAGCGTGGCTCCATTTAGTGAGACGGTTGATGGATGTCCAACTGTCTCACAATCCGGACCAGATGCAATGGATACTAGCCAAAAACGGGGTTTTCTCTGTGAAGTCCATGTACCTAGATATTATTAACACTAGTGTGATTCCTAGCTCGAAGCACGTTTGGAAAGTTAAGGTACCTCTAAAAATCAAAGTGTTTATGTGGTTCGTTCATAAACAAGTTATTCTGACTAAAGATAATTTGGCTAGAAGGAATTGGTTAGGATCTAAACGATGTAGTTTTTGTGATCATGATGAATCTATTAGACATCTGTTCCTTGATTGCCCTATGGCCAAAATCTTATGGAGGTCAGTTCAAATAGCCTTTAATATCAATCCCCCTAGTTCGATTAATATGTTATTTGGGACTTGGTTGCATGGGATTGATCCGGTAATAGCAAAACATATCCGAGTGGGAGTATGTGCTTTACTATGGGCAATTTGGAATTGTAGAAATGATTTGGTATTTAACAGAACAACAAACATCCATTTCTTGCAGGTTATCTTCAGAACCACTACTCTTATCCGTACGTGGTCGCTACTCACTCAGACGGAGGCCAGGGAGCATTTGGTTACTGCGTCTACCCGTTGGGAGATGGTAGCTCGGGATATCTACAACCGGTTTGGATGGCGGTCATGTAATAGGATAGGTGTTTAGCAGCTTATCTTACTTTTGCCGGCCGGTTGTGGCGATCCATCTTTTTACTCTTTTTTCATAAATTGTTCTCATATTTTGTAAGACCTTTGTTGGACGGTGTCCCTTCTAATAAGATGGCCGTATGCATCATTTTGATGCAGAGGCCGGAGCCCAAGCTCCTTTTCTAAAAAAAAAGCTCTCGCTGGGTTCTTCTTCTGTTCCTCTAGAGCTTTGCTGACCGCACCCCAATACACAAATTTTCTTTTGAGAAATCGCAATGAACACACGGCATCATAATCGCAATGAACACAATTTTTCTTCCGGTGGTAGCTGACTTCTCTCTCTGGATTTGTTGCTTCGAAAACATTGAGCTCGTGGACTATGCTATGCAGTGGCTCCTGTACCTCTCTTTAGATTACCCTTTCTATGATAATGATGTTGTAATATTCCTTGTAAACCTGGTTGAGTGGTAATATATTCAGGCGGGGAAAGCCCCCGCCCCCTGACCGTTCAAAATAATAATATGTTATCTAAATTGTGGGGATCTACATCAGTATTATAATGAACGAACTAGGAGTGAAGTCTATATTAGTGAAGCAGATAGTTCCTGCTGTATAACTTAAGTTTTGCGGTTGATGTTTCACAGGGTATTCTCAACATGGGATTCTTCACTTCACCAGTTTGTGATACCTCAAAATCTTCAATTATACTACTGAAAACAGATGCAACTGTCCCTGCAATTTGATACTTGCCACTAAAATGCGATGTCTCAATGCCAAGTCCAATTACTAAAAAGGATATATTAGATGATCAATCGATTGTCCTTGTAGCATTGTGCCAATGCAAAATCGACCCTGTTGAGTTCAGTTTTATAACACAAGGCACATATAGTTGCAAACAAACCAGCATTTTACATCTTGAAAGAAAATAGACTCCTCCCAAGCTAACACAGTAGTATCCTCCCTTGGTCAACATGGAACAGAGACGCTACACGGTAACATAAATACACTAGAATATCAAATGCGGGGCAACCAGAAACGCAAAATTCCAGAACAAATATGCTGGTGCAAACATGCATGCCCGGGGGTTCCTCGTTGTAAGCCAGATTTAGTTGAATAAGTTAGGATGAATTTTAAATCACCGTCATAATGCAGTGCTCTGCAATTCAAATCCATCCATCAGATTGAAAAACTAGATTTGTACAAACCCGGTAACTAAATGCCCATCACAGCAGAAGAAGATTACACATCTTTTTGAGACGCTAAACCAAGCCGACAGAAAGGCATAATATCATGAACTGCTGAGAAGCCTGAGAATAATAATAATAAAACAAGAATGCATGAGCTACAGTTTAGTAAATCCAACTTGAACAGGTAATAAAATTCTAAAACTCTCATGTGGAGATGTTTTTTGGACAGAACACTTGAATTATTATATAGATCAAACAACGCTCTCCCTTGTCAATTCTAAGCGACCCGATAGCATCCAGAAAGCAACGTACTACTGAATCAGTCAATCACAAAGCATATTAGATAATCTATCAATTGTCCACTAGCACTATTAAGGAAAACCTTATACACAAAATCTTACCAGCAGCGCGTCTCAAAATAAGGCACTACTGCTACTTAGCAGCACCGCGCGTGTAAAAACCGCGCGGCTCCTACATCCGTAGCAGCAGCGCGTCAGAGAAAAAGAGCGCTACTACTACAAATGCCACGACGTTGCCTCCGGAGTAAGTTTAGTAGTAGCACTCATGCATGCGGTGGAGGGATATCACAATGGGTCATAACAAAGGCTACATCAACGTCAGAGAAAACCACTAGATTGACGGATTTGCAAGTGACGACACAGGGTGCCCTCAACATGAGGATCCTGCGGCCAGTGAATATTGTGAAGCAGATCTTAGCCCTCAATCCGAGAGAGTCATAATACAAATCTCTGGGTGGATGTGATCACGAGATCCTAATGTTAGAATTAGCAAAAACATTTAATCCCGAATAGAAGAGATGTCAGAGTCCTAGAGTATAGACGAGGAGTTAAAGATCCTAATACCACCCAATGGCGACGTGGGCCCGTAAGCCACACAACCATGTTAGTAAATCAGTTTTTCAAAGACTAGACTCAACTGCGGCCAAAGAGTTGGAAAGGGGAACTCCTACACGCAGTCGGCTTTGATACCAACTTGTGACGCCCCTGATTTGACCGTACACGAATCATGCACACAAATGTGTACGACCAAGATCAAGGACTCGCGAGAAGATATCACAACACAACTCTAGACACCAATTAAAATAATACAAGCTTCATATTGCAAGCCAGGGGCCTCAAGGGCTCGAATACAGAAGCTCGAAAGCAACAAAGTCAGCGGAAGCAACAATATCAGAGTACAGACATAAGTTAAACAAGTTTTGCCTTAAGAAGGCTAGCACAGACATCAACGATCGAAGAGGCAAGGCCTCCTGCCTGGGACCTCCTAACTACTCATGTTCGTCAGCGGCCTCCACGTAGTAGTAGGCTCCGTCGGGGTAGTAGTAGTAGTAATTGACTGGGGTGGCATCTGGCTCCTGGGATCCGCCATCTGATTGCAACAGCCAGAAAGAAGAAAAAATGGGAAAAGGGGGAGCAAAGCAACCGTGAGTACACATCCAAAGTACTCGCAAGCATCAGATCTATACTAAGTATGCATCAGTATCAAAGGAATAGGCTGTATATGTGGATTGAACTGCAGAATGCCAGAAAGAGGGAAAAGCCTAGCCTATCGAAGACTAGCATCTTCAAGCATCTTCTGGAAACCACCATCTTGCAGCAGTAGAAGAGAGTACAAAATAGCAGTTTATAATTAACAAGCATGTTGTAGCATTAACGGCCTAGAGATCCTTCCTCGACTCCCTGCGAGAAAGAATCTCGCAGCCAACATATCCATCACATATCTCAAGTATCCATTTCTAGTTATAATAGATCAGGATATAAGACTGAACGTCCATTATCGTGGACACGGATATTTGAATCGTTAACTTCCCTGCAGGGGTGCACCATGTTACCCTCACGCTCGATCATCTCTGGCCGGAGACACTTTTCTGGGTCAATGCCCGGCCTCGAAAGATCAACACGTCGCAGCCCTACCTAGGATGAGCAGAGAGGTCCCCGCCAGTCTACATCCTAAGTGCTCTGGGGTCATGGACCATCGTCCGTTGCACTCCGGTCATTGTGCACAGGGTGGATACTAGCACCGCCTCGGATGGCCAGCACGATCCGACCGTGCCGCCATGCTGAACTGGACGTCTGACAAAGCTTCGGATGATACCACGACGTCGAGGCCCATATCTATTCTCGCGTGGCGGTTAGTGCGTAAAGGCCAGAGGCCAATTCAAATCAAATACCCAAATCTGTTAGTGCATTATTGACAGAAGTGATGGCTGTCGGGACATTCCGGAGCTATCACCCCTCCAGGGTGATACCGCTAAACAGCCAGCCGCCACCGTAACAACTCCCGCGGGTGCTCATCAGGCCCTCCCGTCTTTCACAAAGGTCTCAAGTAAATTCCATGCAACCGTGTGTCCAAAACATCAAGGTGGAAAACCCGAGGAATCACCCTTGACGAATTCCACTCGATGTGTCCGTCAAGGCGAACCATGAGGAATCACCCTCGAGGTTCAAACTTGAGGGGTTGCACGACATAGTTGTATTAGGAGTGGTGAAGGAGGAATCACCCTCGATGACCATGACCGAATAGCTACGCTACAGAATTATCATCAGGAGTGCATTACGAGGTATCACCCTCGACACTCGATAGTAACTATGTAGAGTCGTACAACTAAGGGGTGTGATGTGATGTGAGGTGTCAAGCTCTGGTCGTCGTCCACATTGCTTGAGTCATCGATGATGAAGCAGGGGTAGCAAGGACAAGGTGGGGTCACTGATGGATCACTATTCAACCTATACTAAGAAGTTTAGCATAAGAATGTAGGTAATAATAGCAGGTACAAAAGCAGACTATGCATCAGAATATGATCAATCAATAACAGTAGAAAAATCTAATGCAAGCATGAGAGAGAATAGAATGGGTGATATCGGGATGATCAAAGGGGGGCTTGCATGGATGCTCTGCTGAAACGGAAGGAGGGTCGTCGTCGACGTAGTCGATCACAGGGGCATCAGCAGCGGTCTCGGGGTCTACCGAAGAAGAAGAGGGGGAAGAAACAATAAATACATAGCACATAGATGCACAACATGACAACACGCAGCGTTAGGGGTGCTCTAACGTAGTACTACACGATACCGGCGAAGGGGGAAAACAACCGGGAAAGCATTCCCGGTGTTAGGCATTTCCGGACTAGCAAACCGGAGGGGGTTATTCCATGTTCGGTATGCTAGGGATGTGTGGCAGATGAACGGACCGCGTATACGAATTCGTCTCGTCGTTCTGAACAACTTTCATGTATAAAACTTTTTCATCCGAGTTACGAATTATTTTATATCAATTTTCAAAGTTTTAATAATATTCTGAAATTATTATTAATTCGAAAATAAATGGGAAAATGCTAGGTGTACCCAGCATAGTGCACACAGGGATGCACTAAGGGGCTGACATGTGAGTCTAGGGGGTCCTAGTTGACCAGTCAATGTTTGACTGGTCAACGGGTGGCGGGGCCCCCTGTCGTAGTCACGGTAGTTAACCTAACAATTTAATTAGACTAATTATGTAATTAGCTAATTAAACAAGATTAATTAAGTTAATTATTTGATTAATTAATTATTATTTTTATATATACTTTTTATCTTTTTTAATTCTGTTTACAGGGGCGGGCCCCACGTGCCATAGGCACACGGGCCATAGCGGGCGGGTTAATGGGGCTGCAGGTGTGGGCGGGGGTCGCACACCCGAACGACCACCGAAGAGGGGATGCGCCAGGGCACCAGCGGTGGCCGCCGGGCGGAACGATGGTGCGGGAGGGCCTGCGTGCAGTGGCGCGTGAGGGTGGCTGCAGGTGGGGCGCGCAGGTGATACGTCCAAAATGCATCACTATTTTATATCGTAATTCATCCTTATTCATTGATATATTTCACATTACGATGATGTTCTTATGTTGTTTTGGCCTATTTTACACAGTTTGCAACTTTCCGGTGCCGAAGCAGCAGACGCAGGATTCGGCGGTAAAAAGTGGACGCTGAGTTGCTGAAGAAGAATACCTCCAAATTACCTGAAAATCGACGGAGGGTATTTTCCAGAAGGATCACGAAGATACGCAAAAGAGCAACCAGAGGGGGGCCACAGGGCGCCCAGGCGGCCACCTGGCGCGGCCCCCACCCTGGCCGCGCCGGGAGGGCGCCTGGAGCCCCTGGCCTACTCCAGGCCCCCCCTCTGGCCTATATACTCCTCGTCATCCAGAAACCCTAAAAGGAGGAGAGTTTACGGAGTTCCGCCGCCGCTCTGTGGCGGAAACCTACAGAGAAGAAAAGCCATCTCCGGCGGGCAGATTCCGCCGGGGAGATCACCTCTCGGAAGGGGAGATCATCGCCATCGTCATCACCATCGTCACGGGCATCATCGAGATCATCATCAACATCATCCCCAACATCAGCACCATCTCCATCTTCATCCAATCTCATCTCACAATTGCAACTTGTGTTGTAATCCGTACTATCTATCCTCTCTACCCTATCGGTGTTGATTACTACTTTGTGGTGAATGCTATTGAGTTTTGTTGGAGAAATATCATTGTGTCCAGATTGTTTATCATCCATCTATCTCCACTGATCATGATCTCTTTTATGTCTTGTGAGTAGTTACTTTAGTTCTTGAGGACATGGGAGAAGTCTTGTTGTTAGTAGTCATATGATGTTGAAGTAATATGTGTTGTTTGATACTTAAGCTGTGTTGTTATTTTCCTAGTGGTGTTGTGTGAGTCGAATACTCAACACTTCGCCTTATTAAGGACCTAGGGGAATACATTGTGTACAAATAATGCTTACGGTGGGTTGCCGGAGTGACAGAAACCTGAACCCCAGTTCGCACGCTTTTGCACAAGGGAACAATGGATCATCGATCGTATTGCTATGGTTAGGCTTTTGCCTTAAATACTATCTTGTATTTGCGGATGCTTGCAAGGTGTTTAATCATAAGAGTGCACTCATCTTAATCTAGAGGGTGTACTAGTATAGATCCACCCACTCAACACTTATCAACACATCACATAGTACCGATACGGAATATGGCAAAAGCACATGACTACCTCTCCCGTGTGTCCTCAAGAACACTTTAGCCTTTATAAGTTCAGTTGCTAGGCCTCTCCTTTGCTCAGAAAGGATTGGGCCACTTGTTACTCTCCAGTGCCTTTTACTTTGCTCGCTTTTACTTTCCTGTTGCTTATATCAAGAAAACCCCTAAAAAGTTATCTTTCAGTGCTTGCAGTTATTCCTTGCTCAGAATCACTTATCAATACCTTCTGCTCCTCGTTGGGTTCGACACTCTTATCGAAAACGCTGCAATAGATCCCTTACGGTTGTGGGTCATCAAGTACCGTTTTCTGGCGCCGTTGCCGGGGAGTGTAGCGCTATTGATAAGTGAAGCTGGTAAGGAAGTTTTTATATTTCTGTTTTTATTTTGCTGTTGCTGCTCTTTGTCCTTATGGACAACCTTGCTATTGGATCGTTGCTTGTGGGAAGACGCCCCACATCTGTGGTGGTTGCTCCTCCCCCTACTGAAATTGTGCCCTATAAAATACCAGCTGGTATTATCGATTATGTTTTGGCTAATCGTTATGCAGGAGACAGACATCCCGGTGAACACTTGCTATATCTGTCACAACTATGTTCATTATTTAAGCTTGCAGGTGTATCAATGGAGTTTGTCATGAGGAAATTGTTCTCCATATCGCTTATAGATAAAGCCTCAGATTGGTATAAGCTTCTCGATAACTCACACTTGCTTGATTAGCAAGAGCTTATGTCTCTCTTTTATACCAAGTTTTATCCTCTTCATGAAATTCATCGAGACAGGAACTATATCTATAACTTTAGGTCTCGTGACGGAGAAAGCATTGCTCAAGCTTGGGGGAGATTGAAGTCCCTAATGCTCAAATGTCCTATTCATGAGCTCCCCAAGAAAATTATACTTACAAATTTTTATGCCAGGCTTTCTCGTCAGGATAAGGAGATGCTGGATGCCTCCTCTAGTGGGGTATTTCAGACAAAGAGCGTTGAAGAAAGGTGGGATCTCATTGAAAGGATCCAGAGGAATACCGAAGATTGGGAAATCGATAAAGGTATTGAACCCGCTATAAATTATGAGCATGATTATATTGAGAGCTATGTGAAAACTGATTACTTCAATACCTTTTGCTCTAAGATTGGTCTTGATTCCCATCTAATGATTGATTTCTGTAAGGATTTTGCCTCTCACGTTGATTCTTTTAAAAAGAAGAGAGATCAGCATCATGAACCTTTCAAAGAGTTACCTGTTGATATTCATGTTGCTGACCCTATTTTGCCTGCAGTTATATATGAAAAGCCTCCTTTTCCCGAAAGGATAAGGGAGCACTCTCTTGTGACAGGCATAATAAATAAAAGTGAGAGAAGAATTGATGAGCCTGAGGACCAAATCAAGGTTGATCCTCAAGTTGCATTGGTTAAAGACCTTGTTACTAATGATGTTTTGGATTCCAATGTAAATTTTTGTGCTGTTTCCACTAACCTTGTCACAGCCAAGAATAAAGGCCCAATTTCAGGTACTCCAGTAGTATCTGTTAAAATAGGAGATCACAATTATTATGGGCTATCCGATTTGGGATCGAGTGCTAGTGCTATCCCCTATTCACTTTATCAAGAGATCATCGATGAGATTTCACCTTGTGAACTTGAAGAAGTTGATGTTACCATTCATCTTGCAAACAAAGCAACTATCTCTCCTATCGGAATTGTGAGAGACGTTGAAGTCCTATGTGGAAAGGTAAAATACCCTACCGACTTTCTAGTACTTGGTTCAGTGAGGGACAATTTTTGTCCTATTATTTTTGGTAGACCTTTTCTCAGAACTTGTGGAGCTATAATAGATTGCAAGAAAGGTAAAGTTTCTGTTGAATTCAATGGTGATCCATATGAATTTAACTTTTCTAAGTTCTCTAAGAAGCCTCGTGGTACCAATTTACCTAGTGATGATAAAATTATTGAAAGTATTGCTTCTATTGCTATTCCCCCTAATGATCCTTTGCAGCAATATATGGAGGACCACGAGAATGATTTGCATATGTGGGAAAGAAATGAACTAGATGAAATATTCTTGAGACAACCTGCTATCCTGAAGCACAACCTTCCGGTTGAACCTTTGGGAATTTTGTCAAAACCAAAAGAAGACCCGATGTTCGATCTTAAACCTCTTCCCGATACGCTCAAGTATGCTTATTTAGATGAAAAGAAAGTATATCATGTTATTATCAACTCTAACCTTTCAGGATATGAAGAAGAGCGACTATTGGAAGTACTTCGTAAACACCGAGGTGCAATTGGCTATACCCTTGATGACCTTAAGGGGATTAGTCCATCTATCTGTCAACATACTATCAACCTTGAGCTCGATGCTAAACCAGTTGTTGATCATCAACGACGGTTGAACCCGAAGATGATGGATGTTGTAAGAACTAAGATTCTCAAGCTTCTAGCCGCAGGTATTATCTACCCTATAGCTGATAGTAAGTGGGTAAGCCCGGTACATTGTGTTCCTAAGAAAGGAGGTACAACGGTGGTTCCTAATGATAAGAATGAACTAATACCTCAGAGAATTATTATTGGATATAGAATGTGTATTGATTACAGGAAGCTGAACAAGGCAACCAGGAAGGATCACTACCCGTTGCCGTTCATCGACCAAATGCTTGAAAGGTTATCCAAAAATACCCACTTTTGTTACCTCGATCGTTATTCTGGCTTCTCTCAAATTCATGTTAACACTGCTGATCAAGAGAAGACCACTTTTACTTGTCCCTATGGTACTTATGCTTACAGGCGTATGCCTTTTGGTTTATGTAATGCCCCTGCTACTTTTCAAAGGTGTATGTCTGCTATCTTTCATGGTTTCTGTGAGGAGATTGTGGAAGTCTTCATGGACGATTTCTCCGTCTATGGAACTTCCTTTGACCATTGTCTCCACAACCTTAATAAAGTTTTGCAGAGATGTGAGGAGACAAATCTGGTACTCAACTGGGAGAAGTGCCACTTCATGGTTAACGAAGGAATTGTTCTTAGTCACAAGATTTCCCAAAGGGGAATTGAGGTGGACAAGGCCAAGATCGAAGCAATTGAGAGGATGCCCTATCCAAGGGACATCAAAGGTATTCGCAGTTTTCTCGATCATGCTGGTTTCTATAGAAGATTTATTAAAGACTTTTCTAAGACTTCGAGACCCCTCACTAATCTTCTCCAGAAGGACGTTCCTTTTGTATTTGATGACGATTGTAAGGAGGCTTTTGAAGTTCTTAAGAAAGCTTTAATAACTGCTCCTATAGTACAACCACCTGACTGGAATTTACCTTTTGAGATTATGTGTGATGCTAGTGATTTTGCTGTTGGAGCTGTTTTAGGGCAAAGGGTTGATAAGAAATTGAATGTTATACATTATGCTAGTAAAACCCTTGATAGTGCTCAAAAGAATTATGCTACTACTGAGAAGGAATTCTTAGTTGTAGTGTTTGCTTGTGATAAGTTTAGGCAGTATATTGTTGATTCCAAAGTTATTATTCATACTGACCATGCTGCCATTAAGTACCTTATGACAAAGAAGGATGCCAAGCCAAGACTTATCAGATGGGTACTCCTTCTTCAAGAATTTGATTTGCAGATTGTTGATAGGAAAGGAGAAGACAATCCGATGGCGGACAATCTTTCAAGG
>LR738713.1:166665595-166679045 GCA_902687465.1 Secale cereale | reverse complement strand
TCACTAGATTTATCATGCAAGAGCTCATCTTCACCAAGCAAGTCATCCTCATCACTATTGAAGTCAATGAATTCAGGGTGTGATACCTTGGGGCCTTTAGCCATGAAGCATCTTCCAATTCCCTCATTTGGTGAATCAAATAAGTCGTAGGAGTTGGAGTTGGAGGATACGAGAGCAAGACCGGCAACACCTTCATCTTGACTGTAGTCGGAGTCGGAGTGATAGCTTCCATCGGATTGATTGTCGGAGTCGGAGCCGGAGACCCATTCACCTACATGAGCTTGATGTCTTCTTCTTGTGTAGCTCCTTGATGACTTGTCTTTCCTCTCCGAATCCTTGCTTCTCCGAGAGGGTCTTCGTTCATAACGATCATCTCTACTCCTTCTCTCTCTCCGAGGTGACTCATCTCTTGATCTTCTTCTTGGAGATTCTTCTCTTCTCTTGTGGGGAGCCGTACACTCATTTGAGTAGTGTCTAGGTCTTCCACAATTGTAGCAGTTTCGATCACGACTAGAAGATCTCTTTTCATCATATGATCTAGACTTTGAGCTTCTCTCTTTGCCTCTATTCTTGTAGAATTTGTTGAAGTTCTTAACCATTAGGCTTATCTCTTCATTGGAAATTAACTTGTCACTTGAGGTTGTGGGAGCATCACTTGTAGCTTTGTAAGCACCACTTGACTTGTTGTGAAGCTCTTCCTTATCCTTAAGTGTCATCTCATGAGCAACAATTCTTCCAATGACTTCAGTTGGCTTGAGAGTCTTGTAGTTTGGCATCATTTGGATCAAAGTGCACACGGTGTCGTACTTTCAATCCAAAGCTCTGAGAATCTTCTTAATGATGAATCGGTCGGTCATTTCTTCTCTTCCTAAGCCGGCAATCTCATTTGTGATGAGAGCAAGCCTAGAGTACATTTCAGCGACTCCTTCACCATCCTTCATCTTGAACTTGTCAAGTTGACCTTGAAGAATATCTAGCTTTGATTCCTTCACAGACTCGGTACCTTCGTGCATTTCAACCAAAGTATCCCAAATCTCTTTAGCATTCTCAAGACGGCTGATTTTGTTGAACTCCTCGGGACACAAGGCATTGAAGAGAATGTCACAAGCTTGAGCATTGTTTTGCAACATCCGCAACTCTTCCGGTGTAGCTTCGCGATCCGGAACTTTTCCTTCCTCGAAGAATTCACCTTGCATACCAACACAAATAATGCCCCATGCGGCTGGGTTATGACCAAGAATATGCATTTTCATTTTATGCTTCCAACTAGCAAAATTTGTACCATCAAAGTAAGGACCTCTACGATAATTACCCTCACTAGACGCCATACTCTCCTAGGTTGTGAAACCAAGCTTATGGAGTCCAATGCAATGGAAACCAACAATGGAGACCAAAGCTCTGATACCACTTGTAGGATCGAAAGTATGTCTAGAGGGGGGGTGATTAGACTACTTGTAAATATAAAAATTCTGCCTTTTGATCAAGAACAATTTTTGGCAGATTCACAATTATGATCAAGTCAAGCATCACCCTACACATGCAATTCTAGAGTATAAGCAGCGGAAAGTAAATTGCACATGTAGTAAATAGAGGTGGAGAAGAGCAAATGCAATTTGGAGACGCGGTGATTTTTCCCGTGGTTCCGATAGGTGGTGCTATCGTACATCCACGTTGATGGAGACTTCAACCCATGGAGGGTAACGGCTGCGCGAGTCCACGGAGGGCTCCACCCACGAAGGGTCCACGAAGAAGCAACCTTGTCTATTCCATCATGGCCTACGCCCACGGAGGGCTAGCCTTACTCGGGGTAGATCTTCACGAAGTAGGCGATCTCCTTGCCCTTACAAACTTCTTGGTTCAACTCCACATCTCGATGACGGAGGCTCCCAAGCGACACCTAACCAATCTAGGAGGCACCACCCTCCAAAAGGTAATAGATGTTGTAGATGATGATGAACTCCTTGCTCTTGTGCTTCAAATGATAATCTCCCCAACACTCAACTCTCCTCACTGATATTGGCTGTGGTGGAAGAAAGGATTGAGTGGAAAGCAACTTGGGAAGGTTAGAAATCAAGTTTCATATGGTAGGAATGGAGCAACTTGATCTCAACACAAGGGTAGGTAGTTCTCTTCTCAGAAAGTGTAAGGTAGGAGTGGTAGTTCTTTCTGATGGCTCTCTCCACGAATGAAGAGGGGGTGGAGGGGTATATATAGCCTCCACACAAAATCCAACCGTTGCACACATAATTGAGCAATCTCGGTGAGACTGAAGTGGACAACTCGGTCAGACCGAAAGTTCAAATAATGTGAACGTTGGGGTTTTCGGTGGGACCGAAAATACCATCTCGGTTAGTCCGATTTGAGTCAAGACAGGAACTTGCCAGTTTCGGTGGGAACGAAAATGTCATCTCGGTTATTCCGATATGATGACAAACGGTTACAGAAGGTTGGCAGCCCATGTTTCGGTGAGACCGATCTCAAACTCGGAATGACCGATTTTTCTTGGGTTTGGCTTATGGCTGAGGTGGTTCATCTCGGTGGGACTGAGTTTGGAAAATCGGTTGGTCCGAGATTACTTATGAGTGTGTATTGTAGTGAAAGTTGCTGATAGTTGAAGGAAATATATCACTAAGCACTTGAGCAACCAGATCATCAACACAACCTCATCCCCTTTTAATAGTATTGGCTTTTCCTATGGACTCAATGTGATCTTGGATCACTAAACCAAAAATGGAGTCTTGAGCTTTTGCCAATGCTTGCCTTAGCATTTTGAGGGGTCCACTTCTTCAGTCATTGCCATACCCATATCACTGAACTTCTCTGAAATGATTCTCAAGTAACTATTAGTTCAATGATATATATGTTGTTATTAATTGCCAAAACCACCCGGGGATTAGTTGCACTTTCAGATACGTCTCCAACGTATCTATAATTTTTTATTGTTCCATGCTATTATATTATCCTTCTAGGATGTTTTATGGGCTTTATTATACACTTTTAAATTATTTTGGGGACTAACATATTAACCCAGAGCCCAGTGCCAGTTTATGTTTTTCTCCTGTTTTAGGGTTTCGCAGAAAAGGAATATCAAACGGAGCCCAATTGACGTGAAAATCAACGGAGATCATTTTTGGACCAGAAGAAGCCCACAGAGTGGCGGAGGGGGGGCGAGAGGACCCACGAGGGTGGGGGGCGCCCCCCGCCCTACTGGGCGCGCCCCCTGCCTCGTGGACAGCCCGTAGCCCCTCTTTGCTTGGCCCCGACTCCAACACCTCCTATATATACAGGAACCTCCATAAAATAACCTAGATCAAGAGTTCCGCCGCCGAAAGCCACTGTAGCCATCGAAAACCAATCTAGACCCCGTTCACCCTGCCGGAGGTGGGAACCCTCACCGGTGGCCATCTTCATCATCCCGACGCTCTCCATGACGAGGAGGGAGTAGTCCACCCTCGGGGCTGAGGGTATGTACCAGTAGCTATGTGTTTGATCTCTCTCTCGTGTTCTTGAGATGGCACGATCTTGATGTATCGCGAGCTTTGCTATTCTAGTTGGATCTTATGATGCTTCTCCCCCTCTACTCTCTTGTAATGGATTGAGTTTTCCGTTTGAAGTTATCTTATCAGATTGAGTCTTTAAGGATTTGAGAACACTTGATGTATGTCTTGCACGTGCTTATCTGTGGTGATAATGGGATATCATGTGATCTACTTGATGTATGTTTTGGTGATCCACTTGCGGGTTCTATGACCTTGGGAACATATGCATAGGGGTTGGCACACGTTTTCGTCTTGACTTTCCGGTAGAAACTTTGGGGCACTCTTTGAAGTTATATGTGTTGGTTGCATAGATGTTTCTGAGATTGTGTGATGCATATCGTATAATCATGCCCACGAATACTTGAGGTGACAATGGATTATCTAGGTGACATTAGGGTTTTGGTTGATTTGTTTCTTAAGGTGTTATTCTAGTACGAACTCTATGATAGATTGAACGTTTCTACGGACTCTTGAATAGATCGATCAGAAAGAATAACTTTGAGGTGGTTTCGTACCCTACCATAATCTCTTCGTTTGTTCTCTGCTATTAGTTACTTTGGAGTGACTCTTTGTTGCATGTTGAGGGCTAGTAATATGATCGAATTATGTTATCCTTGTTGAGAGAACTTCCACTAGTGAAAGTATGAACCCTAGGCCTTGTTTCCTATCATTGCAACACCGTTTATGCTCATGTTTACCACTTGCTACCTTGCTGTTTTTATATTTTCTTATTACAAAAACCTATATCGACCATCCATATTGCACTTGTATCACCATCTCTTCGCCAAACCAGTGCACCTATACAATTTACCATTGTATTGGGTGTGTTGGGGACACAAGAGACTCTTTGTTATTTGGTTGCAGGGTTGTTTGAGAGAGACCATCTTCATCCTACGCCTCCCATGGATTGATAAACCTTAGGTCATCCACTTGAGGGAAATTTGCTACTGTCTTACAAACCTCTGCACTTGTAGGCCCAACAACGTCTACAAGAAGAAGGGTGTGTAGTAGACATCAGCCAGCAGCAGCCGTGGCGGGCAGAGGTTGCAGCCGCGGGTGACGACGAGAGGCACAACGGGCGGCCAGGGGCGACGAGGCCGCTGCAGAGACGAGCAAGGTGAGGCGTGCGGTACACGCGCGCGATGGCGCTGCGGGGTGATACGTCTCCCTCATATCTATAAATTTTGATTGTTCCATGCCAATATTCTACAACTTTCATATACTTTTGGCAACTTTTTATACTATTTTTTTGGGACTAACATATTGATCCAGTGCCCAGTGCCAGTTCATGTTTGTTGCATGTTTTTGTTTCACAGAATATCCATAACAAACGGAGTCCAAACGGAATAAAAATGGACGGAGATTTTTTTTGGAATATTTGTGAATTTTGGAAAGCGAAATCAACACGAGACGATACCCGAGTGGGCCTCGAGGGTGGGGGGCGCGCCCTGGGCCCTCGAGGCCACACCATAAGGCGGTTGATGCCCTTATTTCGCCGCAAGAAAGCTAATTTCCGGATAAAAATCGTGTCAAAAGATGAGCCCAATCGGAGTTACGGATCTCCGGGAATTTAAGAAGCGGTGAAGGGCCAGAATCTGGGAACGCAGAAACAGAGAGAGACAGAGAGACAGATCCAATCTCGGAGGGGCTCACGCCCCTCCCACGCCATGGAGACCATGGACCAGAGGGGAAACCGTTCTCCCATCTAGGGAGAAGGTCAAGGAAGAAGAAGAAGGAGGGGGGCTCTCTCCCCCTCGCTTCCGGTGGCACCGGAGTGCCACCGGGCCATCATCGTGTGACGGCGATCTACACCAACACCTCCGTCATCTTCACCAACATCTCCATCACCTTCCCCCATCTATCTACAACGTTCCACTCTCCCGCAACCCGTTGTACCCTCTACTTGAACATGGTGCTTTATGCTTCATATTATTATCCAATGATGTGTTGTCATCCTATGATGTCTGAGTAGATTATCGTTGTCCTATCGGTGATTGGTGAACTGCTATGATTGATTTAAATTGCTTGTGGTTATGTTGTTGTCCTTTGGTGCCCATCATCTGAGCGCGCGCGTGGATCACACCATAGGGTTAGTTGTATGTTGATAGGACTACGTATTGGAGGGCAAGAGTGACAGAAGCTTCAACCTAGCGTAGAAATTGATGCATACGTGATTGAAGGGGGACCAATATATCTTAATGATATGGTTGGGTTTTACCTTAATGAACGTTAGTAGTTGCGGATGCTTGCTAATAGTTCCAATCATAAGTGCATAGAATTCCAAGTAAGGGATGACATGCTAGCAGTGGCCTCTCCCACATAAAACTTGCTATCGGTCTAGTAACGTAGTCAATTGCTTAGGGGCAATTTCGCAACTCCTACCACCACTTTTCCACACTCGCTATCATTAACTTTATCTTAACAACCCCTAGTTTTATTTACGTGGTATTCATATTCTTGCAAGCCTATCCCACAAAAACCACAAAGTACCTCTAGTTTCATACTTGTTCTAGGTAAAGTAAACGTCAAGCGTGCGTAGAGTTGTATCGGTGGTCGATAAAACTTGAGGGAATATTTGTTCTGCCTTTAGCTCCTCGTTGGGTTTGACACTCTTACTTATCGAAAGAGGCTACAACTGATCCCCTACACTTGTGGGTTATCAAGACCTTTTTCTGGCGCCGTTGCCGGGGAGCAATAGCGTGGGGTGAATATTCTCGTGTGTTCTTGTTTGCTTTATCACTAAGTAGATTTTATTTGCTATCCTAAGTTGTTTTCTGTCTTTAGTTATGGGTAGGAAACGCAAAATACCTAAAAAAATTAGTGGTACCTGCTGAACCAATGGTTGAAGAACCACTCAAAATCTATCACACTCCTGAAGCTTATTACTTGGATCATCTTCGATCCCTATGTGCTCGGGCTGAAACCCCAACTAGCTTAGTTGAGGGAAAATCTTTAGATGAGCACGCTTGTTATGTGCGACACCGCATATCTGAAAAAGGGAAAATTTTACTGGATCAAATTCATCGTTTGCAATGCTATGCTTGGAATTTATGTGAAATATATGATTTTACTTGTTGCTCTGAAGACCCTAAGAAACACCTTCCCTACCAATGTGAGTTTAGCGATAATGGAATTGTATCTTCATATGCTAAGGGTGTTTATAGTTACTATGATGTTCAACAAATTGAAGAATTTGTTGCTTTTAAGGGTGCTTATGAAATTGCTTCTTTGATTGAAAAGTATGATGCTACTGTTTACAAATCTGAAATTTTTTCCATATTTAAATATTGTTATGATAATTATGCTTCTAATGCCTATGTTAAACCATATATTGAGGACTCCTCCGCTGTCCAAGAAGAGACTAATATTTTGCAGGAGTCTATGGAAGAAGAAATTAATGACATTGTGAGCTCATTGGATGAAAAAGATGAGGAGGAGAGCGAAGAACAAAAGGAGGAAGAGCGGATTGATCACCCGTGCCCACCTTCTAATGAGAGTAACTCTTTATCTCATACATTGTTTAATTTCCCTTCGTGCTTACCGAAGGATGAATGCTATGATGATTTCTATGATCCCGTTGATTCTTTTGAAATATCCCTTTTTGATGATGCTTGCTATGCTTGTGGCCAAGATGCCAATTTTAATTATGCTTATGGAGATGAACTTGCTATAGTTCCTTATGTTAAACATGAGATAGTTGCTATTGCACCCACACATGATAGTCCTATTATCTTTTTGAATTCTCCAAGCTACACTATATCGGAGAAGTTTGCACTTATTAAGGATTATATTGATGGGTTGCCTTTTTCCGGTACACGTGATGATTTTGATGAATATAATATGCATGTGCTTGCTGCTCCTACTTGCAATTATTATGAGAGGGGAACTACATCTCCGCCTCTCTATGTTTCCAACATGATAAAATTGCAAGAAACTGTTTATACTATGCATTGGCCTTTACTTGATGTGCATGAATTGTTCTTGTATGACATGCCTATGCATAGGAAGAGAGTTAGACTTCGTTGTTTCATGACACATATCACTTTGTGCTCACTACTAAATGTCAAATCAGTGCTAATTAAAATTGGCTTTGATATACCTTGGGATCCGGGTGGATCCATTACTTGACCACTATATGCCTAGCTTAATGGATTTAAAGAAAGCGCTACCAGGGACACAACCCAGAAGTTTTAGAGAGTCATTTATTTCTGTTGTGTGCTTTTATAAAGTTTAAAAACAAAAATAAATAAAGAGGGGAACCTAAAACCTTTTCAAAAAGAAAAGTGAAAGTAAGAAGGACGAGCACTGTTGAAATGGGGGAGCTCCTTGAACTTTGTTCATGCCCATGGAAACTTTGCAAATCTTGAATTACAAAAACTTTTCATCAAAAATAATTATCCCCTTGTACAATTCCATTGTATTATAAAAATAATGTGCCAAGGTTTGCCTTTAGGATGTTTACAATGTTTGTTGGTTTGTGCGGTGCAGGACATAAACTTTGGCTGTAGTGCATGATTTTACATTTTTTGCTGGAATGTCAAATGGTTCTAAAACGTTTTGCACTGTCTTTCTATACAAATTGTTGATTTTTCCTAATTTTGGTATAATTTTTCAAGTATCAAAAGTATGGTGAATGTTTAGATTATTACAGACTGTTATGTTTTAGACAGATTCTATTTTTTATGCATAGTTTGCTTGTTTTGATGAAACTATCAATTTCTATCAGTGGATTAAGCCATGGAAAAGTTATATTACAATAGCTACAATGCAAAAACAAAATATGAATTGGTTTGCAACAGTACTTAGAGTAGTGATTTGCTTTATTATACTAATGGATCTTACCGAGTTTTCTGTTGAAGTTTTGTGTGGATGAAGTGTTCGAAGATCGAGGAGGTCTCGATGTGAGGAGAAGAAGGAGAGGCAAGAGCTCAATCTTGGGGATGCCAAGGCACCCCAAGTAAATATTCAAGGAGACTCAACTGTCTAAGCTTGGGGTGCCCCGGAAGGCATCCCGTCTTTCTTCAACAAGTATCGATATGTTTTTCGGATTCGTTTCATTCATGTGATATGTGCAACTCTTGGAGCGTCGTGTGCTTTCTATTTCTCCTTTTAATAAATGCACCATGCTGGTATGAGATAGTCCTTGGTTGATTTATAGAATGCTCTTTGCACTTCACTTATATCTTTTGAGTATGGCTTTATAGAATATTTCATGTGCTTCACTTACATCATTTGAAGTTTGGATTGCCTGTTTCTCTTCACATAGAAAACCGCCATTTGTAGAATGCTCTTTTGCTTCACTTATAATTGTTAGAGCGTGGGAATAACTTTTGTAGAAAGAATTAAAACTCTATTGCTTCACTTATATCTATTTAGAGAGTTGACAGGAATTGGTCATTCACATGGTTAGTCACAAAATCCTAAATAAACTTGTAGATCGCTGAATATGATATGTTTGATTCCTTGCAATAGTTTTTGCGATATAAAGATGGTGATATTAGAGTCATGCTAGTGGGTAGTTGTGGATTGTAGAAATACTTGTACTGAGGTTTGTGATTCCCGTAGCATGCACGTATGGTGAACCGTTATGTGACGAAGTTGGAGCATGATTTATTTATTGACTGTCATCCTTTGTGTGGAGGTCGGCGGCGCGCGATGGTTAACTCCTACCAACCTCCCCCCTAGGAGCATGCGTGTAGTACTTGGTTTCGATGGCTAATAAATTTTTGCAATAAGTATGTGAGTTCTTTATGACTAATGTTGAGTCCATGGATTATACGCACTCTCACCCTTCCACCTTTGCTAGCCTCTCTTGTACCGCGCAACTTTTGCCGGTACCATACACCCACCATATACCTTCCTCAAAATAGCCACCATACCTTCCTATTATGGTATTTCCATAGCCATTCCGAGATATATTGCCATGTAACTCCACCGTTCCGTTTATTATGACATGCACCATCATTGTCATATTGCCTTGCATGATCGTAAGATAGCTAGCATGATGTTTCCATGGCTTGTCCGTTTTTTGATGTCATTGCTACGCTAGATCATTGCACATCCCGGTACACCACCGGAGGCATTCACATAGAGTCATATTTTGTTCTAGCTTCGAGTTGTAATCTTTGAGTTGTAAGTAAATAAAAGTGTGATGATCTTTATTATTAGAGCATTGTCCCATGTGAGGAAAGGCCAAATAAAAAAAGATGGCCTAAAAAAATAGAGAGGGGCTAAAAAAAGAGAAAGACCCTCCAAATAAACAAACAAAAAAACAAAAAAAATGAGAGAAAAGAGAGAAGGGACAATGCTACTATCCTTTTCCACACTTGTGCTTCAAAGTAGCACCATGATCTTCATAATAGAGAGTCTCTTGTTTTGTCACTTCCATATACTAGTGGGAATTTTTTGTTATAAAAATTGGCTTGTATATTCCAACGACGGGCTTCCTCAAATGCCCTAGGTCTTCATGAGCAAGCAAGTTGATGCACACCCACTAGTTTTCTTTTGAGCTTTCATACACTTATAGCTCTAGTGCATCCGTTACATGGCAACCCCTACTCACTCACATTGATATCGATTGATGGACATCTCCATAGTCCATTAATTTGCCTAGTTGATGTGAGACCTTCTCCCACCTTTTTGTCTATCACCACCTTCTATTCCACCCATAGTGCTATGTCCATGGCTCACGCTCATGTATTGCGTGAAATTTGAAAAGGTTTGAGAATACTAAAGTATGAAACAATTGCTTGGCTAAAACCGGGGTTGTGCATGATTTAAATACTTTGTGTGGTGAAGATGGAGCATAGCCAGACCATATGATTTTGTAGGGATAACTTTCTTTGGCCATGTTAATTTGAAGAGACATGATTGCTTTATTAGTATGCTTGAAGTATTATCGTCCTAATGTCAAATGATAGACTATTGCTTTGAATCACTCGTGTCTTAATATTCATGCCATGATTAGATTACATGATCAAGATTATGCTAGGTAGCATTCCACATCAAAAATTATCTTTTTTATCATTTACCTACTCGAGGACGAGCAGGAATTAAGCTTGGGGATGCTGATACGTCTCCGTCGTATCTATAATTTTTGGTTCCATGCCAATATTCTACAACTTTCATATACTTTTGGCAACTTTTTATACTATTTTTTGGGACTAACATATTGATCCAGTGCCTAGTGTCAGTTCATTTTTGTTGCATGTTTTTTGTTTTGGAGAATATCCATAACAAACGGAGTCCAAACGGAATAAAAACAGACGGAGATTTTTTTTTTGGAATATATGTGAATTTTGGGAAGAGAAATCAACACGAGATGATACCCGAGTGGGCCTCGAGGGTGGGGGCACGCCCCCCTGCCCAGGGCGCGCCCTGGGCCCTCAAGGCCACACCGTAAGGCGGTTGATGCCCTTCTTTCACCGCAAGAAAGCTAATTTTCAGGTAAAAATCATGTCAAAAGATGAGCCCAATCAGAGTTACGGATCTCCGGGAATTTAAGAAACGGTGAAGGGCCAGAATCTGGGAACGCAGAAACAGAGAAAGACAAAGAGACAGATCCAATCTCGGAGGGGCTCTCGCCCCTCCCACGCCATGGAGACCATGGACCAGAGGGGAAACCCTTCTCCCATCTAGGGAGAAGGTCAAAGAAGAAGAAGAAGGAGGGGGGCTCTCTCCCCCTCGCTTCCGGTGGCACCGGAGTGCCACCAGGGCCATCATCGTGTGACGGTGATCTACACCAACACCTCCGTCATCTTCACCAACATCTCCATCACCTTCCCCCATCTAACTACAGCGTTCCACTCTCCCGCAACCTGTTGTACCCTCTACTTGAACATGGTGCTTTATGCTCCATATTATTATCCAATGACGTATTGCCATCCTATGATGTCTGAGTAGATTATCATTGTCCTATCGGTCATTGGTGAATTGCTATGATTGATTTAAATTGCTTGTGGTTATGTTGCTGTCCTTTGGTGCCCATCATATGAGCGCGCGCGTGGATCACACCATAGGGTTAGTTGTATGTTGATAGGACTATGTATTGGAGGGCAAGAGTGACAGAAGCTTCAACCTAGCGTAGAAATTGATGCACGCGGGATTGAAGGGGGACCAATATATCTTAATGCTATGGTTGGGTTTTACCTTAATGAACGTTAGTAGTTGCGGATGCTTGCTAATAGTTCCAATCATAAGTGCATATAATTCCAAGTAAGGGATGACATGCTAGCAATGGCATCTCCCACATAAAACTTGCTATCGGTCTAGTAGCGTAGTCAATTGCTTAGGGGCAATTTCGCAACTCCTACCACCACTTTTCCACACTCGCTATCATTAACTTTATCTTAACAACCCCTAGTTTTATTTACGTGGTCTTTATATTCTTGCAAGCCTATCCCACAAAAACCACAAAGTACCTCTAGTTTCATACTTGTTCTAGGTGAAGTAAACGTCAAGCGTGCGTAGAGTTGTATCGGTGGTCGATAGAACTTGAGGGAATACTTGTTCTGCCTTTAGCTCCTCGTTGGGTTCGACACTCTTACTTATCGAAAGAGGATACAAATGATCCCCTACACTTGTGGGTTATCACGGGGGCAGGGGCGTGGCACGAGACACACGCGTGCAGTGGTCGCAGACGGCATGCATCGAGCGCGAGGCATCAGGGGGCCGCGGTGGGGTGAGCACGGGCATGAGGTGGACGAGCACGGTGACCGCGAAGGAGAGGAAGAGGAGAGGAGAGGCGGAGGCCGACGGCCTCACCGACGTTCGTGGGAGGAGGGCGGCGAGGCTCGAGGAAGTCGGTAGGTGTCGTGGAATTAGCACGGCAGATGTCCGGTTTAGCGGACTTGATGATGGAACCATCGCACGGGTTAGCTTGAAGGGGTTCATAGCACACAAAGGACACAGAGGATTTATACTAGTTCGGCCCCTTCGATGAAGGTAAAAGCCTACATATAGTTGGTTTGGTATTGCTTGGGCGTCGGATTACAGGGAGCGGATTCGCTTGCCTGTGTCTCGACGGGTTGATTGTTGCTTGTCCCTGAACCGTCGCCGGGTCGTCCCTTTATATAGAGGTGACGCCTGGTCCGGTTGACAGAGTCCCGAGGCCGGCTCATACTTGTGTCCGCCTCGGTCTCTGTCTTTTATTCCTTATCTCTCAAGTTACATCGCTTGGCGGTTTACAAACCTTAATTCTACACATGGGCCCTAAGATCTCATGGGCCGTAGCCTTTACTAAATATTACAACCAAGTATAATATAACTAAGCCGGTTTACACTAGCCGGTTTATACCTGCTAGTCATATCCCTGACATTAGGCCCCAGAATGATTTGAACTTGTTCATATCAGTCTTCTTTGTCTTGTATAATTTTCTTCTGTATTCACACTTTGGTAAACCGGCTCTGACGTCATCTTCGAGATTCACTAGATCTGACCGTGACATCATCTCCGCATTTAACGCTGTGAGCTGTACCGTAACTTTGTTTAATGGTTATCCAAAAATCGAGGCGTCACAAGGATCTTTATCCAATCTTTGCCCCCTCGAATCCCGCACCTGTCGCTTCGCATCTGTCCTTTCGCTTATAAATACCGCCGTCCTCCTTCATTCTTCCTTCTTCTCGCCTCTTCTTCCTTCGTTCGCCGCCCGAGCTTTCCAGACTCCATTGACGCCCGAGCTTGGAGCGCCGCCGTCACCTCGCCGAGTGAAGACTTCCCTGGCCGCTGCATCAACCTGTTTCGACCAGAGAACTCCGCCGCTGTCCTCCATTGTTCAGGTATGTCCTTTCTTCCTCATTACCGATCTGTATCTTCTAGGGTTCTTCCCTTGTTCTTCCGCCATTAGAGTTTTCAATGAAAGCTTCGTCTTGTTCCTCGTAGATACGTTCTTCGTAGAAAATTTGTGACCTTT
>LR738713.1:166648669-166665525 GCA_902687465.1 Secale cereale | reverse complement strand
TACTTAATCCTATAGATTCATCTGCTCCGCATAAGATCCCTGGCGTTTCTTCTTGTATTTTCTTGCACTTTATTTTTCTTTTCCTTGCTCGTCCAGATCTGTTCCACTTAGCTGTTTACAAGAAAACTGTTTCTTCTCCTTTGTAGATCCATTAGATATACTCCGGTTTAAACCGTTATGCCCTGTTCTTGTAAAACTTTTAAAATTGAACGCGACGGTTTAGCTGTTCCTCTTGTACTGTCATGAACCGGAAATGATGTAGCTCGCTGTAATTGCCGGTTTAACCATGCCATTAGTCCTCAGTCAAACCGTTGCGTAACTTTCATAAATTTCCGGTTTATACTGCTGTACCCGCATAATCCGTTTTCTGCACTTTATCTTTTCCAGTACTTGTCCTTCCATTGCAATGGCCAAGCAGTATGTCTCCTGCGATTGGGTCCCTTCTATCATTACTGAGGAAGACTTGGTCAGAATTTCTGAAATTGGTACGTTAGGCCCTCAATCTGTTTTGAAATGGCGGGCCCCGGGGAATGAATGTCCCCCTACTCCCAGGTCCGGGGAGGTCATTGTGTTCTTTGATCACATATCTCGAGGCTTCTCTCCCCCCGGTTCAAAGTTTTTCCGGGATGTTCTTGCTGCCTTCCAACTCCACCCTCAGGACATTGGACCCAACTCTGTTTCAAATATCTGTGACTTCCAAGTGTTTTCGGAGGTATATCTACAAGAAGAACCGTCTGTCGATCTGTTTCGGGATTTCTTTCATCTGAACCGACGCACAGAGTTCACCAGTGGACTGCATCAGGAGCTCGGAGGCGTTAGTATCCAGAAGAGGAGAGACGTTGTTTTTCCTCACGCCGCTTTACACACGCACCCAAAGGATTGGAACAAGTCATGGTTTTATTGCGTTGACACTTCTCCTGAAGGGGAGAACCCTTTGCCGGGTTATCGTGAAACCCGTATTCCGGAGGATCATCCTCTACCAGAACGGCTCAGCTCCGTCGAGCGGACCCGGTTTTCATCACAGCTCTCCAAGTTAAGAGCTTTCATAGCCAATGGCTTAACTGGAACTGATTTTATGCGCTGCTGGTTGTCTTGGAGCATCCTTCCCTTGAGCCAGCGATCACAGCTGATGTGCCAATACTATGGTAAACCGGACGATCCTCAACGGTTTAGTAAGGACAAATTATCTGAATCGGAGGTTATTGAGTCGGCTAAAAAGATGCTCAACGTCACTTTAGCAGACTGCAACAAAGTCGGGCTAACTCCTTATTATAAGAAGAATAAACTGCCTGCTGTAAGTTTTTCTTCGCCCTGTATTTGTAACCCGTTTCTTTAAACCGTCTTTTGAATTGTCTTTCTTTCCTTTGAATAGTCTGATGATCCTTTCTGGAAGAGAAAACCTCAAGAGAAAACCGGCAAACAAGCACGCCGAAAAACCTTTGCCAACAAGAAAAGAAAAGCAGCTGTTGACGCCAGTTCTCCTGCTGAAGATGATGATCCGGATTCCGAGGTATGAATTAATCCGGTTTGAATTTTGCTTTCTTGAACTTATATCTGTTTCTAATGATAACCTTTCCACAGGAGTTGGCTGAAGGTGATAATCCGGCCGAAGTTGAGGTAACCATTCTTTCTTCTGATTCAGAACCTCTTCCACAAAAAAGTCGTCGGACCGTCCGGAAATACCAATTTTCTCACCCTTATGCTCAGTTGGATCCTAATTTTATTTTGAAGAAGCAACAACATGAAGCTCTTCGCCGGACCACTCGCCATAGTGGCCTAGCCGTGGAATCATCCGGGATTTCTTTAACTTCGGTTCGAAAACGCCGTGCTGAGGTGATACTTTCTCCGACTCTTCTTCATCCCAAGGCCGGGCTTATCCGAAAACCTCTTAAACCGTCTGATCCTGATTATCAGGAAACTCCGCTTTCTTCTTCTGGTGAATCAACTGCCACGCAGCTTCCTCCCTTGAAAACTGTCCCAGGGTAACTTTTTAACTTTTCCGGTTTATGATTCCTTTTTACTTTATAATGTTTAACTTATTTTGCAAACTTTTCCAGCAAGCCAAAGCCCAGCAAGAAACCCAAGGCAAACAAGCCTCCGGCTGAGACCTCTGCAGATAATCCGGTGATTAATCCGGCGACGACCGTTCCTCCAGAAGGCGAGCCCGTAGCTCCTCTTGAAGATCCTGTGCCTACAGATCAAATCTCCGTTCCTGAGAATCCTACTGCTGAAGATGCTCATAATCCGCCAAGTCCGGCCCGGGTCAACTCTCCTCAGATTAATCCGGCATCTCCCAATCCGTCCCATACTGCGACTCCCCCAAATGCACCTGCTTCTCCAGATGTTGTGGTAACTGGGGCTGCCTTGGTTGCTCCGGCTGAGCCCACCGTTTTAGCCAAGCATACGGCTAAAACAGAGAAGTTATATAAAGAGAAGGGAAAATGGAGTACTGAGATATCCAATCTTTCCGTTATGAGCGCCCAAGAAATTTATTCTGGGTATCTAAACCGGCTCCACAGCAGCAGAGACTATGAAGCAAGTTTGGTTAACTTAATGAGGGAGAAATATGAGGTAACCCTTTCCTTCCGACTTTGTACCTTTGATATGCTTCTATCCCATAACAGCCCCCAAGTTCCGGTTTAGCTGTGTGCTGAAGGTGAACCAGAACTTTATAGTTTGAACAATTGATCTATCCATTAGCCCCCAAGTATCAAGTGGATAACTTGTTTATGTATTTGATACTTGTAAAAATTTCTGATGATACTTCAACCATCCATTAGCCCCCAAGTGTCAACTAGACAACTTGTTTGTGTGCTTGAGACTTGTAATCTTTGAATTGCTGTTACTTATTGCTTCAACTGCCATTAGCCCCCAAGTGTCAAGTATACAACTTGTTTGTGTGCTTGAGACTTGTCTGATTTTTACCTCTTGTCTTTTAACTGTGCTTGCAGGCTGAGTTAACCCGGAACACTGCTGAAATTGATGAACTTCGGAGCCGTCTTGCTGAAACCGAATCTGCCGCTTCAAAGGCTAAGAAAGATCTTCAGGTGAGTTTAAAGACTGCTGAAGATCTGAAGAAATACTTTGAAGAAGAGCGGACCACTTTTGAGGTTCAAAAGAAAGATCTGGAGAAAAGGGTTCAGGACGCTGAAGGGGCGCTTAATCCGGTTACAGAAGAATTAACCGGTTTAAAACGGCAGATTGAACTGATGACCTCTGCAGTCTTTGGTAAGTATAATCTGAACTCCTGCTTTTATCCCTGTCATCTCCATTTGTGCCGGTTTAACCATAATATTTATATGCAGGGCGCCGTGTCTCCCATCTTGGGGATGATTTACGGAAGAAACTTAAAGCATGTTACACTTTGGTCGAGTAGCTGTATTCCGGCGCTCAGAGGATCATTAGTGCCACTTCTTTTGGTAAGCCAGCCCCTACGACGATCCAAGATACGTTGAACAAGTTATCTGTTTTGCCGGCTCGTCTTGAAGAAGTCAAAAAAGCCGCCGCCCGAGGTGGCGCTCTTCTGGCCCTTACCAGGGCTAAGGCTTGGGTCCCGGATCTTGATCCGGAGGAAGCTTTAACCGGTTTTCCTGATACAAAAGACGACGGCTCGACTTTTACTGCAAAAGATCTTTACGCCTTGACAAAAGAGATGCGTCCCCTCGCCAGCAAGCTTGCAGCTGAGTCCGATTTATCCAGGTATCATCCTGGATATGACTTGCAAAACGAACGGGTGGAGCAGCCGGTTTATGATACCGTCAATTTAATCCCGCCGGTTCGTCCTCATACCTTCGCTCCAGATATCGAACCTTTTGAACTGATCAACGAAGAGATGTATTTCCGGGCCTTGACGAAGATTGACTGGCGTGTGCCGGATTTCTAACCGCTTCAAGAAGATGAAGAGGTTCCGGATCAAGGTGATGGCCAGCCGTCTCAACAAGGAGGAGCATAACTTTAAAATTTATTGTTGTAATCGCAGTCTGTGTTTTGCCAAACAATATTTCCAATCCGTTGGGCTTGCTATGCCTTGTAATAGGATAGCTAAAACTTGATCTGCTTTAATCCGGATATTCTGTCTTTCTTTATGTGAAATATTTGCCGATTGAAATGTTGTCTGATATTGTTTATCTTGCATATCTTCTGCTTCTGCAAAAATAATACTAAAAATATGTCCTGATATTATATACGCTCAATATTCTTAATCCGGTAGGACTTTAAAGTCGCTTGATGAAGACCTTCATGGATCCAATTAGAAACCCGGAAACCTCCGGTTCATCTTGATGATAAATTCCGGTTCATCTTGTTCTCCAAGACTTTGTTCAGAAAGTTGTAGCCTGTTGCCTGATATATGATCCGGGTTTTAATGAACACCGGGTTACTCATGCTGGTACTCATGACCCAGACTTTCCACTTTATAGATATGTGGTCAGCTTCTGTAGCTGCTCCACTCCGGTTTAAAGGGTTATAAAACACAAACACAAAAAGGTGCAAATTTTGCAAATAAGACCATGTAGTCGAGGCTTTTTAAGAGCTGCCAGGCTCAAAGCAAGGTTCACCCAATCAATGGGACGTGGTTTATCCATCTCTTCCCAGGGGGCCTAGCCAATCACTGAACGTGGGCGAAACCATTCTTTTCAGAGGGCCGATAGAACCGCAAATAAAAACTGAGCCAATCAATGGGACGTGGTTTATCCAACTCTTCCCAAGGGGCCTAGCCAATCACTGAACGTGGGCGAACCATTCTTTTCAGAGGGCCGATAGAATTGTAAAAAACTAAGCCAATCAATGGGACGTGATTTATCCAACTCTTCCCAAGGGGCCTCCATGGTTCCTCCTGAACCGGTGGGAAAATCGTGAAGCGTCCTCTCTTCGAACCGGATATGATCTCATGTTCTCTAGAAAGTTTTATTACTCCCTTGTGTACTATGCAAAAAATCAATTTCTAAACCGACCAATATATTGAAATATAATCTCTGATAAAAAACTTGTATGGTTGTCCTCACGAGATATCTGTATATGGAAAAAGGGCTAAGCCCCCGGTTTACCGAGGGTGCCGGTTTATTCATTACTCATAATATATACATAGGATACATTGGAGCACGTAGCTCAAGTATAATATGGCCGTAAATGGGCGATGTTCCACGGCCTCTTCGTCTCCTCTTCTGACGTCCGTGAGTCCTTGTGTTCTCGAACGTCCACCAGGTAATATGAACCGTTGTGTAGATTCTTGCTGACCACAAAGGGCCCTTCCCAAGGCGGGGATAGCTTGTGCATATCTGTTTGATCTTGGATGAGCCGGAGTACCAAGTCACCCTCCTAGAACGTCCTTGTTCTGATCCAGCGGCTATGATATCTGCATAAGTCTTGTTGATAAATCGCAGATCGTGCTGCAGCCATATCACGCTCCTCATCCAGCCGGTCTAAACTGTCCTGTCTTGCTCTCTCGTTGACTGCCTCAACATAAGCCGCCACCCTTGGTGAATCATGACGTATATCGCTCGGAAGGACTGCTTCAGCACCATAAACCATGAAGAAAGGTGTGTAACCTGTAGACCGGTTTGGTGTAGTGTTGATACTCCAAAGAACAGATGGCAATTCCTCAACCCAACATCCTGGGGTTCTCTGCAAAGGTGTCATAAGCCGGGGTTTGATACCTCGCAAAATCTCCTGATTTGCCCTTTCAGCCTGACCATTGGATTGGGGGTGAGCCACAGAAGACACGTCCAAACGAATATGCTCTCGTTGACAGAACTCTTCCATTTCACCCTGAGATAAATTGGTGCCATTGTCTGTGATGATGTTGTGTGGAAAGCCAAACCGGAAAATTACTTTTTTGATGAATTTGACTGCCGTTGCCGCATCACACTTGCTTATAGGCTCCGCTTCAACCCACTTTGTAAACTTGTCTACTGCTACCAGTAGATGAGTTTTCTGATCTTGGGATCGCTTAAAAGGTCCAACCATATCAAGCCCCCAAGTCGCAAACGGCCAAGTTATTGGTATCATCCGGAGTTCCTGCGCTGGAACCAGAGCACGTCTTGAAAATTTCTGACAAGCGTCACACTTCCGGACCAGATCTGCCGCATCTGCATGAGCAGTTAACCAATAGAAACCATGCCGGAATGCTTTAGCCACCAATGATTTTGAACCGGCATGATGACCACAATCCCCTTCATGAATCTCGCGAAGAATCTCACAACCTTCCTCAGTTGACACACACCGCTGAAATACTCCAGAAGTACTGCGATGGTGAAGCTCTCCGTTTGCAATCGTCATGGACTTAGAGCGCCGGATTATCTGTCGTGCTTCTTCTTCATCATCTGGTAACTCTCCTCGGCTCAGGTATGCCAAATAGGGCAGCGTCCAATCTGGAATAACATGGAGCGCTGCAACTAACTGTGCCTCTGGGTCAGGAACAGCTAGGTCTTCCTCCGACGGTATCTGAACCGAAGGACTGTGCAATTCATCCAAAAAAGTGTTTGGTGGCACCGGTTTTCGTTGAGACCCCAGCCGGCTTAAAGCGTCGGCCGCTTCGTTCCTCCGCCGGTCTATATGATCCACCTGATATCCTTTAAAGTATCCTGCGACTGCTTCAACTTCTCGTCTATAAGCCGCCATGAGGGGATCCTTTGAATCCCACTTACCAGAAACTTGCTGTGCTACCAGATCTGAATCGCCAAAGCACTTAACCCGGCTCAAGTTCATTTCCTTTGCTAGCCGTAAACCATGAAGTAGTGCTTCATATTCCGCTGCATTATTAGTACAAGGAAACAATAAGCGGAGGACATAACAAAATTTATCACCTCTGGGGGAAGTTAAGACAACTCCAGCCCCCGAGCCCTCCAACTGTTTTGAACCGTCAAAATGAATCGTCCAGTAAGTAAGATCCGGCTTCTCCTCAGGAGTCTGCAACTCTGTCCAATCATTGATGAAATCTACCAATGCGTGAGATTTTATAGCGGTGCGTGGTACATATTTCAACTCATTTGGGCTGAGCTCAATGGCCCACTTTGCTACTCTGCCCGTAGCTTCCCTGTTCTGGATTATATCCCCCAAGGGTGCTGAACTAACCACAGTTATTGGATGACCTTGGAAATAGTGCTTCAACTTCCGGTTTGCCATGAACACACCATATACCAACTTCTGCCAATGAGGATATCTCTGCTTGGATTCAATGAGTACTTCACTCACGTAGTAAACCGGGCGCTGAACTGGGTACTCCTTCCCTGCTTCCTTGCGCTCTACCACGATTGCAACGCTAACTGCCCGTGCATTAGCAGCGACGTATAACAGCAACGACTCCTTGTCAATAGGAGCAGCTAAAACCGGTGGTTTTGCCAGTTGTCGTTTCAGATCCTCAAACGCTGCGTTTGCCTCATCACTCCATATAAACCGGTCTGTTTTCCTCAACATCTGGTAAAGTGGGATCGCCTTCTCTCCCAAACGGCTGATGAACCGGCTTAATGCTGTGATCCGGCCAGCTATGCGCTGAACATCGTTGATGCAAACCGGTTTAGTCAAAGATGTGATGGCCTTGATTTTCTTCAGGTTAGCTTCTATTCCTCTGTTTGAGACCAAGAATCCCAGTAGCTTACCTGCCGGAACACCAAAAGCACACTTTTCCGGATTAAGCATCATCTTATAAGCTCGAAGATTATCAAAAGTTTCCCTGAGATCTTCTATCATTGTTTCTTCCTTTCTTGACTTGACCACAATGTCATCCACATAGGCATGAACATTCCTCCCTATCTGCCCTTTTAGACAATTCTGAACACAACGCTGATAAGTTGCATGTGCACTTTTAAGCCCAAAAGGCATAGATACATAGCAAAAAGCACCAAAATGAGTTATGAAAGCTGTCTTCTCTTGGTCTTTAACTGCCATCTTGATCTGGTGATATCCTGAATATGCATCCAAAAAACTTAGCCGCTCACACCCCGCCGTGGCATCAATGATCTGATCGATGCGAGGGAGAGCAAAAGGATCAGTTGGGCAAGCTTTATTGAGGTCTGTGTAGTCCACACACATCCTCCACTTCCCATTCTTCTTCAACACCAGCACTGGATTAGCCAACCACTCCGGATGAAAAACTTCTACTATGAACCCTGCGGCCAAAAGTCTGGCCACTTCCTCTCCTATAGCCTTGCGCCTTTCTTCATTGAAGCGGCGCAGATACTGTTTGACCGGTTTAAACTTCAGATCAATATTAAGACTGTGCTCAGCGAGTTCCCTCGGTACACCCGACATGTCAGAAGGTTTCCATGCAAAGATATCCCGGTTCTCACGGATGAACTCGATGAGCGCGCTTTCCTATTTGGGATCAAGGTTAGCGCTGATAGTGAATTGCTTAGACGAATCTCCAGGCACAAAATCAACTTGCTTGGTCTCCTCTGCTGATTTAAACTTCAACGCTGGATCATGCTCGGTAGTTGGCTTCTTCAGCGGAGTCATATCTGCCGGATCAACATTATCTTTATAAAATTTCAACTCTTCCGTGGCACATACTGCTTCTGCATAAGCTGCGTCTCCTTCTTCACATTCCACTGCTATATTGCGACTTCCATGAACCGTAATCGTGCCCTTATGACCTGGCATTTTAAGCTGCAAATAAACGTAACATGGCCTAGCCATAAACTTAGCATAAACCGTCCTTCCAAACAGAGCGTGATATGGACTTTTGATTTTGACGACTTCGAAAGTGATCATCTCTGATCTGGAATCATACTCATTCCCAAAGGTAACTTCCAAGTCAATCTTTCCAACCGGATAAGCTGACTTACCTGGGACCACTCCATGAAACACTGTATTTGATTGCCTTAGCTTCTTATCCGTCAGACCCATACGACGGAAAGTCTCATAGTATAAGATATTGATACTGCTACCTCCGTCCATGAGAACCTTAGTGAATTTGTAGCCTCCCACTTGAGGTGCTACCACCAAGGCTAAATGGCCCGGATTATCCACCCGCATCGGGTGGTCTTCTCTGCTCCACACAATGGGCTGCTCTGACCAGCGCAGAAATTGCGGTGTCGCCGGTTCAACTGCATTAACAGCCCACTTCAAAACCTTCTGGTCTCTCTTACACAGACTTGTGGTGAAAACATGATATTGCCCACTGCTCAGTTCCTTCGGATTACTCTGATATCCAGATTGCGGCTGCTGTTGCTGACGCTTGCTGCTGATTTCCTTGACTATTATAATTCCCTTGGCCCTGCTGCTGATTACCCTGATTATTGTAACCACCTTGATGATGCGACTGATTGCCCTGGCTATTATAATTTCCTTGATTATTCTGATTACCTGCCCGGTTTTGATAACCATTGCTATTGCCCCTATATCCTGATCTGGAGCTGTTCCCCTGATGACCCGGACCATAAAATCCAGGACCTGAATCGCCATTTGGAGGCCGACTATGAGGATTGAAACGGCCCGCCACTGCCTTCATAAGGGGTATGCACTCCCTCATGGTATGCCTTGCCGGTCGCCCTTTTATGCCATGCTTCGAACAAGGCTGATCTAACTCTTGATCCCAGCTAAGTTTTCCTCCGCCGATTTGTGAAGGTGGATTTTCCAGGCTATGCTGAAAATCCCCTTGGACTTGAGTGCTGGCCACGAAGTCAGAACCACCCTCTGCCTTCCGTTTGCCCAAAAAACTTGCGGTAGCCGGATTCACTTGCGCCGGTTTACCAGACTTGCTAACCTTCCCAGTCTTGTCTCCTTCCGCTTCTGGATACTTGGTATTATCAGAGTCTCCATATTTCACCAGGGCACTCATTAGAGTTCCCATATCATTGCAATCTCTTTTAAGCCGTCCGAGCTTTAACTTTAAAGATTCAAACCGGCAATTGTTTTCCAAAGTCACTATCGCCGTACTAGGATTGATACTATTCGAAGAGTGTAAAATCTCTGCTACTCTCCGTACCCAAGCTGCTGTAGACTCCTGTTCTCCTTGCACACGAGCTGCTAGATCCACCACTAACATCGGCTGTTTGCATGTATCTTTGAAGTTTTTGATAAACTGGCTGCGTAGTTCCCCCCATGATCCAATAGAGTTCGGGGGTAGAGCTTTCAGCCAGGTCCGGGCCGTACCTTCGAGCATCATAGTAAAATACTTAGCACAAGCCGATTCATCCACATCCAGCATCTCCATGGCCATCTCATAACTTTCAACCCAAGCTTCTGGAGCTAAATCTGCTGTGTAATTAGGTACCTTGCGGGGCCCCTTAAAATCTTTCGGCAGCTTGACACCCCGTAAAGCGGGACGAGACATTGCACCCCGAAAGAACTCGTTGTAATTCCTGTTTCCGTTGTAGCGGTGTGAACCGGCGTCGTTTGACGAACCGCCTCTCGGGCTCCTGATCTAACCCGGTTTACATCTGGAGCTGGTGCCGCCGCACCCACCGGATTATCCTGCCTGCGCTGATGCCTCCTGCGCTCGCTGCTAGACACTTCTGGCTCCTCCCAATGCCTAGTATAGCTTCGGCTTGGACGTGGTGTTGAATGTAGCCTTTCCCTGCTATGAGAGTATGCTTGCTGTTGTATCAACGCCGTATTAAGTAGTTCCTTCACCCGGCGCGCCTCCACTGCTACACGGGACGTCCCCTCATCGGGTAAAGCGGCCAATCGCGCTGAGCCGTAACAATGTTATCCAACGGGTTCGAATAGTGACCTGATGGGTGAGGCACAGACGTGATCCGCCGATCTTGCTCCGCCGCAGGCTGTCGAACCGGCTCATCCCTGACTGGGGGTGCCCTTCGGTTTAAAGTGGGATTATTGCTAGTCCCTGCCCCTGGTGTTCTAAACAGATCCATCGCTTCGTAAACCGGCGGTATACGAGATTGGTACTTCCGACCTCTTACGCCCTGTGTAGAGGCCTGTTCCATCCTTAGGTGAAAAGCCTGATCATCCAGCTCCGCTTGTCTCAGCGCTATCATCTCTCTCTCTGCCTTCAGATCTTCCTTTAGCTGATCAATCCTGCCTTTCAACTGAAGGAGCTCTGCATCATGATGCGCCTTGTCTGCTGGAGCTACTGTTTCCACCGCTTTAGCTGTGAACTCGTCCATCAAGGTGGATAGAATGTCAGTAGGTGAGAGGGTCGTGCCGCTCCCCCCTGCACCAGCTTCTGCTGTCGAACCGTTCACCGGGGGCTGTGAACCGGCCATAAAGACAGCCACCCGGTTTGGCGGGCCGAAGGGGTCCGGAATACTGTCTCCATCGGACTCGCCCTCGGACCGGCCGTCCTGCAACTGATACAGAGACTTAGTTTCTCCAGATGAAGACTCGTCGTCTGAGTAGACAACTGTTGCACCATCAGATTCCGATCCGTCCTCGGCTCGAACTCCGTGGATTTCTCCAACGAACACGTGCTTCATGGCGGGCTGAATCCAGGCCGATCTCGCACACTGAGCCGGCTCGACGATGTTGGGGAAAACGTCCGGCTCAGGTCCTGGTTCACCGATTTTGCCAATGAAGACTTGGATGCCACCGAAGGGAACCCGGTACCCGTATTCGATTGAATCAGCCTCCGGTCCCCAACCTGCGTCATCGATGTAGATCCGGCCGCGGCGACTTTTGGTCATCCGGCCGACCGCGTAACCCTTGAGCCCTTGAAAGCTGCCTTTCAAGAACTCGAAACCATCGTGCGGAGGCCCCACGGTGGGCGCCAACTGTCGTGGAATTAGCACGGCTGATGTCCGGTTTAGCGGACTTGATGATGGAACCATCGCACGGGTTAGCTTGAAGGGGTTCATAGCACATAAAGGACACAGAGGATTTATACTAGTTCGGCCCCTTCGATGAAGGTAAAAGCCTACGTCTAGTTGGTTTGGTATTGCTTGGGCGTCGGATTACACGGAGCGGATTTGCTTGCCTGTGTCTCGACGGGTTGATTGTTGCTTGTCCCTGAACCGTCGCCGGGTCGTCCCTTTATATAGAGGTGACGCCTGGTCCGGTTGACAGAGTCCCGAGGCCGGCTCATACTTGTGTCCGCCTCGGTCTCTGTCTTTTCTTCCTTATCTCTCAAGTTACATCGCTTGGCGGTTTACAAACCTTAATTCTACACATGGGCCCTAAGATCTCATGGGCCGTAGCCTTTACTAAATATTACAACCAAGTATAATATAACTAAGCCGATTTACACTAGCCGGTTTATACCTGCTAGTCATATCCCTGACAGTAGGGGAGGAGGTCGGGGACGGGGCGACGACGAGGCAGTGGTGACGGCGGACGACGACGAGACAACGACGAGGAGGCGAGCAGATGATACAGCGACAGGGACGGGGCGCCGCGGGTGTCCAGATCCAGGAGGGGAACCAATGGGAGGAGGAATGGGCGAGGGTTAGGGTTTGGGCACCGGGGGGAGGAGGTATTGGCACCGAGGGGGGGTGGATGGGCGCCACGGCAACGGCCTGAGCCGTGGCGGCCATCGATGGCGTCCTTGCCTCCCTCGATGAAAAGAGGGGGGAGGCAGGAGCAGATGGGCCGACCTTTTGGCTAGTTGGACCTAAGTGCCTAGTAGAATAGGACCTACTTCTTTTCCCTTTTTACTGTTTTCTTTTATGTTTTCTTTTTCCTTTACTGTTTACAACTTTTCTGTTTTATTTAATATCCTCAATATTTTAGCATAACTAAAACACAAAATTAGTTTCAAAAATAATATTACTATTTATAGCTCCGCCACAAAAAGGTTGGTACTTTATTTAATTAACTTGATATTTTAGAATTTATAAAAGGCACTTGTTAATTAATATTGTCACTGTTATATTCTCAAAATGGCACTTAAATACTTCATAAAAATGAAGGGTCACCACCATAATTAGTTATGGAATATTTGCCATACTTTGAACATTTTAGTTTTGTCATTTGAAAACTTTATTTGTTTGATTTCATTTTAAATTTGAATTCAAATGGTTTGAACCAAAGTGATTTCTAGCAACAGTAAAAGCGATGGTGTGGCATCATTACCAGAAGATTACTGTAGCTTAATTATCCGGGCGTTACAAAAGAGGTACAAAATCACCATATTTAATTCATGGGATTTGTTGTGGTTCCTAAGGCCACAACGTGAGACCTTTTGGGCATGATCAACATTTGTACTAATGTGGACAACAAAAGGATTGATTAACTGAGACATTTTAAGCCCAAATCAATCGAACAGATCATGATAATTGTTCGTAAAATAATTGAAACAACAAGTATCAGCTAGAGAAGATTAATTCAATGATAAATATACAAACAAAATCCTTACTGATAGAACGTCGCCTCCTTGCCAAGACTCAAGGTTGACCATACCTGCAAATTTGGGAAGACTACCTAGCAGTAGGGAACTGAATGTGTTTGTGTATGCAGTGACCAGGGGTAGATGTATGACTGCTATGGAGGAGGATGGGAATGAGATGCGTTGTGGAGCACCCAATTTAAATGGGAATACATCAGTTACTCCTGGAGATCATGGGGAGATGAAGCGAAGAGTTGATCATCAATGACTTGCAGCAGATGGGTTTCTTTGCTTTTTAGTTAAACAGTCTAATTGATAAGATAAAGTGTGGGCCATTTGGTTAGTGTTATCAAGCTACAAACTACTGAAGAACAATGAGATTACATCACCTCCACATCGGCAAGCTTATTCAGAAGCAGTGAAGTAAATGCCGCTCTATTCACCTGCGGAAGACGTGGATAAAATCAGGTCCTCGCCAACGATGACGACGGTGTAGCGGAGCAACGGCGTCCGTGGCCAAAGGGTGGAGCAGAACAATGGCGCCGGCGGCCAAAGGGCGGAGCAGAGTGATACGTCTCCAACGTGTCTACTTTTCCAAACACTTTTGCCCTTGTTTTGGACTCTAACTTGCATGATTTGAATGGAACTAACCCGGGCTGACGCTGTTTTCAGCAGAACTGCCATGGTGTTGTTCTTGTGCAGAAATAAAAAGTTCTCGGAATTGCCTGAAAATCAACGGAGATTTATTTCAGAAAATATAAAAAATACTGGCAAGAAGATCCACACCTAGGGGCCCACGGGCCGTCCTCGAGGGTGGGGGGCGCGCCCCCCTTCCCAGGGCGCGCCCCCTGCCTCGAGGGCAGCCCGCTGCCCCACCGACGTACCCCCAGGTCCTATATATTCCGTTTCGTGGAGAAAAAATCAAGGAGAAAGAATTATCGCGTTTTACGAGATGGAGCCGCCGCCAAGCCCTAATCTCTCTCGGGGGGGGGGCTGATCTAGAGTCCGTTTGGGGCTCCGGAGAGTGGAGATCGTCGCCATCGTCGTCATCAACCTTCCTCCATCATCAATTCCATGATGCTCACCGCCGTGTGTGAGTAATTCCATCGCAGGCTTGCTGGACGGTGATGGGTTGGATGGGATCTATCATGTAATGGAGTTAGTTTTGTTAGGGTTTGATCCCTAGTATCCACTATGTTCTGAGATTGATGTTGCTATGACTTTGCTATGCTTAATGCTTGTCACTAGGGCCCGAGTGCCATGATTTCAGATCTGAACCTATTATGTTTCCATGAATATATGTGTGTTCTTGATCCTATCTTGCAAGTCTATAGTCACCTACTATGTGTTATGATCCGGCAACCCCGAAGTGACAATAATCGGGACCACTCCCGGTGATGACCTTAGTTTGAGGAGTTCATGTATTCACTATGTGTTAATGCTTTGTTCCGGTACTCTATTAAAAGGAGGCCTTAATATCCCTTAGTTTCCAATAGGACCCCACTGCCACGGGAGGGTAGGACAAAAGATTTCATGCAAGTTCTTTTCCATAAGCACGTATGACTATATTCGTAATACATGCCTACATTGCATTGATGAACTGGAGCTAGTTCTGTGTCACCCTAGGTTATAACTTCTACATGATGAATAGCATCTGACGTAATTTCCCATCACCGATCCAATGCCTACGAGCTTTACCAATATTGCTTGTCGCTTATTTACTTTTCCGTTCCTATTATCACAAAAACTACAAAAACACTATCTTTACTTTTATTGCTGCTACCACCACTATCATATTACTGTGCTACTAAACTATCTTGCTGCAGATACTAAGTTTCCAGGTGTGGCTGAATTGCCAACTCAGTTGCTAATACTTAAGAGTATTCTTTGGCTCCCCTTGTGTCGAATCAACAAATTTGGGTTTAATGCTTTACCCTCGAAAACTGTTGCGATCCCCTACACTTGTGGGTTATCAAGACTATTTTCTGGCGCCGTTGCCGGGGAGCATAGCTCTATTCTTTAAGTCACTTGGGACTTATATCTGCTTATCACTATGAAGAATTTGAAGGACTCAAAAACCAAGATCTTACCCTCAACTACGAGGGGAGGTAAGGAACTGCCATCTAGCTCCGCATTAGATTCTCCTTCTGTTATGAGTAAACTTGCGACACCTACTCCTGCTATTGAATCTGATATGTCGTATGTTCTTGATGATGCTACTTCTGCTATGTATGATGAAACTATCTCTATGCCTAAGACTGTGCCACTAGGTGAATTTCTAGATGAACAAATTGCTAAGGTTAGGGAGGGTGCAAATGTTGATGATATTTATGAAAGTGATGATAAAACTACTCCCAATAGATATGAATTGCCTGTTGTGCTTGAGGGTTATGTTATGGATGAAGAAACAGCTAGAGACTTTCTTGCTTGCAATGATAGATATGATCTTAAGAAGTTATTAGCTATGTTGAAAGAAAAGTCCTTGAATGCTAGAATGAAACATGTTATGAGGACATGACTACCTTGGATACGACCAAAAATATTGCATACATGTATATTTGTGAGGTGATTTCTAATGCAAACTATGCAACAATTTATTTATGTCATCCAGGACAAAAATACTTCACAGACTTTTGTGCCATGTCTAATTCCAGGTGTAAGAGACATTTGTACAATCCACATATGAAGATAAGGGAAAAAGAGAAGTTTAGGTGCTGTTCAAAAAGTTCTCCCACGTCACTTTTGGGCCAAGAGAAGATAGAGTCCAAGTCTCTCACGTTCTGCATCCAGATTCAGACTACACAGACATACCTAACTCAAAACGGCAAGAACTCCTTCATACGGACTCCGAATTGGGTGATTCCTTTTTTGTTAGAAACTAGATTTCGTACACTTTCCAACCCAATTGGATTTACCTTCAAATTCGTCTGGAGCATTGAGATACCGATGAAACAAGCTGACGCTGCAGCAGAATCCGAGTCAAACTACAAGTCCAAAGGTGTTACATCACCTCCACTTGGGCCCATGAGCCTTGTACGACCTAGGGTTAGTTTTAGGCTGCCTTGGGACGTCCTTCCACCTCCTTGGCCGCCACCCCTTGCTCCTATATAAGTAGATCCATCTAGTAGCTTTTTCTTTGGGGATTTGTTTAGTCAAAAGTTAGCCATTGCAACTTCGTGTACTTCGTTTGTGTCCAACGACCAGACCAAGAACGCTTACGCATCCCCACCTTTATCAATACTTCATCTATATTTGCAATATTCAGGTTGCTTTATCATATTCTTGCTTGTTCTTCGATTGCATGCAGGAATAGACCTTCGTGGTCAGGCTGATCGTGCTTCTGGCATTGTCAGTAACCCCTGTAGATTGGTTTAGCGATTGCTAAGGCGCAACGTCATGCACGTTTGTAGTCAGATCGTCAAAGTCGACTCCACCAAATCGATAGTTATCATCTCATCGAAAGATCGGCCCCCCTCGCCTCTATCAAGTGGTATCAGTTTTCATGTTGCTCGGTGAGAATTTCTAGTTATTCCTAGATTAGATTTAATTTCTTACCTATTGTCCAAGAAAAAGTCCAAAAAAAAGTTAGATCTATTCATCCTTTGTCCAAGCCAGTCTGAGCCTTTGCAATTTTCTTTTC
>LR738713.1:166597532-166648587 GCA_902687465.1 Secale cereale | reverse complement strand
TTCTTTTCATTGTTTGCATTATTGAATTATTGGTTGCATCGTCGTGTCGAGTTGCTGGTCTTAGTGTCTAGTTCGTTAGAGTTTCGAGTTCTGTTCACACTAGTCACGTCGCCTCTGCATCGTTATCCCTTCCGATGTCCACCACCTCATCCATCAATTTCCACCTCGTGCAACCCATCGTTCATTGTCACAATCATAGTTGAAGTCGATTGCATCTTTGCTTGATCCAATCCGCATCTTATCTAGTTTGTCTTGGAAAGAGGGAGAAAGAAAAAACAAACAGAGAAAAAAAAGTAAAAAAAAGAGAAGAGAAAGAAAAAGAAAAAAAGTGTGAGAAAAAGAAAAAGAAAAAGAAGAAAAAGAAAGTTGGAGAGAGAGAGAGAGTTGTTGTATATTCTGCTTGGTAGTTGTTTTCATCATTATCTTTACTGCCGTTGTGATCTTCACTTATATCTTGCTGTTCAGAGCTACTTCGTATCCTTTATTGATGCTAGTTGTGCTACACCGTGACCTCATTAGTGTTCTAGGCTCGCGTCTCTAATCCGGTCTAGCCTAGGACCAGCACAGTACCGTCGTTGAGCATTTATTCAACATTGCATCTCTGAATTGATTATTGCTAATCTTTTGCTACCATATATAGCCAACCCAGCTCCACATATTTCTACACCGTGCATATTTACGTTCACCTGGCAATCGCTTTACTCAATCTTTGGAGCTATTTAACACCGCTGGTTGCCTATCACCACCTGCTGCATGGTAAGAACTTGTAAGATATTGATATTTGCTTTACTGTGAGCGCTTTACCACCACATCCTAGTAGTTCATAGGAACATTATTCTCGAATTTTGTTTCTTGTTTCTACTAATCATGACAGGTACCGGAGACAGAAGTTCTTGGACGATGGATACATCTTCACCATCACGAGACGTGGGACAACACACACAAGCACATGGTCAGGTTATTTCTTTACCGTCATTTGAGGGTAGATTTAATCCTGCTATTTATCTAGCTTGCGAGCTTGAAGTAGAAAAAGTTTTTAGTCACCATCATTTTTCTGAACTTGAGAGAGTACGAGCTGCCACTAGAGTATTTACTGGTTTTGCTTCTGTTTGGTGGAGTGTGCATTGTAAGAAAAATATTGATAACCAACCCACAACTTGGAAAGATTTGAAGGCTGTAATGAGAACAAAAAAAATTCCCTCCTTACTATCGCCGTGAATTGCCTCGTAAATTTGAACAATTAAAACAAGGCAGTAACACTGTTCATGCTTACTACCAAGAGTTCAAATCTTATATGCATCATTGTGACATAGAAGAATCTGAGGATGATACAATGAATAGATTTTTTGGTGGTTTGAACCACGATATTCGTGCAAGATTTCAGTATATTCCTCGTTGCATTATTGGTATGTATGTTCGTGCTTGTACCTTTGAGAGACAAATACAGGAGGATGCATTGTGTGACTACAACAACTACTATTCCAGTTCATGCTCACCACCACTGGTTGGTTCCTCCGCCATTGCACCTACTAGAGCAGCCACCCCTCCAATTGTGTGCGTGACATCATCTAAAGTGTATGGTACATTGTCATCCTCCGTACCTACATCAGCTATGTCTTTGCGACAAGGTAACAGTAAAACCATTGATGATATAACTTCACATGAGGATGATGCATATCTAGTTAACTTGAATACATCATGTATTGAATTACCTGTTGATTTGAGCACACCACCTAGTTTAGATAATCATGTTACTGTCATGAATGCGTCATGTGATCAAACAACTAAAATACCAATAATTTTGAGTGCACTCATTGAATTAACTGTTGATGCAAAAGAATCATGTGAATTAGAGAATAAATCAGATTTGGATAAAATAAATTTGAAAATTATTGTGCCAATGTTTAATCATTTTGATATGACCTCTAACCTTGGTGACGATTCTATGTCAAATGACTTATTGCATGTTTGCTTATTTAGGCATGTTGTAGCCTGTGAATTTCATGCAAGTAAGGTTTATTCACCAATGTTGGGATGGTTTAATGATGAACATTGTCAATCTTTTGATATGAATAAGAGCTTCACTTATTTGTGCAAACTGAGTTGCAATATTTTCATGCCTTCTACTTCTTGTGATAATATTTTGGCTTTATATTTTATGAACTACGAAAGTTACTCATCTATATATGTGTCATATGTGCAAAAATTAAGGGAAGTAAAAATGGATGATATATACGTACGTATACAACATGTACACTTTGTCTATTTTCTTACCCAAATTTCAGATTAAGCAACGCCGAGGACGGCTTTATTTTCAAGAAAGGGAGGATGATGAGGACATGACTACCTTGGATACGACCAAAAATATTGCATACATGTATATTTGTGAGGTGATTTCTAATGCAAACTATGCAACAATTTATTTATGTCATCCAGGACAAAAATACTTCACAGACTTTTGTGCCATGTCTAATTCCAGGTGTATGAGACATTTGTACAATCCACATATGAAGATAAGGGAAAAAGAGAAGTTTAGGTGCTGTTCAAAAATTTCTCTCACGTCACTTTTGGGCCAAGAGAAGATAGAGTCCAAGTCTCTCACGTTCTGCATCCAGATTCGGACTACACAGACATACCTGACTCAAAACGGCAAGAACTCCTTCATACAGACTCCGAATAGGGTGATTCCTTTTTTGTTGGAAACTAGATTTCGTACACTTTCCAACCCAATTGTATTCACCTTCAAATTCGTCCGGAGCGTTGAGATATCGACGAAACAATCTGACGCTGCAGCAGAATCCGAGTCAAACTACAAGTCCAAAGGTGTTACATCACCTCCACTTGGGCCCATGAGCCTTGTACGACCTAGGGTTAGTTTTAGGCTGCCTTGGGACGTCCTTCCACCTCCTTGGCCGCCACCCCTTGCTCCTATATAAGTAGATCCATCTAGTAGCTTTTTCTTTGGGGATTTGTTTAGTCAAAAGTTAGCCATTGCAACTTCGTGTACTTCGTTTGTGTCCAACGACCAGACCAAGACCGCTTACGCATCCCCACCTTTATCAATACTTCATCTATATTTGCAATATTCAGATTGCTTTATCATATTCTTGCTTGTTCTTCGATTGCATGCAAGAATAGACCTTCGTGGTCAGGCTGATCGTGCTTCTGGCATTTTCAGTAACCCCTGGAGATTGGTTTAGCGATTGCTAAGGCGCAACGTCGTGGACGTTTGTAGTCGGATCGTCAAAGTCGACTCCACCAAATCGATAGTTATCATCTCATCGAAAGATCAGTCCCCCTCGCCTCTATCAACATGACCCTGCTTTTGCTACTTCACCTATATGTGTCACTGATAAGGATTATGAATTCTCTGTTGATCCTAAGTTAATTACTTTGGTTGAATCTGATCCTTTCCATGGCTATGCGTCTGAAACTGTTGTGGCACATCTTACCAAGTTGAATGATATAGCCACCCTGTTTACCAATGATGAAAAGATTCGCTATTACTATATCCTTAAGCTGTTTCCGTTCTCGTTAAAGGGTGATGCTAAGACTTGGTTTAATTCTCTTGATCCTGGTTGTGTGCGTGGTCCCCAGGATATGATGTATTACTTTTCTGCTAAATATTTTCCCGCTCATAAGAAACAAGCTGCCTTACGGGAAATATATAACTTTGCTCAAACTGAAGAAGAGAGTCTCCCACAAGCTTGAGGGAGGCTTCTCCAGTTACTTAATGCTTTGCCTGATCATCCTCTTGAGATGCACGATATACTTGATCTCTTTTATAATGGACTAACCGATGCTTCCAGAGACCACCTGGATAGTTGTGCTGGTTGTGTTTTCAGGGAAAGAACAGTGGAACAAGCTGAATTATTATTGAATAATATGCTAGCCAATGAAAATAATTGGACACTTCCTGAACCAGCCCCTAAGCCAACTCCGAAGAAAAGAGGTGTTCTATTTCCCAGTCCTGAAGACATGCAAGAGGCAAAGAAATCGATGAAAGAAAAAGGTATTAAAGCTGAAGATGTTAAGAATTTACCGCCTATTGAAGAAATACATGGTCTTGATAACCCGACACAGGTAGTAAAGGTAAATTACCTTTATAGATTTGATGAAGGTGATATTCCTCGTTATAAGTCTGCTAGCCAATGCTTAGATGAGTTTGACAATTTTCTTGTCAAACAAGAAAACTTCAATGCTTATGTTGGTAGACAATTACAACACAATGCTCATATGATTGAACGTTTGAGTGATTATCTGTCTAGTGCCAAAGATGAACTGAAACTTATTAGTATACATGCTTCTATGGTTACCACTCAAGTAGAACAAGTACTTAAGGCTCAGAATGATTTGCTCAATGAATTGAATAGTAAGAACAATGACTATGCCATTAGAGTTGTGACTAGAGGTGGCAGAATGACTCAGGAACCTCGGTATCTTGAAGGCCACCCTAAGAGAATTGAGCAAGATTCTCAGAGAGCTAATATAGATGCACCTAGTTCTTCTAAGAAGAAGAAAAAGAAAAATGATAGGACTTTGTATGCTTCTAGTGAACCTGTAGCTCACCCACCTGAGAATCCCAATGATACATCTGTTTCTGATGCTTAGACACTATCTGTTAATGAACATGAGCCTAGTGATAATATTAATAATGATGTTCATGATGATGCTCAACCTAGTAATGACAATGATGAAGAGATTGAACCTGCTGTTGATCTTGATAACCCACAATCAAAGAATCAACGTTATGACAAGAGAGACTTTGTTGCTAGGAAGCACGGTAGGGAAAGAGAACCATGGGTTTAGAAACCCATGCATTTTCCTCCGAAACCATCCAAGAAAAAGGATGACGAGGACTTTGAGCGCTTCGCTGAAATGATTAGACCTATCTTTTTGCGTATGCGTTTGACTGATGTGCTTAAAACAAATCCTTATGCTAAGTATATGAAAGATATTATTACCAACAAAAGAAAGATACCTGATGTAGAAATATCCACCATGCTTGCCAATTACACTTTTCAGGGTGGAATGCCTAAGAAATTAGGAGATCCAGGAGTACCTACTATACCTTGCTCCATTAAGAGAAACTATGTTAAAACTGCCTTGTGTGATCTTGAAGCCGGTGTTAGTGTTATGCATCTCTCTTTATATCGTAGACTTGACTTGAGTAAGTTGACACCTACTGAAATATCTTTGCAAATGGCCGATAAATCAACTGCTATACCTGTCGGTATTTGTGAGGATGTGCCTGTTGTAATTGCAAATGTTACTATTTTAACGGACTTTGTTATACTTGATATTCCCGAGGATGATAGTATGTCTATTATTCTTGGAAGACCTTTTTTGAATACTGCAGGGGCTGTTATTGATTGCAACAAAGGCAATGTCACTTTTCGTGTCAATGGTAATGAGCATACGGTACACTTTCCGAGGAAACAACCTCAGGTTCATAGTATCAATTATATTGGAAAAACTTCAACTATTACTATTGGAGGTTTTGAGTTTCCCATTCCTACTATTAAGAAGGCATATGACATACTTATTGTTGGGGAAATACATATCCCCATTGAAGTAACATAGTGTCATTCGAAAATTCTCCGGTTTCATGTTACTCGGAAAGAGTTTATTTACAAGACCTGATCAACCTTGTTAATGGATTCCTTTTGATGAACATGGGATAGGTGAATCTAGATGGCACAAACCTTCTGCACCCTCCTTTTACTTTCTGTTAATTAGGTTAAATAAAAGAAAAATATCAATATTTGTCTGTTTCCAGACTTATCCGTGCAATAAAAAATATCCCGAAAATAAAAGTTATCCAAATGCCATGAAAATCAAATATGTTTTTTTCTAGAATATTTAAGAAAATATGGCACTGAACACACAGCGAGGGGAGCGAGCACCTGGCCTCGAGGGCACAGGGCGCGCCCCCCTTCACAGGGTGCGCCCCCCAGCCTCGAGGGCCCCACGTGCCCCCCCTCCACTTATCCTTTCACCCACACTCTTCTTCTTCCTCCCAAAAAAATCCCCAACCAGCTCAAACCCGAGTTCTTGCTCAGTTTGCTGCCATTTTCGATCCCCTTGCTCAAAGCACCATTCACCAAACTGTTTGGGGAGATTGTTCCTTGGTATGTGGCTCCTTCATTGGTCCAATTAGTTTTTGTTCTAGTGCTTTATTTGTTGCAAATTTGTGCTGCTGTGGTGACCTTGTTCTTGAGCTTGCATGTCAAATTTTCTTGGTCCTAGGTAGTTCTAATGCATGATATAGCTTCTAGGCACTTATAGGAGTTGTTGCTATCATTCTTGTTGAGTTTGGTTAACTTTTATTATGAGTTACTAAAAATTTCAGAAATTTGTAGAAAAGGAAAATGTTAAAAAGAATATTGAGGGGCTCTTCCAATAAGAGCTCAGAGGAGAAGAAGAAATAAGAAAACAAGAAGCCCAAATATCATCTTCCTCGCATGGCGGAAGTTCAACCATGCGAATGGCCTTGTAATAATTTCATGACGTCCGCCGGTATTTACGAAGACTTTTATTGGATGGCTAATAATGCAGGCCTCACCAACTTCATCAACGACCAAAAAGAACAATATCTCTTACTCACCAATATTTTTACGCAAAGCTTTCATTTTCATTCTAGAAAAACACCACCTATGGTGGAGTTTCGCTTATATGATGTGGTTAAGGAGATATCATTGTTAGATTTTTGTGAAATATGCAAAGTACCCATTGAAGGTAGACTAGATGAACCACATCATGAAGACGTCAAAGGGTTTATTGATATGATAGCCGTAGGTGAAACTAGACAAGTTTCAGGGGCAAGAATCACCAGTATACACTTCCCTGTTCTGCGCTACTTTGCTTTATTTGCTAGTAGGTGTTTAATTGGTCGCGGGAACAGTGGAAATCTTAGTGCCCCTGATATTATCATTTTACGCCATGCTTTGTTTCGCGACACAACTTTTAGCTTGGGTGCCGTCGTTGCCAAACGATTGAGTCTGAACCGCTCAAAGGGGCCCGTCTTTGGAGGCATCTTTGCTTCTCGCCTTGCTGAACATTTTAATATACCTATTAGGCATCATGAGAAGGAAGAAAAATTGTTTGCCCCTGTTTATCTAGACTACAAGAGCATGGTAGCTCATGACTTTATTGTCAAAGACAAAAATATGCAGCTACTTTATAAATTGAGATTTGATGAAATATACTGTGAAATTGTTACCTTGCCTGCACCATCTCTGTTTGATCTGTCCACATGCAAGTACCTCATTACATCAGATGCCTTCTACAAGTACCAAGGTCAGGCACAAGCTTCAGAGCCAGAGCCAGAACCACCACTTGATCCTTCCCGTCAATCTGTTTATGGGTGGGATCTGGACAAGCTCGCAAACCAGTAGCATCCAGAGGACACATCTCAGTACACTGGAGGGAGTGGCTTCGATCCGTGGCTATAGACCAACTTAGGCCAAAAGCCTAAGCTTGGAGGAGTACGTGTTTCTCACCGACTTTACTTTCATGTTCACACTTATTCAAGTTGTCGGTGCTCACACTCTTTCACTGTACCATCCATGCTTAGTTTAATTTTCTTTTTCTTAGTTTTTTTCTCTTGTGTGCTAGAAAAATCCAGAAAAACAAAAAATAATTAGTTGTAGCTTATAGCTAGTTTGCTTTCTTTGCCCGCAGTAGTAACTAAAAATGAAAATGTCAGTACCTCGATCCTAAGTCACACCGATCTAGCTTGTAACACATCATATCACTTTGCGGCCTCACGCACGGTATCCCCACGGGTGCCACCTTACCTGGCCCGGGACCGTTTGCGCATTTTGGCACACATATATGATAGCGTCGCTAGCATCCATATGACAGAGAACCCGGGCCGACATGGCTAGTTATAAAAAAAGTGGCTCTAAATTACAAAGACAAGCATCCATGACCCAGCAACGAACGTGTCTGCATCAACGTATGAACCCAAGTCATAGCAAGCTACATGGACTTAAAGGAACAAGGCGTGACATTTCCCCTAAGGGACAGACACAGGAATGAAGAAGGACACATGGCAAGTGGAGTCGCTCATATTTGGCCTGTGGCTCTCGCTCTCTTTTTGGTGGCTCACTCTCTCACCATTCTCTCCACGATGGTTGGTAGGTAAAAGCTTGTCGGCTGCTACTTGACTTGGAGACATTGGTCGGAGCACGAATTCCTTGCCCTTCATCTTGAAATGATAGTGATTTGTCCGTCCATTGTGTGTGACTCCACGATCATATTGCCATGGACGTCCAAGAATAAGGTGGCACACGGACATGGGTATCACATCACATTCAAGAGTGTCCTCGTAGGCGCCAATCTTGAAAGAGACTTGCACGGTGTGCTCGACTCGAAGAATTTCGGCGTCGTTGAGCCACTGGACCTTGTAGGGGTGAGGATGCTTCGTCTTGACTGAATGAAGCTTGTCGCATAGCTCTTCGCTTGCCAAGTTGTGACAACTTCCTCCATCGATGATAACCTTGACGGAGCGTCCATTGATGCCGGCCTTTGTATGGAAAATGTGACATCGTTGGTCGTCGTCTTGTTGGTGTTGGAGTGTCAAGACTTTTGAGACAACAAGGTTGGGGCTTAAGTCATTGTCGCAAAACACTTGATGGTCTTCTTCTTCATTCACTTGGCGATGCATAGCGACATGCTCAAGTGCTTCCATCTCATCATCGCTCATGGAGTCATAAGATCCGTCATCGTTGATGATCATGGTGCAAACGGTCTTGCACTCAAATGACTTGTGGCCTCGTCCTTGGCACTTGAAGCATTTGATGGAGCTCGTCTTGTTGTTGTCTTCGGTTGGAGTTGTAGTTGAGGAAGCTCTTGGCTTGAAGTTGTTGGTAGAAGGTGGGCGACTCGATGTATTCGCATTCTTGTAGCTTGACTTGTCGCCGAAGTTTGTAGATGGCTTGGTAGAGGTAGTAGGAGTAGCCGAAGTCGTTGAAGCTTGGTTGTAGGAGCCGAAGTTCTTGGAGTTGAACTTGGAGTACTTGTAGTCCTCTTGAACTTGACGCTCCGCTTTGGTTGCTTGATGTACTAGCTCGAGGAGATTGTTGTATGGTTGGAAGTCCGCAATCTTCTTGATGGGATAGTTGAGTCCATTCAAGAATCTCGCCATTGTTTGCTCGTCATCTTCCGTGATGTTTGCTCGTATCATAGCAATCTCCATCTCCTTGTAGTACTCTTCAACGGACTTGGTACCTTGCTTGAGGAGTTGTAGCTTCTTGAACAAGTCGCGGTTGTAGTGGGTAGGCACAAATCTTGCTCTCATGACTTCCTTCATTTGAGCCCAAGTGGTGATAGGAGGTTCGCCTTTTGCTTCTCTTCTCTCTATGATTTGCTCCCACCAAATGAGAACATAGTCTTGGAACTCAAGGGATGCCATTGCGATCTTCTTCTCTTCATCGAAGTTGTGAAGGCGAAAGATCTTGTCAACTTTAAATGCCCATGAGAGGTAGTCTTCGGGATCAATGCTTCCGGAGAACTTTGGCATGGTGAACTTGAGCTTGCCATAACGATGCTCATCATTGTTTACTTGCCTATTGGGAGGGCGGTCTTGATGTTGGCGGTTGGCATTATCACGTTGCTCTTGCCGCGCTTGTTGTACTTGTTGAGGAGGAGCTTCTTCTTGCATTCTTGCTTGATGGCGCCTCTATTGCATCTCATCACGAAGGAAATCCTCTTCTTGACGAGTGTATCGAGTGCGGGCTGCCACATTGCGATGTGCATCTTGTAAAGCTTGTTGCGCCTCCATAGCTTGAGCTTCTCAACGTTGTTGTGCTTGGTGATTAGCCTCGGCATCAAGTTGTTCTTGGTGTTGACGTGCTCGCTCTTGTTGTTGTTGGCGTAGTCGTTGCCGTTCTTGTGCTTGCTCAAGTGTTGCTTGGTTTTGACGACGTCGACTTTCGTGGTCGTCGAATAGCTCTTGTGAACTCTTGTCATGTAGAGGCTGCCGGTGTTCATGTCGAGCTTGACGTGCGGCTTGACGAAGAGTGTTGGATGTAGGTGTACTTGAGTCTGGCGTGGAGTCGGAGTGTCGACTTGAGCGGCTTCGTCTTTGAGATGATGTTGAGGAAGAACGTCGGTTGATTATCAATGTCCGGAGCTCATTGTATTGAGTAGTCATGTTGGTGTTGATGATGTCGAATTGTTCTTTTGTCCTTGCTTCGAATTGGCGCGCGTCCTCGGCGACTTGACCAATGTACTCACGCATAGCTTCACTCTCTTGATGTAGAGCTCGTTGGACACCGAAAAGATGTAGTTTGGTGACGTAGTTGTTCGCTTCTTGAGGATCGTCGAAGATCGGGTTGGAAGATGTACTTGGCCTATCCATCATTACAAGCAAGTATGTGAGTGGGAGAAAGGAGAAGACAATACCAAATGTACCTTAACCGAAGTTGAAAATGGATCAATGATCACTCAATAATGTAACCCAGAAATAGCACTATTGGTATCACTTCGTGTCGATTCTCACACCTACACAAGTAAAGCTTTGAGAGGAGCTTGGTTAGGATGTGGCACAAATTCAATGCAATCGTCAAAGTGACTCAAAGATGTTGAAAATGGTTCACAATTTGCTCATGCAACAAGTAGATCACTAGCAAAGTAGCACACGGAACACACGCACGGAAAGATAAATGTGGTTGTGCAACCAAGGGTGAGGGAAAATGTGGAAACCACGGAAAATGCTCGTGTTGCACAACACTAGAGAGATGCTAACCGATTGCTTAATAGGCGGATACGCACTTGTGCACGACCTATAAGAGGCAAAACGTAACGACTATCTATCACAAGTATGCTATGAGTGTATGATGTGCCGATGCTTGAGCACAAGATGATGTTGCTATGATGTATGATCTCCTTTGATGCAAAGCGTATGATGCCATTGTCTTTTTGCTTTGGGTGGCTCTTTTGCTTAAAAGCTTGTGAGCTCTTTCTTTGGGCACATATGCATGCTTCTCGGATCAAGGTAGCTATTGTGTATGCGGAGCACTCTTGTGGCACACGGAGATATGATGATAGCAAGATGAATGTAGTATGCAATATCTATGACTATCACTAATGTGCACAAGTGTCGTGGCCCGGCAATACTCAAATGGCTAGTCTCAATGGGAAAGCTACGCAAAGATGGTTCATAGGGTGACAATGCAATTGCAAGGTAGGATGAGCGAAGTGTCGTCGATGTTACCGTCCTTGCCGAAGTTGAGCGGTGGTGTTGTCGAAGTCTTGCCGTTCCAGGGTAGCCTAAACATCCAAGGAAACGGTGAAACCACAACTCATGTATCCAAGGCAAAGGGAGACACACTTTTCAAACTCGGAGCGGGTAAGCGATGTTGGTTGCGGAAGGTGGGACGAAAGGTAGGTGGTAGCGGAAGGTGGTATGGAACTGAACAAGTTCAGCTATGTCAGGGGCTGTCGGACGTCCGGAGGGTACCGGTCGTCCGGTCTGTCGGAAGGGGTCGGACGTCCGGAAGTCCCGGAAATCCGGTAAAAGTTTCTGTAAGCCGTGTGCAGGTCGTCCGGTGTTTAGCGGACGTCCGGTGTCTCGAAAGGTGCCGGACGTCCGGTAAACGTCGATCGTCCGGTAGGTCTGGGACTGGTGTTGGTAGATCCGTGGACAAATTTGTGAAACTTGCCCGAATTCGCGGAGGAAAATTGGTGACACGATGGGGAAATGCTAGATCGACACGTGGCACAGCAAATCCATGGAACAAATTCAACAAAATCTTGCCAAATCAACAGATCACAAAAAAAAAATTTGGGGCTATTTTTGTGGGGAATTTTCGAAATTGGGAAGAACACAACAAAAACAAGCTAGAAAACAGGGTGTGGGGCTCCAAAATCGTGATCAACCTATGCTCTGGTACCAAGATGATGTAGGGTGGAACCCTAATCAGCGGATCTTTCACGTTTGGAGAGTATCCCACGATGAACACGGAGAACACAAGGAGAAAAACGGGGAAAACACGAGAGGAAACACTCAAATCAACACAAAGATGATCACACAAGTGCTAGGTCCATGATACATATCGAGATACACGGACCATAGTCAACGTCGGTGGTACAAGGATAGTCTTCTCCGTGAGGAGGTCTTGGTTATCCCGTAGGATCTTCCCCGATGTGGAGGCCTTGAATCCGTGGTGGAGCTTCTCCGAAGAGGCGCACGGTCTCTTGGGAGAGAATCCACACAAGTCTAAAAATGAGCTATCCAACAGCTACCTCCAAAGGAGGGAAGTCAATGGGTATATATTACACGAATGGTCGCCGTCAGGGCGGACGTCCGCTGGTTAACGGACGTCCGGAGGTTCCGGAGGGACCGGACGTCCGGTAATCCTCGGATTTCCGCTATTTAGCTTCTATGGTCGTTGCTACGGACGTCCGGTGGCTTCCGGTCGTCCGGTCATCTGGGAGAGGCCGGACGTCCGGTGTCTTCCGGTCGTCCAGTGCCTGGAAGTCGCCGGTCGTCCGGTGCAGGCCGGACGTCCGGTGCTTGTAGCATCTTCAGCCATCCTTCTTCTTGTCTCGTGTACTCGTCGGACTCGCCGTCTTGAGCATTGTGCAGAGCTGTCCCGTGGCCTTCATACAAGTACCTGAGTATGCACAGAGTTTCTGATGAAGGTAGAAGCCATGTTTCATGCATATCGGAAGGATTTAGGGCAAGGAGTGAAGTCACCTCGGTCTCGAGAGCTCTTGCACGGGCTCGAGTCATTGGTCCTTTGGGTATTTGGTGCGGCGATGAAGGATCCATGGGGATGACCTTAGGATGCTCCGCATCGATGTCTCAGTACAGACTACTTGGAAATAAAACATGCTTGGTGTAGCCTGACTATCTACAAGGCCCTTCACAAGCTCAGGATCTCCGTCTGGGTAGCAAGCTACTCGTCGACGTTAACGTCTATGTAAAACTCATCAGAAGGGGCAAGGTTATCCTCTACAACAGTTATTAAGCAACCATGAGTACAAAGGTACTCAGCAAGACTTACAACAGAACCTATCATACATGCATCATTATCAACAAGGGTAGTTGAGTTCATAGCAGCAAGCCAGCTTTGACTCTTGGCTAACCTATACTACAACTCTTAGCAGATTGCAAGATGGGACTACGTACACGAGTCCTCTACTCACCAAAACAATACACCACCGTGGATCCTCTTCCGTCATCCTATGGGAGGGCCATCCACGGCACTCACACTTGTCTTGAGACTTTTAGTAGTATCCATCAACTTGTCTATGAACTGTATAGGCAACCAAGTGGTCCGTACCGCGAACAACGGCTATTCGAATAGATTGGTAACCCTACAGGGGTGTACTTCTTCACACACGCTTCCACCACTTATCGCCGTTTACTCGACATGTACTCGTCAACCTTCAAGCGGAAGCCCAGCGAGGGTGTCGGCCACGACCTGACTAACCACACAAGTCCCTAGTCCAGGTTTATCGCCTATTTGGGTTCCATCCGTGGGGAGATCCGGCCGGGGTGTCGCTCATGGCCCCAAACGATGTGTACAGGGTTCCCGAGTCACGAAACGGGTGACCGGTACACCGTGCCACGTACCTGCCGCATCACAACCCACCCCGAGGGTCAGCGCTGCGCACGACCACCAGTAAACTACAAACACCAGAAACTAGTTGCAACTCCTGGACAGAGGACAAGGGCAGTTAATAAGTCGAGAGAGCTTGGAGCGCCCGGAGCCCAATGCATGGTAGTAGCAGAAACTTGAATCACACATACAGATCTCAGGTCCTATGGACGGTTCCAATGAAAAACCCACCATGTACTTCTACATGGCCTTTCATCGATACCTTTACCAAGCATGTTCCACACTTCACTCTCTTTATCGAGCATGATCATTTCACTCTGATCCATCACCCAGATGAACCAGACCTGACACAACTCTAAGCATAGCAGGCAACATAAACAAATAGCATGGTAGAACACACATCACATGGCTCAATCAACTCCTACACATGCTAGTGGGTTTCAACTATTTATTGTGGCAATGATAGGTCATGCAAAGGAATAGGGTTCAACTACCGCAGCAAGTAGCAGTTCACACGTTGTTGCCTTAATGTAGTAAAAGAGAGCAGGAGTGAGAAGATGGGTTTGTATTGAAATGATCAATGGGTTGCTTGCCTGACAGATTGGTTCTCGGGTACTGCTCTTCAGTTGGATACGCAAATGTATCCTCGGGAGCAGGACCTACCACGGAGAACACCGACGATACAATCAATATACAAACAAATGCAACAATATGATGCATGCTCATGACATGGCAAGATGAATGTGTTTTGGGCTAATGCAACTATAAACAGAAAGGTTTGAGCCCATTTGAATCAAGGATTCAAATTTATACCCAAACTATTATTTATTAAAGTGCATTATCATGTTTTGATGTGAACAACAAGGTTAACTTGCTCAAACATGCATGAAACTAGTGCCATTGGAAAGATTGGATTTTTTCTGATCAATTTTCATATATAAATCTTTTCCATCTGAGCTACTATTGAATTTATATGATTTTTTGAAGTTTAAAGCATTTTCTGGAATTTCCTGAATTGTTATAAATCAAATAATCCCAGAAAAGCATTTACTGTGTCAGCATGACATCATGCTGACGTCAGCAGGTCAACACACCTAGTCCAGGTCAAACCTGGCCGGTGGGTCCCGCGTGTCAGTGTCATTAACTTAACTATTTAAAGAAAACTGCTAATCCTAATTTAATTAGCCGGCTGGGCCCACCTGTCATTGACTCCAGGGGGTCAACCTGGGCCCACCCGTGGTCAAGACGGGGTCAAACAGGCCGGCGTTTAGCCACCGGCGAGGCCAGACGCGGCGGTGCAGGGCGGGATTCGTGCTTCGGCGACCAAATCGACGGCGGAGCACGTCTACGTGATGCGGGGGATGTGCCGCATCGAGTGTGGTGGTGGTTGGCCTCAGTGTCGCCGGAAAAGTCGTCGGCGACGGCCTTTGCGGCTGCCGGAGCTCGGGTGAGCTTGGGCTAGTCGCTAGGAGGCACGGCGAGGCTCGTGGAGAGGTGCTCTAGGCTCCTCGGGGTGCGGTGAAGCTGATGGACAGGGTGGCACAGCCATTGGTTGGCCGGGGCCTCGTCGGCGATGAGCTCCGCGGCGGCGCGTGCAGGTGAGCTACGAGCGGTCATTACAGAGCTCGAGGGGGGAAACGGAGAGGATGGGGAGGTAGCCAAGCTCACGGCGGTCGCGTTGGAACTGACGGCGAGGTCGGGGACGAACTGCTGCAACGGTGAGGTCGCCGGCGATCTCGGTGGCCAAACAGGGGAGAAGTTGACGGGGATGGCGCGTCGGGACTTCCGGCGATGCGTGGCTCGTCGGGGAGGCGTAGCAGACGGTGGCAGAGCTTGGGGACATGACGGCGAGGCGAGGGGAGCTCGGTGGCTGCGGTGGTTACGGCGGCGAGCTTGCGGGCGCTGCGGCCATGGCGCGGGGAGGGCGAGGGAGAGAGGCAGGGGGAGAACTGGGGGTCGAGGCGGTCTGGGCGACGACGTGGAGGTCGTCCAGACGTCCCGAAGCGGCGGCCAGGCGGCAAGCAGCTGCCGCGGTGGCGCGCGGCCGTGCGCCGGCGTCACCTGCCTGCCTGGCTGCCGAAGCAGCTGGCTGGCTCGGGTTGTGTCCTCTCTCTCTCTTTTCTATTTTGTTTCTTTTTCAACTTTGTTGAATTAATAAAAATGCTAGATCATTTTTATAAATCATAAAACTAGTCATGCCCACTGTATATAATATGAACAGCATGGAACATTTTAGTTTATGATTATTTGGGCACCTAAAATATTTTATAGCATTTAAATGCCCAAATGCAAATACAATATGAATTAACCAAGTGACCTTTGGATGTCCTAGAAAATTGTGCACCATTTTTTTCAGAGGTTTAAGACCAAGGCAAATATGATGAACATTTTTGAAGGGCATTTTGGGTACATTGGAAAAGATTTTATTAAACCCTAGTTGTTAGAAGAGGGGTGCTGGGGTTTCTGTGATGCCCATTTCAAGTTTCTGCATAAAGTAAACATGATGCACACTCTAGCTAGTCCTAATGCATGCACTGACTAGGGATGTGACAACTCACCCCCACTCAAAAGAATCTCGTCCCGAGATTCGGGTTCCTTCGGAAAAAGGGTGGGGTACTCAAGTCGAAGACGATCCTCCCTTTCCCAAGTAGCTTCATTCTCGGAATGGCGTGACCATTGAGCCTGGAGAAACTTGATATTATGACGTCGAGTAGTACGCTCGGTTTGATCAAGAATACGAACGGGGTATTCTCGATATGTGAGATTGTCCTGGAGATCAAGCGTTTCGTGGTCCACTCCGCAGATAGGATCCGAGAAGCAACGCCTGAGTTGAGAAACGTGGAAGACATCATGAACTCTGGAAAGATGCAGAGGTAGTTCCAATTGGTAGGCAATTTCTCCTTGTTTGGCAAGAATGCGAAAAGGACCGATGTAACGAGGAGCTAATTTGCCTTTGATACCGAAGCGATGGGTTCCCTTAAGAGGATTAACCCGAAGGTAAGCCTTATCACCGACTTGAAAAGTCACAGCCTTATGATGACTATCATATTGGCTCTTCTGGCGAGATTGGGCTATTTTCAATTTCTCACGAATGATGCGAACTTGCTCTTCTGCTTCCTGGATCATATCCGGACCAAAGAATTGTCTTTCCCGGTTTCTGACCAGTTAAGAGGCGTTCGACACCTCCGTCCATACAAAACTTCGAAGGGAGCCTTGCCCAAGCTAGCTTGATAACTATTGTTATAAGCGAATTCGGCGAATGGAAGACACTTCTCCCAATCCATACCGAAAGAGATGACAAAGGCTCGAAGCATATCTTCCAGAATTTGATTGACTCATTCTACTTGACCACTTGACTGAGGATGAAAGGTGGTGCCGAAGGAAAGATGATTCTCCATAGCATTTTGGAAACTTTCCCAAAATCGAGAGGTGAAAAGACTTCCACGGTCTGAGTTAATCTCCAATGCCACACCATGAAGAGATACTATCCAAGAGATATACAAGTCTGCTAGCTGGCTAGCGGTTATACTCTCGTGAACAGGCAGGAAATGGGCTACTTTGGAGAGGCGGTCGATAACGACGAAGATAGCATTATTCCCTTTTCTGGTCATGGGAAACCCGGTAATGAAGTCCATACCGATCATATCCCATTTCCATTCAGGAATAGCTAAAGGTTGAAGGGTGCCAGCAGGCCGTTGATGTTCTGCTTCAACTCGACGACAAATGTCGCAGTTAGCAATGAACTGAGTGATTTCTCTCTTCATCCTAGTCCACCAGAACCTCTGGCGTAGGTCCTGATACATTTAAGTACTACCAGGATGAATCGTGAGAGGAGATTCATGAGCCTCCTTAAGGATCAACTGCCGTAGATGTTGGTTCTTGGGAACCACTAAACGGTTCTCGAAGAAGACAACACCTCTGTTATCAATGGAGAAACAACCTGCAACTCCTTTATGAATGTTTCTCTTGATTCGGGAAATCCTTGTATCTTGCTTCTGGGCAGCTATGATTTGATCCGTAAGGGTGGGTTTCGCCACCAAGGTGGAAAGGAATCCTCGAGGAACAATGTGATGGTTAAGCTTACGGAATTCCTCGTGGAGAAGTGGTTTCCCTTGTTGTAACATCAGATTGTTACAATAAGACTTATGACTTAGTGCGTCAGCCATGACATTGGCCTTCCCAGGGGTGTAAGTGATTCCTAAGTCGTAACTATGAGCAACTCAACCCAATGTCTTTGCCTGAGATTCAAATCCGGTTGGGTGAAGATGTATTTCAGACTTTGGTGATCAGTGAAGACTTCACAACGATTACCAAGAAGGTAATGTCGCCATGTTTTGAGTGCGTGGACTACAGCTGCAAGCTCTAGATCGTTGGTAGGATAGTTATCCTCATGTGGACACAACTGTCGAGATGCGTAGGCAATCACTTAACGATCTTGCATGAGTATGCAACCTAGTCCTTGTCGCGAGGCATCACAATAGATAATAAAGTCCTTGGAAAAGTCTGGTGGTACCAGTACGGGTGCAGATGTCAGGCATCTTTTCAGTTCCTGAAAGCTGGACTCGCACTGTGGGGTCCACTCGAACTTTTTATCTTTCTTGAGGAGTTCAGTTAGAGGTTTAGCAACCTTGGAGAAATTCTCGACGAAGCGTCAGCAATAGCTCGCTAAGCTAAGGAAACTCCTAACTTGCTTGAGTGATTCAGGTGGAGTCCAATCAAGGAGGGCCTGAACTCGCTCGGGATTGACGGCAATACCCTTACCCGAGATTACATGACCCAGGTAGGTCACTTCTGGCAACCAAAATCCACACTTGGAGAATTTGGCATAAAGGCGGTGCTCTCGAAGTTTCGTTAATACCAGCCTTAGATGCTCGGCATGATCTTCCTTGTTCTTGGAGTAAATGAGTATATCATCGAGGTATACCACGACAAATTTATCCAAGTACTCCATGAATATAGAATTCATTAGCCGAGAGAAAGTGGCTGGGGCATTGGTTAACCCGAAGGACATAACGGTGTACTCGTATTGGCCATAACGAGTAACAAAGTCCGTTTTGGGAATGTCCCCGTTCTTGATTTTGATTTGATGGTAGCCCAACCTCAAAGCCATTTTGGAAAATACTGAGGATCCAGCGAGCTGGTCATACAGGTCGTTGATCCTGGGGAGCGGATACTTGTTCTTTATGGTGACCAGATTGACAGGTCGATAATCTACAACCATCCATTCTATTCCATCCTTCTTCTTGACGAAGAGGACGAGACAAGCCCAGGGAGAAGAACTAGGACGGATGAAACCCTTTTTCAAGGACTCATTAAGTTGTTTCTTAAGCTCAGCTAGTTCTAAGGGTGCCATCTTATAGGGTCTCCTAGAGATTGGGGCAGTTCCTGGAACAAGATCTATCACGAACACGACATCTATGTCAGGTGGAACACCTGGCAGTTCTTCTGGAAAGACATCCGGAAAGTCACGGACTACCGGTATATCTTCGAGTTCTGGTAGAGGGCTGGCATTAAGAGAGTAGAGCTGACGCTCAGCATTCGGGCCAAAACATTGACTGTCTTGCCGGATGGGTGTGTAAGTTGAACAGTCCTAGTGTAGCAATCAATATTGGCGTAATGAGCTGTCATCCAATCCATACCCAAGATGATGTTTATGTCCGAGGACTTGTGAGTTATTAGTAATGCAAGGAAAACAAGTCTATCAACCAGAATTTCATTTTCATGGCTTACCCTAGAGGTTTGCCATTTTGAACCAGGAGTTTGAATAACCATGGAAGTGGGCATGTCACAAAAAGTCATGTTGTGCATTCGAGCATAGCTCTCAGATATGAACGAATGAGATGCTCCAGTATCGAAAAGAATAGATGTCGGATGGCAGTTAACAAGAAGCATACCAAGGACGACGTTAGGATCCTCATAAGCTTCCTCAGCAGAGACATAGTTGACATGACCACGTGCAGTGGGGATTGGCTTGACATAGTTCACCTTGCCTATTGGCTTACCACGGCCAACGAACCTTCCTTGCTGGTTCTGAGGACACTCTCGCATGTAGTGCCCTGGTTCTCCGCACTTGAAGCATGTCACAGTGCGAGTGCGTGGAGCAAAGTTGGCAGGTGGTCCTCCATAAGTCTTGGCAGGTGCATACTGTTGGGTTGGGCAAGGCGCCTCATAGGATGGCCTCGGAGTGAACTTGGGTGGCAGGGCAGTGTTAGGAACCCACACACGGCGCTTATGAGAGCCAGAGCCGGACGAGGAACCAAAGTCACGAGGATGCTTGCGTGTGGCTTCGAAATCAGTCTGGCCCGTCTCAGCACTGATGGCTTTGTTCACCAACTTATGGAAGGAGGTGCACTCGTGCAAACGTAGATCTCGGCGAAGTTCAGGGCTGAGTCCCTTGCGGAACCTCGCCTCCTTTCTGGCATCGGTGGACACTTCTTCGGGAGCATAGCGTGCCAAGTTGCCAAACTCGCGACTATAGCCATCCATGGTTAGCCGGCCCTGGGAGAAATTGCAGAATTCCTCCCGCTTGCGATCCATGAGACCTTCCGGAATGTGATGTTCACGGAATGCCTCGCTGAACTCTGCCCAAGTAGTGATTTGGCCAGCAGGACGCGTAGCCTCATAGTTTTCCCACCAGAGGCTAGCAGGGCCCTCAAGATGGTAGGCGGCGTAGGTAACCTTGTCAGCTTCGGCCACACGGGCAGAGTGTAGCTTGTGGGTGATACTGCGAAGCCAGTCGTCCGCATCAAGAGGTTCAACGGAATGATGGAACTTCGGTGGGCACATCTTGATATAGTAATTAATTGACACCACGTCATTCCTCTGGCGTAAGGCAGTATTCTGCTCTATGCATTCTATCAGACGGTTGGTCTCTCTCTTGTTCCTTTCTGCCTCGAGCATAACTTCAGCCAAGGAGGGTGGTTGGGGCAGATTCTCATCTCTAGCCCCACTGGCCTCACCCTGCTCCTAAGCAGCAGGAGTGCTGCGAGTGTTGACCATCCTAGGAAAACAAAACAACAGTTTAGACAAGGATGGCAAAACTTTGACATAGGAGTGCAGAATGTAATGGATAACACGGAATGCAGAGATGTTCATCTGTACAACATGGTAATATAGAAACTGCCATATATACACCATTGGTCATACACACCATACATAGTTTAGTACAAGTCAAGGCTAAAGTACAACTGCGGTGAAAGACGATACATCTCATCAGAGGCACTCCAAGCTCCTATACATTATTATCTACGCCTCCGGAACTCAGAACACACTAAGTCATATTCCACAAGACGTGCAGGGTTGTGGAAATACAACTACTATGATACTACTACTGCCACGGTCTAACTCAGACATTCCCGTAGTAATCCTCATAAAGATTACCACCGTAGTCTGGAAGTGGAACATGTGGATCTGGAAACTCTCGAGCACTCGAAGGCTGTGGACCATAGGGACACGGATGCGGTCGCGGTCCCGTTGCTGGTGGTAACCGACGCCCACGTGGGGGTGTAATACCCACAACGTCACGCCAATCCATACAATCGGGCAGACGAGTCCGCACGGGGTACAAATCCCGCATATCCAGATATCCGGCGTGCATGGCAGGTGCAAGCCGTGTCAAAGTAGTCCAGTGGGCGGCTCGAGTGTTATAAAGCTCCATCCGGAGGGCACGGACCTCACGGTCCCTATCCTCCAGTATCTGAGTAGTAGTCTGAAGCAGTGGCTCCTCATGAGCGGCATCAGTATATATACTAGTGTAGTAGCCTTCCTCTCCAGGAAGTGAGGCTGGCATGTAGCAGAATTCAGTGTTCAGCAGCAGTGCATGCCTAGCCCGGATGATGGTCATCATCGAGTAAGCGGCATCCTGCACTGCCATCTTGATGGTAACCCCGAGTCCATAAGACCAATGGTTTGGGTCGGTAGCTCCGGGATACGACGGGTATATCCGGACTGTGCAGAAATACTGACTCTGGTTGAAATCCCGGTACTGCTCCTCCACAGTGTACTCAGGATACCAACGGTAGCCGGTCTCAGTCAACACACGGACTAGCATGCCCGTGTGACCTGGCACATTAATTCACCGGGTCAAACGGACCACCTGGTGAGGTGTGCGGTCAGACATCTGAAACACAAAATAATGCAAAGGCATTATAATTTTTGGAAGAAATTGGGCAGCATAACAACTGTAAATGCTCAAAAAATATTTTGAGACATCATACAAATGATAGCATAGCCACTCAACAACATCATATCAAGGTTTCGGGTCCAACTAATCAACATACTAGAAGGGTAGAAACTGAACTGAGGCTTGAAACCAACAATCCTAAGAGTCTACGGATTAGTAACACGTGAACCTAGTAAAGATGAGAGGCCTAGTCCTAAACCCCCGTAGAAAGAATAGGCTGACTCAGATCAGAAGGGCATAAGGTAAAGAAGTAAAAAGAGCCTTACGTTCCCTTCCACAATCAATTCCCCTACATATAACTAAGAATTTTCTAGACTCAACATCGGCCAGTTTGGCTTGAAGAACCTACAGGCAGTCCGGCTCTGATGGCAAAGCTGTGAGGACCCCGATCCTAAGTCACACCGATCTAGCTTGTAACACATCATATCACTTTGCGGCCTCACGCACGGTATCCCCACGGGTGCCACCTTACCTGGCCCGGGACCGTTTGCGCATTTTGGCACACGTATATGATAGTGTCGCTAGCATCCATATGACAGAGAACCCGGGCCGACATGGCTAGTTATAAACAAAAAGTGGTTCTAAATTACAGAGACAAGCATCCCTGGCCCAGCAACGAACGTGTCGGTCATCAACGTATGAACCCAAGTCGTAGCAAGCTACATGGACTTAAAGGAACAAGGCGTGACATTTCCCCTAAGGGACAGACACAGGAACGAAGAAGCACACATGCCGGCCAGCCTACATGTTCCAGAGCAGTGGCAAGCTACCAAGGCTCAGTGGAAGCACTAGGAGGCATTTCCCTGTAAGATAGGCTACCAAAGGTAAACAACCAGGTGTCGGATCCCACACATACCAAGCATTTCAAACATACACACAATATGCTGAATATGTGCAAATACAACATTGCATCACAATAGAACTCTATGACTCAAAGTACTTTATTTAAGAGGCTCCGAAGAGCCATACATAACATATCCATACAGATAGGGGTCACATGACCCAACACTCAAGTCATACATGCATACAAGCACAAGCGGAAGCTAACATGTCTGAGTACACACAACTTGGAAATAAAACAGGCTTGGTGTAGCCTGACTATCTACAAGGCCCTTCACAAGCTCAGGATCTCTGTCTAGGTAGCAAGCTACTCGTCGACGTCAACGTCTATGTAAAACCCATCAGACGGGGCAGGGTTCTCCTCTGCAACAATTATTAACCAAACATGAGTACAAAGGTACTCAGCAAGACTTCCAACAAAACCTATCATACATGCATCATTATCAACAAGGGTAGTGGAGTTCATAGCAGCAAGCCAGCTTTGACTCTTGGCTAACCTATACTACAACTCTCAGCAGATTGCAAGATGGGACTACGTACATGAGTCCTCTACTCACCACAACAATACACCACCGTGGATCCTCTTCCGTCATCCTACGGGAGGGCCATCCACGGCACTCACACTTGTCTTGAGACTTTTAGTAGTATCCATCAACTTGTCTATGAACTGTATAGGCAACCAAGTGGTCCGTACCGCGAACAACGGCTATTCGAATAGATTGGTAACCCTGCAGGGGTGTACTTCTTCACACACACTTCCACCACTTATCGTCGTTTACTCGACATGTACTCGGCAACCTTCAAGCGGAAGCCCGGCGAGGGTGTCGGCCACGACCTGACTAACCACACAAGTCCCTAGTCCAGGTTTATCGCCTATTTGGGTTCCATCCGTGGGGAGATCCGGCCGGGGTGTCGCTCACGGCCCCAAACGATGTCTACAGGGTTCCCGAGTCACCAAATGGGCGACCGGTACACCGTGCCACGTACCTGCCGCATCACAGCCCACCCCGAGGATCAGCGCTGCGCTCGACCACCAGTAAACTACAAACACCAGAAACTAGTTGCAACTCCTGGACAGAGGACAAGGGCAGTTAATAAGTCGAGAGAGCTTGGAGCGCCTGGAGCCCAATGCGTGGTAGTAGCTGAAACTTGAATCACAGATACAGATCTCGGGTCCTATGGACGGTTCCAATGAAACAACCCACCATGTACTCCTACATGGCCTTTCATCGATACCTTTACCAAGCATGTTCCACACTTCACTCTCTTTATCGAGCATGATCATTTCACTCTGATCCATCACCCAGATGAACCAGACCTGACACAACTCTAAGCATAGCAGGCAACATAAACAAATAGCATGGTAGAACACACATCACATGGCTCATTCAACTCCTACACATGCTAGTGGGTTTCAACTATTTACTGTGGCAATGATAGGTCATGCAAAGGAATAGGGTTCAACTACCGCAGCAAGTAGCAGTTCACACGCTGTTGCATTAATGCAGTAAAAGAGAGCAGGAGCGAGAAGATGGGTTTGTATCGGAATGATCAATGGGTTGCTTGCCAGACAGATTGGTTGTCGGGTACTGCTCTTCAGTTGGATACGCAGATGTATCCTCGGGAGCAGGACCTACCACGGAGAACACCGACGATACAATCAATATACAAACATATGCAACAATATCATGCATGCTCATGACATGGCAAGATGAATGTGTTTTGGGCTAATGCAACTATAAACAGAAAGGTTAGAGCCCATTTGAATCAAGGATTCAAATTTATACCCAAACTATTATTTATTAAAGTGCATTATCATGTTTTGATGTGAACAACAAGGTTAACTTGCTCAAACATGCATGGAACTTGTGCCATTGGAAAGATTGGATTTTTCTGATCAGTTTTCATATATAAATCTTTTCCATCTGAGCTACCGTTGAATTCATATTATTTTTTGAAGTTTAAAGCATTTTCTGGAATTTCCTAAATTGTTTTAAATCAAATAATCCCAGAAAAGCATTTACTGCGTCAGCATGACATCATGCTGACGTCAGCAGGTCAACAGACCTGGTCCTGGTCAAACCTGACCGGTGGGTCCCGCGTGTCAGTGTCATTAACTTAACTAATTAAACAAAATTGCTAATCCTAATTTAATTAGCCGGCTGTGCCCACCTGTCATTGACTCCAGGGGGTCAACCTGGGCCCACCCGTGGTCAAGACGGGGTCAAACAGGCCGACGTTTAGCCGCCGGCGAGGCCAGATGCGGCGGTGCAGGGTGGGCTTCGTGCTCCGGCGACCAAATCGACGGCGGAGCACGTCTACGTGATACGGGGGATGTGCCGCATCGAGTGGTGGTGGTGGTTGGCCTCGGGGTCGCCGGAAAAGTAGCCGGCGACGACCTTGGCGGCTGCCGGAGCTCGGGTGAGCTCGGGCTAGTCGCTAGGAGGCATGGCGAGGCTCGTGGAGAGGTGCTCTAGGCTCCTGGGGGTGCGGTGAAGCTGATGGACAGGGTGGCGCGGCCATTGGGTGGCCGGAGCCCCGTCGGCGACGAGCTCCGCGGCGGCGCGTGCAGGTGAGCTACGTGCGGTCATTATAGAGCTCGAGGGGGGAAACAGAGAGGATGGGGAGGTAGCCAAGCTCACGGCGGCCGCGTTGGAACTGACGGCGAGGTCGGGGACGAACTGCTGCGACGGTGAGGTCGCTGGCGATCTCGGTGGCCGAACGGGGGAGAAGTTGACGGGGACGGCGCGTCGGGGCTTCCGGCGATGCTTGGCTCGTCGGGGAGGCATAGGCGCGTAGCAGACGGTGGCGGAGCTTGGGGACACGACGACGAGGCGAGGGGAGCTCGGTGGCTGCGGTGGTTACGGCGGCGAGCTTGCGGGCGCTGCGGCCATGGCGCGGGGAGGGCGAGGGAGAACTGGGGGTCGAGGCGGTCAGGGCGACGACGTGGAGGTCGTCCAGACGTCCCAAAGCGGCGATGCGGGAAGCAGCTGCCGCGATGGCGCGCGGCCGTGCGCCGGTGTCACCTGCGTGCCTGGCTGCCGAAGCAGCTGGCTGGCTCGGGCCAGCACAGTGCTGGGCCGCTAGGTGGGCCGGCTGGTCCAGGTAAGTGGGTTGTGCCCTCTCTCTCTCTTTTCTATTTTATTTTCTGTTTTGTTTCTTTTTCAACTTTGTTGAATTAATAAAAATGCTAGAGCATTTTTATAAATCATAAAACCAGTCATGCCCACTGTATATAATATGAACATGATGGAACATTTTAGTTTATGATTATTTGGGCACCTAAAATATTTTATAGCATTTAAATGCCCAAATGCAAATACAATATGAATTAATCCAGTGACCTTTGGATGTCCTAGAAAATTGTGCACCATTTTTGTCAGAGGTTTAAGACCAAGGCAAAGATGATGAACATTTTTGAAGGGCATTTTGGGTATATTGGAAAAGATTTTATTAATCCCTAGTTGTTGGAAGAGGGGTGCTGGGGTTTTTGTCATCCCCATTTCAAGTTTCTGCAGAAAGTAAACATGATGCACACTCTAGCTAGTCCTAATGCATGGACTGACTAGGGATGTGACAACTACCCAAAAAGATTTCCCGTTCTTCTTTTGCTTGTTGGGAGCTTTCCCGTGTAAATAGTTTCTTTTCTTTAGGGTTTAAGAGTAGAAGACCACGACTGAAAATGCTTAGTGGCTCTCATATGCTTGGTTGTTAATTTCATCTTGAGCCATATTACCTTGTCTTCTCTCTTGTATTAAATGCCTGCAGATTCCAACTTAGTCCAATGCACGTGCACTATTATTATTTTCCACACCGTTCTGTCGTGCGAGTGAAAGGCAATAAGGATAATATATGATGAACTAATTGAGATGAGAAAAGCTGGTATGAACTCGACCTCTCTTGTTTTTGTAAATATGATTGCTCGTCATTCTTGATTCAGCTTGTTATGAATGAAACATGCTTGCAATGACAATTAGAGATCATAGCTGCTTATGCCATGCTTAATTAGCTGAGAGTTTATAATGGTATATCTTGCGTGCCAACATGATATTAAAATGGTTGTGATGTGGTATGATGGGTGGTATCCTCCTCTGAACGATTTAAGTGATCTGACTTGGCACATGTTCACCCATGTAGTTGAAACAAATCAACATAGCCTTCACGATATTTATGTTCATGGTGATTTATATCCTACTCATGCTTGCATTCATTGTTGATTAATTTTAATGCATGTTCATGACCGTTGTTGCTCTCTAGCTGGTCGCTTCCCAATCTCCTTCTAGCCTTCACCTGTACTAAGCGGGAATACTGCTTGTGCATCCACTTCCATAAACCCCAAAGTTGTTCCATATGAGTCCACTATACCTTCCTATATGCGGTATTTACCCGCCGTTCCAAGTAAATTTGTATGTGCCAAACTCTAAACCTTCAAATGAAATTCTGTTTTGTATGCTCGAACAGCTCATGTATCAACTAGGGCTGTCTATATCTTCCATGCTAGGTGGGTTATTTTCACGATGAGTGGACTCCGCTCATCATTCACGAGAAAATGGCTGGTAACCGGGATGCCCAGTCCCATGCTCAAAATCACAATAATTAAACAAAACTCCCCCAGGGCTGTTGCTTGTTTGGACGGTAACCCGTGGATTTGGCTGGCCGTGCAGTGTGCTTGTTGGTGGTTGGGGGAGTATAAACTTTACCATTCTGTTTGGAAACCGCCTATAATGTGCATAGCATGGAAGATATCAAGATTCTTGGTTGTTATGTTGACAATGAAAGTATACCGCTCAAAATGTTATTCAATCTCTATTTAAAAATCGAGCTCTCGCACTTCTACAAATCCCTGCTTCCCTCTGCGAAGGGCCTATCTATTTACTTTTATGCAGAGTCATCATCCTCTTATCAAAGAGCACCAGTAGGAGAGCACCTTTGTCGTTGCATGTATTACTATTAATTTGCATTGACTATGATCATGACTGGATCTCCTTTACCATGAATTACAATGTCTAGTCAGTCCTTGATCTTTAAAGGTGCTCTGCATTTATGTTTCGCGGTCTCAGAAAGGGCTAGCAAGATACCATCATGTTATATCATATCATTATTGTTTTGAGAAGTGTTGTCATCCGAGGTTTATTATTATTGCTCGCTAGTTGATTATGCCATTGATGTGAGTAGTCTTGAGACCTGAAAGTTATTATGAATGTGGTTAGTTCACGATCTTGTTGAAAACCTGAATGCTAGCTTACATATTTACAACAACGAGAGCAAACAGAGTTTGTCAAAGTTTTTCTTTATCACTTTCAGTTTATCAACTGAATTTCTTGAGGACAAGCAAAGGTTTAAGCTTGGGGGAGTTGATATGTCTCCAACGTATCTACTTTTCCAAACACTTTTGCCCTTGTTTTGGACTCTAACTTGCATGACTTGAATGGAACTAACCCGGACTGACGTTGTTTTCAGCAGAACTGCCATGGTGTTGTTTTTGTGCAGAAATAAAAAGTTCTCGGAATCGCCTGAAAATCAACGGAGATTTATTTCAGAAAATATAAAAAATACTAGCAAGAAGATCCACACCTGGGGGCCCACGGGCCGTCCTCGAGGGTGGGGGGCACACCCCCCTTCCCAGGGCGCGCCCCCTACCCCGAGGGCAACCCGGTGCCCCACCGACGTACCCCCAGGTCCTATATATTCCGTTTCATGGAGAAAAAAATCAAGGAGAAAGAATTATCGCGTTTTACGAGATGGAGCCACCGCCAAGCCCTAATCTCTCTCGGGAGGGCTGATCTGGAGTCCGTTCGGGGCTTCAGAGAGTGGAGATCATCGCCATCGTCATCATCAACCTTCCTCCATCACCAATTCCATGATGCTCACCGCCGTGTGTGATTAATTCCATCGTAGACTTGCTGGACGGTGATGGGTTGGATGGGATCTATCATGTAATCAAGTTAGTTTTGTTAGGGTTTGATCCCTAGTATCCACTATGTTCTGAGATTGATGTTGCTATGACTTTGCTATGCTTAATGCTTGTCACTAGGGCCCGAGTGCCATGATTTCAGATCTGAACCTATTATGTTTCCATGAATATATGTGCGTTGATCCTATCTTGCAATTATATAGTCACCTACTATGTGTTATGATCCGGCAACCCCGAAGTGACAATAATCGGGACCACTCCCGGTGATGACCTTAGTTTGAGGAGTTCATGTATTCACTATGTGTTAATGCTTTGTTCCGGTACTCTATTAAAAGGATGCCTTAATATCCCTTAGTTTCCAATAGTACCCCGCTGCCACGGGAGGGTAGGACAAAAGATGTCATGCAAGTTCTTTTCCATAAGCACGTATGACTATATTCGGAAGACATGCCTACATTGCATTGATGAACTGGAGCTAGTTCTGTGTCACCCTAGGTTATAACATCTACATGATGAATTGCATCCGACGTAATTTCCCATCACCGATCCAATGCCTACGAGCTTTACCTATATTGCTTGTTTCTTATTTACTTTTCCGTTGCTATTATCACAAAAACTACAAAAACACTATCTTTACTTTTTTGCTGCTACCTCCACTATCATATTACTGTGCTACTAAACTATTTTCCTGCAGATACTAAGTTTCCAGGTGTGGCTGAATTGACAACTCAGTTGCTAATACTTAAGAGTATTCTTTGGCTCCCCTTGTGTCGAATCAACAAATTTGGGTTTAATACTTTACCCTCGAAAACTGTTGCGATCCCCTACACTTGTGGGTTATCACAGAGCAACAACACCGATGACCAAAGCGCGGATGGCTACTAGAAGCTTTGACCAGAGGAAGGGGGTGCGCCTAGCCCGATAGTGTTATTCCTCGATGACCTGGGGCAACAACAATGAAACCGCGCTCATTCTGCATCCCAGCGCCTAGGAGACATCGTACCGACGGTCGCCACTCAGCCGAAACAGATGGCATACGGCGAGAAGCGTATGGTGGTGGACGGGCGGCGCGTGCAAGTGAGGGCGGCGGCCATGGCACGGTGAGCGTTGGCACTCACAACAGGACTCGGTCTGGTAGAGGAGGAGGCGGTGGAGGCGCGGGGCAGCCATGGCGCAGTGAACACCGGTGATGGGCTGGAGGTGGGTGGGATCCGATCCCGCAGATGAGGAGGCGGTGGAGGCGCGAGGCTAAGGGTGAGGGAAAAGGCAGGTTTTTTTCCACCGCCGTGGCCGCAGGATAATAAGAGTGATTGGGTGATTTTGGAAACTGAATAATGACATGGCAATCCGCTAACGTGGACAGTGTGCATGATGAGAGAATAGGGAAAAGTGGAGACGTATCGTCCCTCCAAGATTGGATCTGTCTTTGGAAACTGAAATTTTAACACGATTTTTATCCGGATATTAGCTTCCTTGCGTCCGAAGGACACCTCCAACTGGCCTTTGGGGTACCCACGAGCCCCCTGGGCGTGCCCTGGGTAGGGGGGCCCGCCCCTAGGTCTTGTGGGCCCCTCGGGCACCGCCTTGGGTTGATTCCACTTTCCCGAAATTCACATATATTCCAAAAATTCTCCGTAAGTTTTTATTGCGTTTGGAATTCGTTTGATATGGATTTTCTGCGAAACAAAAACATGCAACAAACATGAACTGACACTGGGCACTGGATCAATATGTTAGTCCAAGAAAATCATATAAATTGTTGCCAAAAGTATGTCAAAGTTGTAGAATATTGGCATGGAACAAACAAAAATTATAGATACGACGGAGACGTTAATACGTCTCCAGCGTATCTATAATTTATGAAGTATTCATGCCATGCTTACAACAATTTTATATGGTTTTGGTATGATTTGCATGGAACTAACCCGGACTCATGTTGTTTTCAGTAGAACTACTGTGGTGTTGTTTTTTGTGCAGAAATAAAAGTTCTCGGAATGGGCTGAAACATTTTGACAATTTTTTTGGAACAAAGGAGACCCCCGAAGCTTCATGGGAGGGCCAGAAGAGCCACGAGGAGGGCACCTCCCATCGGGGCGTGCCTGGAGCCAAACCCGAGGCATGGTGGGTTGCGCTCACCTCGAGGTCCATCTTCGCGTGAAACCGACGCCAAAAAATCATATAAATAGAGAAACCATCAGAAATAACCCTATACCAGAAGTTCCGCCGTCACAGGCCTCTGTAGTCCACGAAAAACTAATCTAGACCCGTTTCAGCACCCTGCCGGAGGGGGAAATCATCATCGGTGGCCATCTTCATCATCCCGGCAGCCACCATGCTGAGGAGGGAGTAGTCCACCCTCGAGGCTGGCGGTTTGTACCAATAGCTATGTGTTTAATCTCTCTTTCTCTCATGTTCTTGAGATGGCATGATCTTGATGTATTGCGGGCTTTGTTAATATAGTTGGATCATATGGTGTTTCTCCCTCTCTATCTTATTGTGACGAATTGAATTTTCCCTTTGAGATTTCGTTCTTAACGGATTGAATACTTTTATGGATTTGAGAACACTTGATGTATGCCTTGCTATGAATACCCGTGGTGACAATGGGGTATCATATTGATTCACTTGATATGTGTTTTGGCACTCAAATTGCGGATTCCCGAGGTGACACTGGGGTAATCTATGCATAGGGGTTGATGCACGTTCTTCTCTTTGTTTCTCCGGTAGAAATCTTGGGGCACTCTTTGAGGTTCTTTCTGTTGGATTGAGTATTATGAATCTTAAATTGTCTGATACATATCGTATAATTAACTCATGTATACTCGCAGTGACATTGGAGTATCTAGGTGACATTAGAGTTGGTTGATGTGTATCGTATGGTGTTATTTTAGTACGAACTCTTGTTAGATCAACCAGAAAGGATAACTTGATGTTATTTTAGTACGAACTCTTGATAGATCGATCGGAAAGAATAATTTTGAGGTGGTTTCGTACCCTGCAAACAATTTATTCTTATGTTCTCCGCTAGATAGGAACTTTGGAGTGATTCTTCATCGCATGTTGAGGGATGGTTATGTGATCCAATTATATTAGCATTGTTGAGAGATTGCACTAGCGAAAGTATGGACCCTAGGCCTTGTATTCAAGCATTGCAATAACGTTTGTGCTCCATTTTATCACTTGCTACATTGCTGTTTTTATTGTTCTATTACAAAAATCAATATCTACTATCCATATTACACTTGTATCACCATCTCTTCGTCGAACTAGTGCACGTATACAGTTTACCATTGTATTTGGTGTGTTGGGGACACAAGAGACTCCTTGTTATTTGGTTGCGAGGTTATTTGAGAGGGACCATCTTCATCCTAAACCTACCACGGATTGATAAACCTTATGATGTAGGGTGGAACCCTAATCGGCAGATCTTTCACGAAAGGAGGTTATCCCATGATGAACACGAAGAACACAAGGAAGATACGGAGGAAAACATGAGGGGAAACACTCAAATCAACACAAATACGGTCACATAGGTGCTAGATCCATGATACACATCAAGATACATGATCCATAGTCAACAATGGTGGTACAAAGATAGTCTTCTCCCGGAGGAGGTCTTGGGTATCCCTTGGGATCTTCTCCGGTGTGGAGGCCTTGAATCCGAGGTGGATCTTCTCCGAAGAGGCCGCGGTCTCGTAGGAGAGGAACCACAAAGGTCTAAAAGTGAGCTATCACAAACCTGACCCTAAAATATGGAAGGGAAAGAGTACTTATAGTCTAGGAGTAAGTTGGGGGGATACATGGGTGAAAACCCTTCAACTGCGCGCAGGCAGGGCGGTAGTACCGGTCCTGGGACCGGTAGTACCGGTTTTTGCGGATTTACGGAAGTTCCGGCCTTGCACCGGCCTTGCACCGGTCGATCACAGAAGGTGTAGCGGTAGTTGGACCGGTAGTACCGGTTTCTCTGCGCTGGGAGAATCCTGGTTCATGCTCTTGGCCTCCGTCTTGCACCGTAACTTCTCCTTGGCACCTAAGCACACAAAGTTTCTCCGTTTGAGGTAGCAGCCATGTCTCAAGGTGGTCAAATGGGAATTCAACAAGGAAAGAGTTAACCTGGGATTCAAGTGCTCTAGCAGGAGCACGTGTCATTGGTCCTTGGAGCACTTGGTGAGGTGATTGACGGTCCATGGGGATGAGCTTGGGATGCTCCGCATCATCTCCCCTCCCTTGGGAAAGATCCGACCTCGGATCGAAATCTTCATCACCATGGAAAGGAGAGAGATCCTTGACGTTGAAGGCATCGCTCACATTGTACTTGTCTCGTGGGATGTCGATCTTGTAGGCGTTGTTGTTGTAGCGAGCTAGCACCTTGAAGGGTCCGTCGGTGCGAGGTAGTAGTTTGGACTTGCGCTCGTGTGGGAAATGGTCCTTGCGAAGATGAAGCCAAACAAGATCTCCCAGATGGAACACCATTGGTGTCTTGTTGACGTTGAGCTTGGTGGTGAGATGATGGACTTGTCGCTCGATTGTTGCCCTTGTATCTTCGTGCACCTTCTTGAGATAGCTTTCTCGTGCACTTGCGTCCATGTTCGTGCGCTCTTGTAGAGGTAGAGGTAGGATGTCCAATGGGGACAACGGGTTGAAGCCGTAGACGACCTCGAAGGGGGACTTGCTGGTAGTTGAATGTCTTGCGCGGTTGTAGGCGTACTCGGCGATGGGCAAGCATTGCTCCCATTCCTTGATGTTCTTCTTGATCAACACGCGAAGAAGCGTCGAAAGCGTGTAGTTCGTCACCTCCGTTTGGCCGTCGGTTTGTGGATGGTATGCCGAAGAGAAGAGTAGCTTGATTCCGAGTTTGGCGCATAGGGTTTTCCAAAAGTAGCTCAAGAACTTGACGTCCCGGTCCGACACGGTCGTGTTGGGCATGCCGTGTAGACGAATGACCTCCCTACAAAAGAGATTTGCAACATGTGAAGCATCGTCGATCTTGTTACAAGGAATGAAATGAGCCATTTTAGAGAATCTATCCACGACAACTAGCATGGAATCTTTGCCATTTTGAGTCCTAGGCAAACCAAGTACAAAATTCATGCTTATGTCTTCCCATGGATGGTATGGAATAGGAAGTGGCATGTAAAGACCATGAGATTGAGCTTTTGACTTAGCTTTGCGGCATGTAGAACATCGGTTGGTGAGGCGTGAGACGTCACGTAGCATCTTGGGCCAGAAGTAGTTCTTGGAGAGCGTAGAAAATGTCTTGTCGCGTCCAAAGTGTCCCATGAGTCCTCCTCCATACGATTCCTGCAAAAGGAGCAAACGAAGCGAAGACTCGGGATTGCAAAGTTTGTTAGCTCTCATAAGATATCCATCCTTTATGTAGTAATGTTCCCAAGAAGTGTGAGTCAAACACTTAGCATAAGGATTTGCAAAGAAAGGATCATGCGCATATAAATATTTTATGTGCTCAAAGCCAATAACATTTAACTCAAGTTGAGTAACAAGCATGCATTTGCGGGAAAGCGCGTCCGCCACAACATTCTCTTTGCCTTTGATGTACTTGATGACATAGGGAAACGACTCAATGAACTCACTCCATTTAGCATGACGCTTGTTCAACTTAGTTTGACCTTTGAGATACTTGAGAGTCTCATGGTCCGTATGAAGAATGAATTCATGAGGTCTAAGATAATGTTCCCAAACACATAAAACTCTCACCAAGGCATAAAGCTCTTTGTCATAAATGGGGTAGTTAAGTTGTGCTTCGGAAAGCTTCTCGCTAAAGTAAGCAATTGGGCGCTTTTCTTGCATGAGCACGCCACCTATGCCGGTACCACTAGCGTCACAATGAATCTCAAACGGTTTATCAAAGTTTGGTAGGGCTAGAAGTGGTGCGTGGGTAAGCAAGCTTTTTAGCTCATTGAACGCGGTGTCTTGCGAAGGACCCCAAATGAAGGGTGCGTTCTTCTTGCTCAAGGTGTGTAGAGGCATAGCAATAGTGCTAAAGTCCTTCACAAAACGTCGGTAGAAACCGGCTAAACCAAGGAAACTACGCACTTGCATGAGATTCGTTGGTTGAGGCCAAGTTTTAATTGCTTCAATTTTAGTTTCATCAACGTGAACCCCTTGTGAAGAAACGACAAATCCTAGGAAGACGACCTTGTCAACGCCAAAAGTGCATTTCTCCATATTAGCATATAAGCGCTCTTTCCGAAGGGTTTGTAAAACCATACGGATGTGTGTCACATGGTCCTCTAGCGTCTTGCTAAAAACGAGGATGTCATCAAAGTAAACCACTACAAAGATGCCTATGTAGGGTCGAAGAAAAAAATGCATAAGACGCATAAATGAACCGGGTGCTTCCGATAAACCCATTGGCATGACAAGCCACTCATATAACCCAAACTTGGTTTTGAAAGCCGTTTTCCACTCATCACCCTCTTGAATGCGAATTTGGTAGTAACCACTTTTAAGATCAATTTTCGAAAAGATGGTGGCACCACATAATTCATCAAGCATGTCGTCTAAGCGTGGGATAGGATAACGGTATCTAACGGTGATAGCATTTATGGGGCGGCAATCGGAGCACATGCGAAAACTTCCATCTTTCTTAGGCACGAGAATAACCGGAACGGCACAAGGGCTTAAGCTTTCACGTACATGACCTTTGTCGATGAGTTGTTGCACTTGTCGTTGTATCTCCTTGGTTTCCTCGGGGTTGACGTGGTAAGGAGCCTTGTTTGGAAGTGGTGCACCGGGTATGAGGTCGATGCGGTGTTCTATTCCGCGAAGTGGAGGTAGACCCGGAGGTAGCTCATCGGGAAAGACGTCCGAGAATTCCTGCAACAAATTAGACAACACTAAAGGTAGAGGTGGTGAAGTGTTAGTAGGTTTGGCTTCCCCTTTGCATAAAAGCACAAGGTGAAAGACACTCGATGGGTTCTCACACACTTCTCTCATCTCACGTTTGGTGGCAAATAGCACTAGTTGCTTCTTGTCGCTCATCATGGAGTCGCTCATATTTGGCTTGTGGCTCTCACTCTCCTTTTGGTGGCTCACTCTCTCACCATTCTCTCCATGATGGTTGGTAGGTAAGTGTTAGTCGGCGACTACTTGACTTGGAGACATTGGTCGGAGCACGAATTCCTTTCCCTTCATGTTGAAGCTATAGTGATTTATCCGTCCATTGTGTGTGACTCCACGATCATATTGCCATGGACGTCCAAGAATAAGGTGGCACACGGACATGGGGATCACATCACATTCAAGAGTGTCCTCGTAGGCGCCTATCTTGAAAGAGACTTGCACGGTGTGCTCGACTCAAAGATTTCCGGCGTCGTTGAGCCATTGGACCTTGTAGGGGTGAGGATGCTTCGTCTTGACCAATTGAAGCTTGTCGCATAGCTCTTCGCTTGCCAAGTTGTGACAACTTCCTCCATCGATGATAACCTTGACGGAGCGTCCATTGATGCCGACCTTTGTATGGAAAATGTGACATCGTTGGTCGTCATCTTGTTGGTGTTGGAGTGTCAAGACCTTGGAGACAACAAGATTGGGGCTTGAGTCATTGTCGCAAAACACTTGATGGTCTTCTTCTTCATTCACTTGGCAATGCATAGCGACATGCTCAAGTGCTTCCATCTCATCATCGCTCATGGAGTCATAAGATCCGTCATCATTGATGATCATGGTGCGCACGGTCTTGCACTCAAATGACTTGTGGCCTCGTCCTTGGCACTTGAAGCATTTGATGGAGCTCGTCTTGGTGTTGTCTTCGGTTGGAGTTGTAGATGATGAAGCTCTAGGCTTGAAGTTGTTGGTAGAAGGTGGACGACTCGATGTAGTTGCATTCTTGTAGCTTGACTTGTCACCGAAGTTTGTAGATGGCTTGGTAGAGGTAGGAGGAGTAGCCGAAGTCGTTGAAGCTTGGTTGTAGGTACCGAAGTTCTTGGAGTTGAACTTGGAGTACTTGTAGTCATCTTGAACTTGCCGCTCCGCTTTTGTTGCTTGATGTACTAGCTCGAGGAGATTGTTGTATGGTTGGAAGTCCGCAATCTTCTTGATAGGATAGTTGAGTCCATTCAAGAATCTCGCCATTGTTTGCTCTTCATCTTCCGTGATGTTGGCTTTTATCATGGCAATCTCCATCTCCTTGTAGTACTCTTCAACGGACTTGGTACCTTGCTTGAGGAGTTGTAGCTTCTTGAACAAGTCACGGTTGTAGTGTGTTGGCACAAAGCGTGCTCTCATGACTTCCTTCATTTGAGCCCAAGTGGTTATAGGAGGTTCGCCTTTTGCTTCTCTTCTCTCTATGATTTGCTCCCACCATATGAGAACATAGTCTTGGAACTCAAGGGATGCCATTGCGATCTTCTTCTCTTCATCGAAGTTGTGAAGGCGAAAGATCTTGTCAACCTTCAATGCCCATGAGAGGTAGTCTTCGGGATCAATGCTTCCGGAAAACTTTGGCATGGTGAACTTTAGCTTGCCGTAGCGATGCTCTTCATTGTTTCCTTGCCTATTGGGAGGGCGGTCTGGATTTTGGCAGTTTGCAATATCATGTTGCTCTTGTCGAAGTAGATGTCCATTATCATGGTGTGCTTGTCGAGCTTGTTGTTCTTGTTGAGGTTGATGCTCTTGTCGCGCTTGAGGAGGAGCTTCTTGTTGCATTCTTGCTTGGTGGTGTCTTTCTTGCATCTCATCACGAAGGAAATCCTATTCTTGACGAGTGTGACGAGTGCGGGCTGCCACATTGCGATGCGCATCGCGTAATGCTCGTTGCGCCTCCATAGCTTGAGCTTCTCGACGTTGTTGTGCTTGGTGGTTAGCCTCGGCGTCTTGTTCTTCTTGATATTGACGTGCTCGCTCTTGTTGTTGTTGGCGTAGTCGTTGCCGTTCTTGTGCTTGCTCAAGTGTAGCTTGGTTTTGACGACGTCGGCTTTCTTGCTCGTCGAATAGCTCTTGTGAACTCTTGTCATGAAGAGGCTGCCGGTTGTCATGTCGAGCTTGGCGAAGAGTGTTGGACATAGGGGTACTTGAGTCTTGCGTGGAGTCGGAATGTCGACTTGAGCGGCTTCGTCTTTGAGAGGATGTGGAAGAAGAACGTCAGTTGACTATCAATGTCCGGAGCTCGTTGAATTGAGTAGACATGTTGGTGTTGATGATGTCGAATTGCTCTTTTGTTCTTGCTTCAAATTGGCGCGCGTCCTTGGCGGCTTGACCAATGTACTCGCGCATAGCTTCACTTTCTTAATGTAGAGCTCGTTGGACACCGAAGAGATGTAGTTTGGTGACGTAGTTGTTCGCTTCTTGAGGATTGTCGAAGATCGGGTTGGAAGATGTACTTAGCCTATCCATCATCACAAGCAAGTATGTAAGTGGGAGAAAGGAGAAGACAATACCAAATGTACCTTAACCGAAGTTGAAACTGGATCAATGATCACTCAATAATGTAACCCGGAAATAGCACTATTGGTACCACTTCGTGTCGATTCTCACACCTACACAAGTAAAGCTTTGCGAGGAGCTTGGTTAGGATGGTGGCACAAATTCAATTCAATTGTCAAAGTGACTCAATGATGTTGAAAATGGTTCACAATTTGCTCATGCAACAAGTAGATCACTAGCAAAGTAGCACACGGAACACACGCACGGATAGATAAATGTGGTTGTGCAACCAAGGATGAGCGAAAATGTGGAATCCACGGAAATTGCTCGTGTTGCACAACACTAGAGAGACGCTAACCGATTGCTTAATAGGCGGATACGCACTTATGCACGACCTATAAGAGGCAAACGAAACGACTTCCTATCACAAGTATGCTATGAGTGTTTGATGTGCCAATGCTTGAGCACAAGATGAAGTATTGCTATGTCATATGATCTCTTTTGATGCAAGGCGTATGATGCTATAGTCCTTTTGCTTATAAGCTTTGGTTGGCTCTTTTGCTTAAAAGCTTGTGAGCTCTTTCTTTGGGCACTTATGCATGCTTCTCGGATCAAGGTAGCTATTGTGTATGTGGATCACTCTTGTGTCACACGGAGATATTATGATGTAGTATGCAATATCTATGACTATCACTAATGTGCACAAGTGTCGTGGCCCGGCAATACTCAAATGGCTAGTCTCAATGGGAAAGCTACGCAAAGATGGTCCATAGGGTGACAATGCAATTGCAAGGTAGGATGAACAAGGTGCCGTCGATGTTACCGTCCTTGCCGAGGGTGAGCGATGGTGTTGTCGATGTCGTTCCGTTCCAAGGAAGCCGAAACATCCAAGGAAACGGTGAAGCCACAACTCAAGTATCCAAGGCAAAGTGAGACAAAATTGTCAAAATCGAAGGGTTGAAACGATGGTGGTTGCGGAAGTGGTGGTGGTATGCGGAAGGTGTATGTGGTGGAGGGCCTAAGCAAACTTGCCAAATTTGACAAAAAATGATGGAGTCTAATGGTGGTAAAACCAAGATGAGCAGCTCGGACACGTCGCTAGCTTTTCAACGAGCCAAAGAACACTCAAATTGGAGTTCGGGAGTGAAAGTTACGGTCGAAACGGTGAAACTCGGAAGGCTGAAACTGGGTGGGGCGGAAGTACCGCTTGGTAGGCCGGTAGTACCGGCTGTGGTGCTCAGCGGAAGTACCGCTAGTGCCACCGGTAGTACCGCTGGTGTCGGGAAAATTCTCAGAACTGGATCTGGGCGAAATATGGGCGGAAATGGATGATTTCGGGGTCGAAATTGGGTGGATTTCGTGGATGGAAAGCTGGGAAATTGGCGGAAATGCTAGATCCACTCGTGGCACAGCAAATCCATGGAACAAATTCAACAAAATCTTGCCAAATCAATAGATCAAAAAAAAATTGGGGCTATTTTTGTGGGGAATTTTCGAAATTGGAAAGAACACAACAAAAACAAGTTAGAAAACAAGGTGTGGGGCTCCAAATTCGTGATCAACCTATGCTCATGATACCATAATGATGTAGGGTGGAACCCTAATCGGCAGATCTTTCATGAAAGGAGGTTATCCCACGATGAACACGAAGAACACAAGGAAGATACAGAGGAAAACACGAGGGGAAACACTCAAATCAACACAAATACGGTCACACAGGTGCTAGATCCACGATACACATCAAGATACATGATCCATAGTCAACAACGGTGGTACAAAGATAGTCTTCTCCTGGAGGAGGTCTTGGGTATCCCTTGGGATCTTCTCCGGTGTGGAGGCCTTGAATCCGAGGTGGATCTTCTCCGAAGAGGCCGCGGTCTCGTAGGAGAGGAACCACAAAGGTCTAAAAGTGAGCTATCACAAAGCCGACCCTAAAAGATGGAAGGGAAAGAGTACTTATAGTCTAGGAGTAAGTTGGGGGATACATGGGTGAAAACCCTTCAACTGCGCGCAGGCAGGGCGGTAGTACCGTTCCTGGGACCGGTAGTACCGGTTTTTGCGGATTTACCGAAAGTTCTGGCCTTGCACCGGCCTTGCACCGGTCGATCACAGAAGGTGTAGCGGTAGTTGGCCGGTAGTTGGACCGGTAGTACCGGTGGACCGGTAGTTGGACCGGTAGTACCGGTTTCTCTGCGCTGGGAGAATCCTGGTTCATGCTCTTGGCCTCTGTCTTGCACCGTAACTTCTCCTTGGCACCTAGGCACACAAAGTGTCTCCGTTTGAGGTAGCAGCCATGTCTCAAGGTGGTCAAATGGGAATTCAACAAGGAAAGAGTTAACCTGGGATTCAATTGCTCTAGCACGAGCACGTGTCATTGGTCCTTGGAGCACTTGGTGAGGTGATTGACGGTCCATGGGGATGAGCTTGGGATGCTCCACATAACCTTAGGTCATCCACTTGAGGGAAAATTGCTATTGTCCAACAAAACTCTGCGCTTCAAGGCCCAACACGAGTCTACAAGAATAAAGTTGTGTACTAGACACCAAGCTCTTTTCTGGCGCCATTGTCGGGGAGGTGAGTGCTTGAAGGTATATCTTTAGATCTTGCAATCAAATATTTTAGTTTCTTGTTTATTCATTAGTTTGGTTTATAAAAGAAAACTACAAAAAAATTGAATTGAGGTGGCCTCATATTATTCATCTTTATAATGTCTTCCTTGAAAATGATGGAAAATAAAATTGTGCTCAATTGATAGAAGAAGAATTCAATAAAATGTTTAGCATAAATGATGAGTATTATTTCAATGTTGTTAGTATGAATTCTCTGAATATCCAAAATTCTAATGATGATTGCACTAGTCATGACAAAAATGTTTCTTATAAGCATGTTAATTTTTGTGGAGTGGAAAGATTTTGTGAAGACGTGCCTTATAGGGAAGATAGATTTTGTAAGAAGCATAAACATGATAGAACCATTTTTTGCTCAAAGTGATAGATGAATTTGCTACAGAATTTTGATCTCGTTGTCCTATTACTTGTGGACTTTGCAATAAGGTTGGTCATCTTAATTTCCAATGCAAACTTTTTCATGATCGAATCATGGCCAAATATTGTAGTTATTTGATCACCCTTGAAATTTATAATGAGCTTTGTCTATTTTTGGGGAGTGAAGAATTGACACATAAAAATAGTTGGTTTGAAGTATTCATTCTCACGGACGACACTGAAACTAATCAAAAAAATATCTATATGTTTTGCATGGTAAATTGACATGAGAATGCTTATATTGCCAACTATAAAAAGATTGGAAAACAAATAGAATATAAAATAAATACTAATGAAAGGGTAAATATTTCCACTTTCCCTCCTATTGTCTCTCATGATGAAATAAGTGACGAGGAGGAGCTCCCTATTCAACCAATCTCATCAATAAGAAGCTTGAAAAAATTAATGAAACCCACACATGATGTGGTGAAGAAGAAGAAAAGAAGAAAGAATAGAGGTAAAAAGGCATCTCTCCGAAATAATGTTGCTCCTATTATCGTTGTGCCTCATGAAAATGAGTCAAAAATAATTGTGGGAGATGATGCACTTGATGATGATATTGCTTATTTGTCTTATGGCACAATGTCCGAGAGCACTATGGATGATGATTTTGTTATGCCTATTGCTTGTTGTGATGATTATGATTGTGAATATAATGATACTTCTTATAATCTTGGAAATCTTTTTGGCACCAACTTGGGAAATTATGATGATAGCAATTGTTATACCATTGGTGCTATTCATACTATTAATGATGAGAGTGATTATGCTTATGATATGCCAAGCCACAAGCTTGGGGATGCTATGTTTGATGAGAATGCTATGTTTGAGAATTTATTTGATGCAATTAATGTTTGTCCCAAGCTTGCAGATGTTATGCTTAATGAAGATGATCTCTTTAGCCCCCTACTTTGAATGATCAAATTTGCTATGACGATTGCATGCCTCCTATCTATGATGAGAACAAAGTTGCTACTTATGATGATTATTGTGATGATACTTATGTTATAAAAAGTAGTGATAATTATTGTCATAATTATGAATATCCTTTTACGGAACATTACTCTTCTAATGTGGAAACGATTTATAGTATTCAAGTTTCCTATGATACTTCCACTATTATGAATGAGATAAATGTTGCTTATGTGGAGAGTAATAAAAATACTATGCTTGTGGATCATGAAAGGAATGCTTTGTGTGATAGTTATATTGATGAATCCATTCATGATGCTACTGAAAATTATTATGAGAGAGGAACTTATGATTCATGATGCTCTCGTTATGTTTAAATTCTTTACTTCTATGTTAGCATCATTGAAATGTTCATGCTTAGCTAAAAGGCATTAAAGAAAAGCGCTTGTTGCGAGACAACCTGATACGTCTCCGTCGTATCTATAATTTTTGATTGTTCCATGCCAATATTCTACAACTTTCATATACTTTTGGCAACTTTGTATACTATTTTTTGGGACTAACATATTGATCCAGTGCCTAGTGCCAATTCCTGTTTGTTGCATGTTTTTTGTTTCGCAGAATATCCATATCAAACGGAGTCCAAACGGAATAAAAACGGATGGAGATTTTTTTTCCGAATATATGTGAATTTTGGGAAGCGGAACCAACATGAGACGATGCCCGAGTGGGCCATGGGGCACGGGGGCGCGCCCACCAGGGGTAGGCGCACCCTGGGCCCTCGTGGCCACTCCGTAAGACGGTTGATGCCCTTCTTTTGCCGCAAGAGAGCTAATATCCGGATAAAAATTGTGTCAAAAAATCAGCCCAATCGGAGTTACGGATCTCCGGGAATATAAGAAACGGTGAATGGCCATAATTTGAGAACGCAGAAACAAAGAGAGACAGAGAGACAGATCCAATATCAGAGGGGCTCTCGGCCCTCCGCCGCCATGGAGGCCATCGAAAAGAGGGGAAACCCTTCTCCCACCTAGGGAGAAGGTCAAGGAAGAAGAAGAAGGAGGGGGGCTCTCTCCCCCTCGCTTTCGCTGGCACCGGAGTGCCACCAGGGCCATCATCGTGTGACGACGATCTACACCAACACCTCCGTCATCTTCACCAACATCTCCATCACCTTCCCCCATCTATCTACAACGGTCCACTCTCCCGCAACCCGCTGTACCCTCTACTTGAACATGGTGCTTTATGCTTCATATTATTATCCAATGATGTGTTGCCATCCTATGATGTCTGAGTAGATTGTCCTTGCCCTATCGGTGATTGGTGAATTGCTATGATTGATTTAAATTGCTTGTGGTTATGTTGCTGTCCTTTGGTGCCCATCATATGAGCCCGCGCGTGGATCACACCATAGGGTTAGTTGTATGTTGATAGGACTACGTATTGGAAGGCAAGAGTGACTGAAGCTTCAACCTAGCGTAGATATTGATGCATACGGGATTGAAGGGGGACCAATATATCTTAATGCTATGGTTGGGTTTTACCTTAATGAACGTTAGTCGTTGCCGAAGCTTGCTAATAGTTCCAATCATAAGTGCATAGAATTCCAAGTAAGGGATGACATGCTAGCAGTGGCCTCTCCCACATAAAACTTGCTATCGGTCTAGTAACGTAGTCAATTGCTTAGGGGCAATTTCGCAACTCCTACCACCACTTTTCCACACTCGCTATCATTAACTTTATTGTTTCTTTATCTTAACAGCCACTAGTTTATATTTATGTGCTCTTTATATTCTTGCAAACCTATCCCACAAAAACTACAAACTACTTCTAGTTTCATACTTGTTCTAGGTAAAGTGAACGTCAAGCGTGCGTAGAGTCATATCGGTGGTCGATAGAACTTGAGGGAATATTTGTTCTGCCTTTAGCTCCTCGTTGGGTTCGACACTCTTGCTTATCAAAAGAGGCTACAACTGATCACCTACACTTGTGGGTTATCAAGACCTTTTTGTGGCGCCGTTGTCGGGGAGCAATAGCATGGGGTGAATATTCTCGTGTGTACTTGTTTGCTTTATCACTAAGTAGATTTTATTTTCTGTTCTAAGTTGTTCTCTATCTTTAGTTATTGATACGGAACACGAAATACCAAAAAACTTAGGTGTACTTGCTACTCATGGAGATGGGGAACCTCCTAAAACCCTCGATGCTCATTATGTGGAAGATATTATGTACTACTTTGATAATCCTGAGAAAACCCCATTCAACTATATAATGGGAGTAACGTTGGATCAACGTGAATACTTTAGGGATTATCGCTTGACACAAAAAGGGAAACTGTTATGGGATCAAATTCATATGTTGCATTGGTATGCTCGGCAACTATGCTTGAGATATAATTATACTTGTTGCTCTAGGATGAAGGCTCCACACCTTCCCTTTTCTTGCAAATTTAATTATAATGAAACCTTAGCTTCTTATGCTAATGGTATACTCCCTCCGTCCGGTGAAGACTGTACATCTAAATTTTTTAGGACAAATTATGGAGTTGAGTAAAAAATGCATTGGTAAGGTGCAAGCCACCATCTCTCTCCGCTTTAATTATCCAACCACCAATGAGCTAAGTGCATGTAGAAATTAAGAAGACCATGTGTAGATTGATATTGGTCTTGATTACCGTGTGATGAGAGAGAAGTATTTTTTTCACTTTAAAGTGCATTGGGAAGATAGAAGTACACTCTTTTGTGGACAAATTTTGGAGCTAGATCTTTACCGGACGAAGGGAGTATATGATTATTATGATGTGGAACGAATAGAATAATTCGTTGCTTTTAAGGGTGCTTATGAAATTGAATCTATGTTTACAAAGAATGATGCTTTTGATGATGATGTTTCTAGGCCTGAAAATCTTGCTATATTAAAATATTGCTATTTGAATTATGAATATAACTCCGATATTGATGCGTTTATTGAGAAGGTCTCCGCTGTCCAAGAAGAGACTAATATTTTGCAGGAGTCTATGGAAGAAGAAATCAATGACATTGTGAGCTCATTGGATGAAAAAGATGAGGAGGAGAGCGAAGAACAAAAGGAGGAAGAACGGATTAGCTACCCGTGCCCACCTTCTAATGAGAGTAACTCTTCAACTCATACATTGTTTAATTCCCTTCGTGCTTACCGAAGCTTGATTGCTATGATCCCGTTGATTCTTTTGAAATATCCCTTTTTGATGTTGGTTGCTATGCTTGTGGCCAAGATGCCAATATGAATTATGCTTATGGAGATGAACTTGCTATAGTTCCTTATGTTAAACATGAGATAGTTGCTATTGCACCCACACATGATAGTCCTATTATCTTTTTGAATTCTCCAAACTACACTATATTGGAGAAGTTTGCACTTATTAAGGATTATATTGATGGGTTGCCTTTTTCCATTACACATGATGATTTTAATGAGTATAATATGCATGTGCTTGCTGCTCCTACTTGCAATTATTATGAGAGATGAACTATATCTCTGCCTCTCTACGTTTCCAACACGATAAAATTGCAAGAAACTGCTTATACTATGCATTGGCCTTTACTTGATGTGCATGAATTGTTCTTGTATGACATGCCTATGCATAGGAAGAGAGTTGGACTTCGTTGTTGCATGGTATATATCACTTTGTGCTCACTACTAAATGCTAGATCATTGCTAATTAAAATTGGCTTTGATATACCTTGGGATCCGGGTGGATCCATTACTTAAGCACTATATGCTTAGCTTGATGGCTTTAAAGAAAGCGCTGCGAGGGAGAAAACTCGGAAGTTTTAGAGAGTCATTTATTTCTGTTGTGTGCTTTTATAAAGTTTAAAAACAAAAAAATAAAGAGGGTAACCTAAAACTTTTTCAAAAAGAAAAGTGAAAGTAAGAAGGACGAGCACAGTTGAAATGGGGGGGCTCCTTGAACTTTGTTCATGCCCATGGAAACTTTGCAAATCTTGAATTACGGAAACTTTTCATAAAAATAATTATACCCTTGTACAATTTCATTGTATTAAAAATAATGTGCCAAGAGTTTCCTTTAGGATGATTAAACTGCTTGTTGGTTTGTGCGGTGCAAAAACAGAAACTTTGGCTGTAGTGCGCGATTTTACCTTTTTTACTGGAACGTCGAAAGGATCTGAAACTTTTTGCAAAGTCTTGATATACAAATTGTTGATTTTTCCTATTTTTTTCCATAATTTTTAGGGTTAAAGAAGTATGGTTAATGTTCAGATTACTACAGACTGTCCTGTTTTCACAGATTGCTGTTATAGCTTCATTATTTGCATATGTTTGAATTCTTGTTGAAGCCTCCTTGACTTGGGGCCATAGAATTGTGATAGCATACAGTGGGTAATGTTTGTTCATAATTATACAATAATGTTAGAGAAGTACATGATGGGATTTTATTGATCATATGCACTAACCCCGCCACTAAAAGTTTGGTTAAGTTTTGTGTGGATGAAGTGTTCGAAGATCGAGGAGGTCTCGATGTGAGACGAAGGAGGAGAGGCAAGAGCTCAAGCTTGGGGATTCCCAATGCACCCCAAGTAAATATTCAAGGAGACTCAAGCGTCTAAGCTTGGGGATGCCCTGGAAGGCATCCCATCTTTCTTCAACAAGTATCGGTATGTTTTCGGATTCGTTTCATTCACATGATATGCGTAAACTCTTGGAGCATCGTGTGCTTTTTATTTTTCTTTTAATAAATGCACCATGCTGGTATGAGATGGTCCTTGGTTGATTTATAGAGTCCTCTTTGCACTTCACTTATATCTTTTGAGTATGGCTTTACAGAATGCTTCATGTGCTTCACTTATATCATTTGAAGTTTGGATTGCATGTTTCTCTTCACATAAAAAACCGCCATTTGTAGGATGCTCTTTTTCTTCACTTATAATTGTTAGAGCGTGGGCATAACTTTTGTAGAAAGAACTAAAACTCTCTTGCTTCACTTATATCTATTTAGAGAGTTGATAGGAATTGGTCATTCACATGGTTAGTCATAAAATCCTACATAAACTTGTAGATCGCTGAATATGATATGTTCGATTCCTTGCAATAGTTTTGCGATATAGAGATGCTAATATGTGGGAGGTACTAGTGAGTGATTGTGGTCTAGTAAAAATATTGGTGTTAAGGTTTGTGATTCCCGAAGCATGCACTTATGGTCTCCTAACTATGCAACCAAATTGGCGCGCATTGTATTTTGATTGTTTATCTTTGCGTGAAGGTCGGAGGCGCGCGATGATTAACTCCTACCAACCTCCCCCCTAGGAGCATGCGTCGTAGTATTTTTTCTTTGAGGGCTAATAGATTTTTCGCAATAAGTATGTGAGTTCTTTATGACTAATGTTGAGTCCATGGATTATACGCACTCTCACCCTTTCACCTTGCTAGCCACTCTAGTACCGCGCAATTTTCGCTGGTGCATCAAACCACCTTATATCCTTCCTCAAAGCAGCCACCATACCGACCTATTATGGCATTTCCATAGCCATTCCGAGAATTATTTCCATGTAACTCCACCGTTCTTTTTGTTATGACACGCACCATCATTGTCATATTGCCTTGCATGATCGTAAGATAGCTAGCATGATGTTTGCATGGCTTGTCCGTTTTTTGATGTCATTGCTACGCTAGATCATTGCACATCCCGGTACACCGCCAGAGGCATTCATATAGAGTCATATATTTGTTCTAGCATTGAGTTGTAATATTGAGTTGTAAGTAAATAGAAGTGTGATGATCATCATTATTAGAGCATTGTCCCTTGAAAAAAAAAGGAAAAAAGGCAAAAAAAATAGAAATGCCAAAAAAAATAGAAAGGCCAAATAAAAAAAAGGAAGGCCCAAAAAAGGAAAAAAGGAAAAGAAAAAATGGGACAATGCTACTATCTTTTTTTCCACACTTGTGCTTCATCATATCACCATGTTCTTCATGATAGAGAGTCTCTTATGTTGTCACTTCCATATACTAGTGGGAATTTTCATTATAGAACTTGGCTTGTGTATTCCAACGACGGGCTTCCTCAAATGCCCTAGGTCTTCATGAGCAAGCAAGTTGATGCACACCCACTAGTTTTCTTTTGAGCTTTCATACACTTATTGCTCTAGTGCATCCGTTACATGGCAATCCCTACTCGCTCACATTGATATCTATTGATGGGCATCTCCATAGCCCATTGATACGCCTAGTCGATGTGAGACTTTCTCCCTCCTTTTGTCTACTACCACCTTCTATTCCACCCATAGTGCTATAACCATGGCTCACGCTCATGTATTGTGTGAAGAGTTGAAAAGGTTCGAAAAAGTAAAGTATGAAAACAATTGATTGGCTGACACCGGGATGGGCATGAGTGGTACCTTGTGTTAAGAAAAGGGAAGCATAAAAGACTATATGATTTTGTAGGGATAACATTCTTTAGCATTGATATTTTGGAAGACTTGATTGTTTGTTGGGATGCCCGAGTATTAAATTCTTCTATGTCAAATGATAGACTATTGCTTTGAATCACTCATGTCTTAATATTCATGCCATGATTAGATTACATGATCAAGATTATGCTAGGTAGCATTCCACATAAAAAAATTATCTTTTTTATCATTTACCTACTCGAGGACGAGCAGGAATTAAGCTTGGGGATGCTGATACGTCTCTGTCATATCTATAATTTTTGATTCTTCCATGCCAATATTCTACAACTTGCATATACTTTTGGCAACTTTGTATACTATTTTTTGGGACTAACATATTGATCCAGTGCCCAGTGCCAGTTCCTATTTGTTGCATGCTTTTTGTTTCGCAGAATATCCATATCAAACGGAGTCCAAACGGAATAAAAATGGACGGAGATTCTTTTTGGAATATATGTGAATTTTGGGAAGCGGAACCAACATGAGACGATGCCCGAGTGTGCCACGAGGGAGGGGGCGCGCCCTGGGTCCTCGTGGCCACTCTGTAAAGCGGTTGATGCCCTTCTTTCGCCGCAAGAAAGCTAATATCCGGATAAAAATCGTGTGAAAAAATCAGCCCAATCGGAGTTACGGATCTCCCGGAATATAAGAAACAGTGAAGGGCCAGAATCTGGGAACGCAGAAACAGAGAGAGACAGAGACAGAGACAGATCCAATCACGAAGGGGCTCTCGCCCGTCCGCCGCCATGGAGGCCATGGACCATAGGGGAAACCCTTCTCCCACCTAGGGAGAAGGTCAAGGAAGAAGAATAAGGAGGGGGGCTCTCCCCCCTCGCTTCCGGTGGCACCAGAGTGCCACCGAGGCCATCATCGTGTGACGGCGATCTACACCAACACCTCTGTCATCTTCACCAACATCTCCATCACCTTCCCCCATCTATCTACAATGGTCCACTCTCCCGCAACCCGCTATACCCTCTACTTGAACATGGTGCTTTATGCTTCATATTATTATCCAATGATGTGTTGCCATCCTATGATGTTTGAGTATATTTTCCTTGTCCTATCGGTGATTGGTGAATTGCTATGATTGATTTAAATTGCTTGTGGTTATGTTGCTGTCCTTTGGTGCCCATCATATGAGCGCGCGCGTAGATCACACCATAGGGTTAGTTGTATGTTGATAGGACTACGTATTGGAGGGCAAGAGTGACAGAAGCTTCAACCTAGCGTAGAAATTGATGCATACGGGATTGAAGGGGGACCAATATATCTTAACGCTATGGTTGGGTTTTACCTTAATGAACGTTAGTAGTTGCGAATGCTTGCTAATAGTTCCAATCGTAAGTGCGTGGAATTCCAAGTAAGGGATGACATGCTAGCAGTGGCCTCTCCCAGATAAGACTTGCTATCGGTCTATTAACGTAGTCAATTGCTTAGGGGAAATTTCGCAACTCCTACCACCACTTTTCCACACTCGTTATCATTAACTTTATTGTTTCTTTATCTTAACAACCCCTAGTTTATATTTACATGCTTTTTATATTCTTGCAAACATATCCCACAAAAACTACAAACTACTTCTAGTTTCATACTTGTTCTAGGTAAAGTAAACGTCAAGCGTGCGTAGAGTCGTATCGGTGGTTGATAGAACTTGAGGGAATATTTGTTCTGCCTTTAGCTCCTCGTTGGGTTCGACACTCTTACTTATCGAAAGAGGCTACAACTGATCCCCTACACTTGTGGGTTATCACAACCCAACATTTACCCCTACTATTTTTGTGTGTTCACATGGTTAAGATATTGTAGTAATCATGTTTTACATGTTTTGTTTCAATAAAGATCCAAGTAAAGCCTTTGGGATAGTGTGGATGATAGTTGACTTGATTATGTGGAAAACAGAAAGTTTTGCGTCCAGAAATTCAATAAATTACTGGAACGTGCTAATTTTTGAAATTTTTACACGTGATTTATATACAAATTGTCTATGTTTCCTAAATTTTCAGAATTTTTAGAGTTGCGGAAGTGTGGTTAGTGTCCAGATCATTACAGAATATTCTGTTTTTGTTAGATTTTGTTTTCAATTCATAGTTTGCTTGTTTTCTAGTTTCTATGGCTTATATTGGTCAATTTTAGTTGTAGAAATTATAAGGTATGCGAGAACAATTATGAATCTTGTCTTTGGCAGTACCCAAAATGAATGATATGTTTTATCATACTAACCCATCTCACGAAGTTCCATTAAGTTTTGTGTGATTGAAGTTTTCATGTTTTGGGTGAGATGTCGATATGAGGAGAATAAGGAGTAGCGAGACCCTAAGCTTGGGGATGTCCACGGCAGCCCAAGGTAATATCCAAGGAACAACCAAGCAACTAAGCTCCCCGGAAGGCATCCCCTCCTTCGTCTCCAACATTATTGATAACCTCACTTGAAGCTATATTTTTATTCGTCACATGATATGAGTTTTGCTTGGAGCATTATTATATTTTGTTTTTATTTGCTTTCTGGTATATAGAATAATATTTTTCATCTTTTATTTCAATAAAAATGTCAAGTATAGCCTATCTCTACTACTATTAAACAAGCAAACATATTCTTCTCTAAACGCACTCGGAAACAACAACTAGGATAAAATACCACCTCACGATCCAACCCACCTAATTAGATCTAACCGTCGATATAAAAATTAACTCCCGTTTGTGTACGTGTAGCACTTTACAAAAGCGAACGAAACTCTGCCATCGAGCAAGCGGACGAAACC
>LR738713.1:166559623-166588048 GCA_902687465.1 Secale cereale | reverse complement strand
TATTTTAGTTCATAAGTAATTCTTGCATGTTCTCCGTTGTTATTTATTGCTTTGGCCGAGTAGTAAGTAGTGACTCCAAGAGGGAACGTTATGCTCGATTGTGGGTTCATGCCCCTCGATGACTAGCTTGAGTGACAGAAACATGAGTCTAGGGGATGTGCTGTTGCCACAAGGGGGAAAACAACGGTGCTTGTGCCCGCGGGTGCAAGGATTGTTTACTTTACGCAAAGTTCTTTTAATGCAGTTGTCTGTTGCATTGAGTTTACACTATGGGTGGGACTCGCAACTTAATACCAGCGAGATGTTCTGGATAGATATCTCAAGGTGGATGATTAGTAGTAGATATTGATGGATTTCGGTCTACTTACTTTGGCGTACCGCCCATGCTTTGAACCTCAACCTTTCTTGCAATTTAATCAGCATTGGTTTGCGTTCGTGGTCCTGTCAATTGCCCAGCTATAATTTGTATACCTCACATAGCTGTTTTATCGTCTTTTGGGAGAGAGACATCACTAGTGAACATCATGAGACTCCGGTCCATATTACCATCATTGATCACATCCACTATTTACTTTTCGCTATTTACTTACTATTGCAAAACACTATCTATCACTACTATCATATTGCTTTTAACCCTTTGTGAACTACAAGGCCGGAGAGATTGACAACCTCTCTGTACTCGTAGGGAGCAAAGTTATTTGTATCTGTGTGCAGGTCCACGTTGATTGCTAATTGCGCCGTTAGCAATTGACACCTACTTGTTGAACCTAGGAGTCTCTGGGGATTCGATCCTTGGCATCTTTGCTAGGGGAAAACACTTCTACTTACTGCATCTTACACCTTCCACTTGGGGTAACCAACGAGGGGTTCGAGGCCCATCAGTTGTTTATATTGGGAACAACTGCGAGTGGGAACTTGTGAATGTGTACCCTCGTCACCGGGTTCCACTTCCAAAAATCTCAGACTGCCATGAGGTTCAGCACACAGATAGTCTAGGTACGTTCAGATACGATCATCATGACTGTCGTCTACGGAAGCTAGTAATTTCTCGAGTTCCCTACCGCTCTTGGGATTACAAGAACTATGCTGTTGTTGCTATCTTCGACAAGCTTGTTGCTGTCTCTGCTTCCACGGATGGATGGATATTGCTCAAAAATCAATTTCTGGACACGAATGAGTACTGTGATGTAATTCGATACGAGCGTCTTGTGTTTGCTGCCACCACTCATGGCACTGTTTTTGCATGGGATCCTTATTGTTTCAGTACGTTTGTCTTCCACTGTAATTATAATTGTTTCATCCACATGCATGCGGGTTAGCTAGTTTCCCTTTACTAATTAATCTTCTTGTGTTTCCAAGGTCCTGTGAACATTCCGCCACCTATACTTGAAAAAAAAATTATAACCAAGGGGGAGATGACGGTGGTGATGATCACGAGCATGAGGACGAGCAGGACCTATATACTCAATGGTGCCTAACAACTTATTCCGATGGATCACATGTTCTTGTATGTATACATGGCACTGCTGATGTTACTAATGAAGCAGGTGTTGTCTCCCATGGTCGCACTATCCGGACCTATTTCAACATCTGTTGTAGGGTATTCGAGATGGATACTAGTGTACTAGCGCCAGCACTTTCTGAATGGTTCCGTATTGAAAGTCTTGGAGAAAACTTGCTCTTCCTTGGACAAAACTATCCAATGATGGTGAAAGGCGATCCAGCTGCTGTTGACACAATGTTACTACCATTTATGAGAAGCAAATGTATCTATACCTTGGACATTGCTATGGTTCCCTACCCTGTCTATCACAATATGCGTCCTGATATAGGCCGCTTCAGCCTGGATGATCAGTCATGCGTTGGTCTCGAGATTGACAATAGTTGGCCCTTCCTAGAGAATCAGTTATGGTTCAAAGCAAGCGTTTCCAACGCCGAGGATTGGTTGAGCTGAAGTTCATTTCATCTATTCGTTATTTGTTGTGTGATAAAAACTTTACTTTACTAGAATGTTTTATTGGAAATAATCTATAATCCAACATGTATCCTCGTTGTTGTTGTGTGTTGATGACTCGTTGTATGTATGAATGGTACATTTGCATATGCGTCCCATCAACTCACACATGCTCGCACGTCACAAAGGTCGCGTCGCGGCATGAATATTATTTTTCTATTTGGATGACAAAAAAGTACAATGCTACTTTGTATCGGTGTCCATATTAACAGTGCTAGTGATTTTAGTTGCAGAAATTAGATAGTGCTAGTGATTTTTAGCTGCATATTTTGACAAACCGTTGTGTTACAAAGTTGACAAATGGCAATGTTACTACATAAACAAATGTCAATCTTTCTAGTTTGACAAATGGCAACATACCAAATATGACAGATGCAAATCTTACCTAATTGTTTCTACGTGGTTGCACACGGGTCATCCAAAACAATCGTTTGCGTTGAAGGGATGCACAAATCCTCCACTACGAATTTTCCATAGCTCTCACTTTGCATACGGGTATTCTATCTAAAACGTTTGTGATCAAGAGCTGCAAAAATCCTGCTCGTCACATTTTCCCTTGGATTCCTGGGGAAGCTGTCGATTTGCATACGGGTGTTCTAACTAAAACGTTTGCGATGAGTGTTTTATATTTAAAAACCATTGAAGTTTTCTTTCAAAACAAAATCGTTTGACAAGTCTGTACATTAAGAGAGAAAAACGCAAGTATGTTCAAACCATATCTTTCATTCAGTCACACTGCGAATTTATATTCATATGATCGAGAATTCGAGATATAGTATTAAACATCAAAAAACTATTTCCGGCGGTGGCGGAGGCGGCGTGCCGCGCCGTCATTATCGCTGTCGTCCTCCGGGACGCCTTTGTTGAAGTCTTCAAGGCAGCAAAAAATGTTCTTCACATGCAAATCAAACATCATGTCGTCGCACGATCGACCGGTGGGGCACGGGAGGACGGCAACTGGCGCCGCTGAGAGCTAGCGGTCGATGATAGCGCACCATGCCACTGAGGGGGGTGCACGCACGGGCACGGGCGCGGCGGGTGCAGCCAAAAGCACGGTGACCGGCGCCGCAGTGGGTGGAGGGGCACGCACGGGCAGGGATGATACGTCCATTTTGCATCATGCTTTTATGTTGATATTTATTGCACTATGGGATGTTATTACACGTTATGTCACAATACTTATGCCTTTTCTCCCTTATTTTACAAGGTTTACATACAGAGGGAAAATGCCGGCAGCTGGAATTCTGGGCTAGAAAAGGAGCAAACATTGGAGACCTATTCTACACAACTCAAAAAACTCCGAAACTCCACGAAACACCGTTTCAGAAAATATAAAAAATATCTCGCGAAAGAGATCTGCCAGGGGGGCCACCACCTGTCCACGAGGGTGGGGGGCGCGCCCCTCCCCCTGGGCGTGCCCCCTACCTTGTGGGCCAGCCGGTGACCCCCCGATGCCCATCTTCTCCTATATGAGGTGTTTTGACCTGGAAAAAATCATAAGGAGGCCTGCCTCATGGGCCAGCCGGGGACCACACGCCACCGTCTCGAGGCGGAACCTTGGCGGAACCAATCTAGGGCTCCGGTGGAGCTGTTCTGCCTGGGATACTTCCCTCCGGGAGGGGGAAATCGTCACCGCCGTCATCACCAATAACTCTCCCATCTTGGGGAGGGTTATCTTCATCAACATCTTCACCAGCGCCATCTCCTCTCAAACCCTAGTTCATCTCTTGTTTCCAATCTTTGTACCAAAACCTCATATTTGTACCTATATGTTGCTAGTAGTATTTATTACTCCTTGTAGTTGATGCTAGTTGGTTTACTTGGTGGAAGATCATATGTTAAGATCCATTATGCATATTAATACCCCTGTGATCATGAACAATATTATGTCTTGTGAGTAGTTACTTTTGTTCCTGAGGACATGGGAGAAGTCTTGCTATAAGTAGTCATGTGAATTTGGTATTCGTTCGATATTTTGATGAGATGTATGTTGTCTTTCCTCTAGTGGTGTCATGTGAACATCGAATACATGACACTTCACCATTGTTTGGGCCTAGAGGAAGGCATTGGGAAGTAATAAGTAGATGATGGGTTGCTAGAGTGACAGAAGCTTAAACCCTAGTTTATGTGTTGCTTCGTAAGGGGCTGATTTGGATCCATATATTTCATGCTATGGTTATGTTCACCTTAATAGTTCTTTTGTAGTTGTGGATGCTTGCAATAGAGGTTAATCATAAGTGGGATGCTTGTCCAAGTAAGGGCAGCACCCAAGCACCGGTCCACCCACATACCAAATTATCAAAGTAACGAACATGAATCATATGATCGTGATGAAAACTAGCTTGACGATAACTCCCATGTGTCCTCGGGAGCGCTTTCCTTCATATAAGAGTTTGTCCAGGCTTGTCCTTTGCTACAAAAAGGATTGGGCCATCTTGCTGCACCTTATTTACTTTTACTATTTATCACTTGCAACCAATTACCTTATCACAAAACTATCTCTTATCGACAATTTCAGTGCTTGCAGAAAATACCTTACTGAAAATTGCCTATCATTTCCTTCTGCTCCTTGTTGGGTTTGACACTCTTACTTATCGAAAGGACTACGATAGATCCCCTACACTTGTGGGTCATCAAGACTCTTTTCTGGCGCCGTTGCCGGGGAGTGAAGTGCCTTTGGTAAGGAAAAATTTATATAGTGTGCTGAAAATTACTATCACTTGTTACTATGGCTCATAATCCTTTGAGGGGCTTGTTCGGGGTATCTTCACCCCAAATAGTAGAGCAAAGAGTTGCTCCTCAACCTACTGATCCTACTGAAAATGTTTGCTTTGAAATTCCTTCGGGTATGATAGAGAAACTACTAGATAATCCCTTTATAGGAGATGGAACACTGCATCCCGATTTACACCTAATCTATGTGGATGAAGTTTGTGGATTATTTAAGCTTGCAGGTATGCCCGAGGATGTTATCAAGAAGAAGGTATTCCCTTTATCTTTGAAGGGAGATGCATTGACATGGTTTAGGCTATGCGATGATATTGGATCATGGAACTATAATCGACTGAAGTTGGAATTTCATCAGAAGTTCTGCCCTATGCATCAGGTTCATCATGATTGTAATTATATATATAATTTTTGGCCTCGCGAAGGATAAATCATCGCTCATGCTTGGGGGAGGCTTAAGTCAATGTTATATTCATGCCCCAACCATGAGCTCTCAATAGAAATGATCATTCAAAAATTTTATGCTCGGCTTTCTCTCAATAATCGCTCCATGCTCGATAATTCCTGTACTGGTTCTTTTATGATGAAGACTATTGAATTCAAATGGGATTTATTGGAAAGAATTAAACGCAACTCTGAAGATTGGGATCTCGATGAAGGTAAGGAGTCAGGTATGGCCCCTAACTTTGATTGCGTTAAAGCTTTTATGGATACCGATGTTTTTCGTGAATTTAGCACTAAATATGGACATGACTCTGAGATAGTTGCTTCTTTCTGTGAATCATTTGCTACTTATGTTGACCTACCCAAAGAAAAGTGGTTTAAACACCATCCTCCCATTGAAGTAAAAGTAGTTGAACCTGTTAAAGTTGAAGAAAAGACTATCACTTATAATGTTGATCCTATTGTTCCTATTACTTATATTGAGAAACCACCTTTCCCTGTTAGAATAAAGGATCATGCTAAAGCTTCAACTGTGGTTCGTGAGAGTAATACTAGAACACCTACACCCTCTGAGCAAATTGAAGTTGAACCTAGTGTTGCTATGGTTAAAGATCTCTTGGTTGAAAATTTAGATGGACATGTTATTTACCTCCAAGAGGAAGCTGCTAGAATAGCCCAACCCGATACTAGGAATAAACATAGACCTGTTGTAGGCATGCATGTTATTTTTGTTAAAATAGGAGATCATTGCTATCATGGTTTATGTGACCTAGGTGCTAGTGCTAGTGTAATACCCATTTATTTATATGATGAAATTATGCATGATATTGCACCTGCCGAGCTAGAAGGTATTGATGTCACTATTAAGCTTGCTAATAGAGACACTATTTCACCAATTGGGATTGTTAGAGATGTTGAAGTCTTGTGTGGGAAAGTTAAACACCCTGCTGATTTTCTTGTTCTTGGTTCCCCACAAGATGATTTTTGTCCCATTATATTTGGTAGACCCTTCTTGAATACTGTTAATGCTAAGATAGACTGCGTAAAAGATATTTTTACTGTTGGTTTAGGGGATATGTCTCATGATTTTAACTTTGCTAAATTTCGTAGACAACCCCATGATAAATATTACCTAGTAAGGATGAAATTATTGGTCTTGATTCTATTGATGTTCCTCCTAACGATCCTTTAGAACTATATCTGCTAGACCATGAAAATGATATGTATATGAATGAAAGAAGGGAAATACATGAAATATTCTTTAAGCAGGGACCCGTATTGAAAAACAACTTGCCTGTTGAAATCCTAGGGGATCCTCCTCCACCCAAGGGTGATCCCGTGTTTGAACTTAAACCTTTACCTGATACTCTTAAGTATGTTTATCTCGATGAAAAGAAGATATATCATGTTATTATTAGTGCTAACCCTTCAGAGCAGGAAGAAGAGAAACTATTGAAAACTCTGAAGAAGCACCGTGTTGCTATCGGATATACTCTGGATAATCTTAAGGGCATTAGTCCCACTCTATGCCAACACAAGATAAAGTTGGAAGAGGACGCGAAACCGGTTATCGATCATTAACGACGGTTAAATCCTAAAATGAAAGAAGTGGTAAGGAAGGAAATACTAAAGCTTCTAGAGGCAGGTATAATTTGTCTAGTTGCTGATAGCCAGTGGGTAAGTCCTATCCACTATGTCCCTAAGAAGGGAGGTATGATTGTTGTTCCTAATGATAAAGATGAATTGATTCCGCAAAGAATTGTTACAGGTTATAGGATGGTAATTGATTTCCACAAATTAAATAAAGCTACTAAGAAAGATCATTACCCTTTGACTTTTATTGATCAAATGCTAGAAAGGTTATCCAAACATACTCATTTTTTCTTACTAGATGGTTATTCTAGTTTCTCTTAAATACCTGTGTCAAAAGGGGATCAAGAAAAGACCACTTTTACTTGTCCTTTCGGTACCTTTGCTTATAGACGTATGCCTTTTGGTCTATGTAATGCACCTGCTACCTTTCAAAGATGCATGGTGGCTATATTCTCTAATTTTTGTGAAAAGATTGTTGAGGTTTTCATGGATGATTTTTCCATTTACGGAACTTCTTTTGATGATTTCTTGAGCAACCTTGATCCAGTTTTGCAGAGATGTGAAGACACTAATCTTGTCTTGAATTGGGAGAAGTGCCACTTTATGGTTAATGAAGGCATTGTCTTGGGACATAAAATTTATGAAAGAGGTATTGAAGTTGACAAAGCTAAGGTTGATGCTATTGAAAAGATGTCGTGTCCCAAGGACATCAAAGGTATACGAAGTTTCCTTGGTCATGTCGGGTTTTATAGGAGGTTCATTAATGACTTCTCCGAAATCTCCAGGCCTCTAACTAATCTCTTACAAAAAAGATGTTCCTTTTGTCTTTGATGATGATTGTGTAGAAGCATTTGAAATACTTAAGAAAGCATTGATCTCTGCACCTATTGTCCAGCCTCCTAACTGGAATTTACCCTTTGAGATTATGTGCGATGCTAGTGATTATGTTGTAGGTGTTGTTCTAGGACAAAGAGTTGATAAGAAATTGAATGTTATCCAATATGCTAGTAAAACTCTAGATAATGCCCAGAGAAATTATGCTATTAATGAGAAATAATTTTTAGCAGTTGTATTTGCATGTGATAAGTTTAGACCTTATATTATTGATTCTAAAGTAACTATTCACACTGATCATGCTGCTATCAAATACCTTATGGAAAAGAAAGATGCTAAACCTATACTTATTAGATGGGTTCTCTTGCTGCAAGAATTTGACTTGCATATTATTGATAGAAAGGGAGCTATGAACCCCGTTGCAGACAACTTGTCTAGGCTAGAGAATATTCTTGATGACCCACAACCTATTGATGATAGCTTTCCTGATAAATAATTAGCTGTCATAAATACTTATCGTACTGCTCCATGGTATGCTGATTATGCTAATTACATTGTTGCTAAGTTTATACCGCCTAGTTTCACATGGCAGCAAAAGAAAAAATTCTTCTATGATTTGAGACATTACTTCTGGGATGACCCACACCTTTATAAAGAAGGAGTAGATGGTATTATTAGACGTTGTGTACCTGAGAATGAACAGGAACATATCCTACGCAAGTGCCACTCCGAAGCTTATGGAGGACACCATGCTGGAGATAGAACTGCACATAAGGTATTGCAATTTGGTTTTTATTGGCCTACTCTCTTCAAGGATGCTCGTAGGTTTGTCTTATCTTGTGATGAATGTCAAAGAATTGGTAATATTAGTAGACGTCAAGAAATGCATATGAATTATTCACTTGTTATTGAACCATTTGATGTTTGGGGCTTTGATTATATGGGACCGTTTCCTTCCTCTAATGGGTATACACATATTTTAGTTGTTGTTGATTACGTTACTAAGTGGGTAGAAGCTATTCCAACTAGTAGTGCTGATCGCAACACCTATATTAAGATGCTTAAAGAAGTTATTTTTCCAAGGTTTGGAGTCCCTAGATACTTAATGACTGATGGTGGTTCACACTTTATTCATGGTGCTTTCCGTAAAATGCTTGCTAAGTATGATGTTAATCATAGAATTGCATCCCCTTATCACCCATAGTCTAGTGGTCAAGTAGAACTAAGTAACAGAGAGCTGAAATTAATTTTGCAAAAGACAGTTAATAGGTCTAGAAAGAATTGGTCCAAGAAACTTGATGATGCATTATGGGCCTATAGAACTGCATATAAAAATCCTATGGGTATGTCTCCGTATAAAATTTTCTATGGAAAAGCATGTCACTTACCTCTTCAACTAGAACATAAGGCATACTGGGCCATTAAAGAGCTCAATTATGATTTCAAACTTGCCGGTGAGAAGAGGTTATTTGACATTAGCTCACTTGATGAATGGAGAACCCAAGCCTATGAAAATGCCAAACTGTTTAAAGAAAAAGTAAAAAGATGGCATGACAAAAGGATACAAAAGCGTGAGTTTAACGTAGGAGATTATGTGTTGCTATACAACTCTTGTTTAAGATTTTTTGCAAGAAAACTTCTCTCTAAATGGGAAGGTCCTTACGTTATCGAGGAGGTCTATCATTCCGGTGCCATAAGAGTCAATAACTTCGAAGGCACAAATCCGAAGGTCGTGAACGACCAAATAATCAAACATTATATCTCAGGTAATCCCATAAATGTTGAAACCAATGTTATTGAAACCGTAAGCCCGGAGGAATACATAAGGGATACTTTCCAGAACGATTCAGACTCCAAAAAGGAAGAGGTATGTGGTACGGTAAGTAAACCGACTCCAAAACAATTCTAATGGCAAATTTTCTCCGTTTTGCAATATTTAGAAAAATACAAAAATAAGAAGCAGTCCGGAAAGGACACGAGGCGTCCACGAGGGTGGAGGGCGCTCCCTACCCCCTGGGTGCTTGGCTAATGAAGATAGAGCTGAAGAGAGAAGAACCTAGGGAGATCAACAAGGAGGATAGGATCAAGAAGGCTATGGAGGATCAAGCTCCGGCAGCAGAAGAAGACATCCTTCAACCCCTTCCAAACATTTTTACTCCAACTGAGATTGAAGCTTTCAAGATGATTGAATTAGCTCAAATACAAAACAAGTATCTCATAAGTGAAAATATTTTGCTGAAGGAGCATATCGCCGCACTCAAGGGTATTATCCGCAAGTTGGAGGATCTCCTACGCTCGATGTACGATACTCCATCATCACTGCCACCAACTCCATCATCACCGCACCCGAAGAAAGAGACATAATCATATGGGTATGGGCACTCCCCTTGGCAACTGCCAAGCTTGGGGGAGGTGCCCCGATATCGTATCATCATCACACTTCTATCTTTACCATTTTTCTTAGTTCGATCCTTTTGTTAATATCTTGATCTATTAGAATAAAGTTTAGTATGATCTAGTTGTGATATTTGCTTTACGATCCTTATCTATGTAATCGAGTCCGTGAGCTATATAATAAAGATTAGTTTTGAGTCAAGGGCTTGACTATCTCACTATGATCATGAGAGGACAAAAGAAAATATAAAAAGTATCAAAGAGATCATATTGATCTTATGGAAAGTAATGACTTCACATATAAAGAGTATGATGAATAAAAGTTGTTGAGAGTTGACAAACATAGTTTTGGTCATCGTTGCAATTAATAGGAAGTAATAAGGAAAGAGAGGTTTTCACATACAAATATACTATCTTGGACATCTTTTATGATTGTGAGCACTCATTAAAATATGACATGCTAAAGAGTTGATGTTGGACAAGGAAGACAACGTAATGGGTTATGTCTTCTTATATCCGAAATAAAGTATATTGTCATGGATCATCCAACATGTTGAGCTTGCCTTTCCCCCTCATGCTAGCCAAAACTCCTTGCACCAAGTAGAGATACTACTTGTGCTTTCATACATCCTTCAACCCAGTTTTTTCATGAGAGTCCACCATACCTACCTATGGATTGAGTAAGATCCTTCAAGTAAGTTGTCATTGTTGCAACTCTCTAAAATATGTATGATCTATTAGTGTGGAGAAAATAAGCTTTATACGATCTTGTGATATGGAAGCAATAAAAGCGACAGACTGCATAATAAAGGTCCATATCACAAGTGGCAATATAAAGTGACGTTCTTTTGCGCTAAGATTTTGTACATCCAACCATAAAAGCACATGACAACCTATGCTTCCCTCTGCGAAGGGCCTATCTATTGTTCTTACCCTATAAGAGTCATGGTGATCTTCATCTTTCCTTTTTACATTTTATTCTTTGGCAAGCACATTGTGTTGGAAATATCCTGACATATATACCCAATTGGATGTAAGCTATCATGATCTATTATTGTTGACATTACCCATGAGGTAAAAGGTTGGGAGGCAACACTATAAGCCCCTATCTTTCTCTGTGTCCGATTAAAACTCCATACCCATAAGTATTGTGTGAGTGTTAGCAATTGTGAAAGATTAAATGATAGTTGAGTATGTGGACTTGCTGAAAAGCTCTTATATTGAATCTTTCCGATGTTATGATAAATTGCAATTGCTTCAATGACCGAGATCATAGTTTGTTAGTTTTCAATGAAGTTTCTGATTCATACTCGACATTGTGAACAGATTGAAAACTAACAAACTGTGAATCACATTGTTTATAAGAATGATCATGATGCCTTCATTTCCGTATTTTAATTTATCGACACCTCTATCTCTAAACATGTGGACATAATTTTTCAATATCGGCTTCCGCTTGAGGACAAGTGAGGTCTAAGCTTGGGGGAGTTGATACGTCCATTTTGCATCATGCTTCTATATTGATGTTTATTGCATTAGGGGCTGTTATTACACATTATGTCACAATACTTATGCCTTTTCTCTCTTATTTTACAAGGTTTACATGAAGAGGGTGTAATGCCCAGGATGGGACTATATCTCCTACGTGTCGAGGCACGACTTAAAGATATAAGCCCATTCTGGATTGATCGCAAGTTTGGTATCTTTGCACGACTCATGTAAAAGAGGGATTAAATTGCAAAAGAAGATAGTTGGATTACACTCGCCACTTCACACAATACATTAAATAAGAAAACCATCATTCAAAACATCACAACCCGACTACGGGCGAAGATCCAAAAGAAAGATACCAAAACAACATAAAGCCACAGGCCAAGATCGAATCCTAGTAGAAACCACTACTGAACGTCGAAAAACGTCACAAGCATACGGCCACTCTCTTCATCGAACTCCAAGTGAAGCACTTGAACCAGCTCCTGCATCAAACTCGGCTGAACCTGCATCTGGTGTTGTAGTAACTGTGAGCCACGAGGACTCAGCAATCCCATAACCATGGGTATCAAGACTAGCAAAGCTTTGTGAGTAGGAAGAGGTAAAGTGGTGAAGTTGCAGCAGCGGCTAAGCATAATATGGTGGCTAACTTACGAGTACCAGAATAAGATGAGCATCTACGCAAACGGTCGCAGAAGTGATAGCTAAAGATCCTGAACTACATACGATTCAAACATAACCCCACCGTGTTCTCTTCTCAAAGTGAAAAGAGATAGTCACGGTTACTCACACAGTTGTGTGTTTTACTTCGGATCATCTGTCAAGTTTTCTACAACCGGACATTAACAAATTCCAATCTGCCACATAACCGCGGGCACGGCTTTCGAAAGATCATAACCCTGCAGGGGTGTCCCAACTTAGCCCATCACAAGCTCTCACGATTAGCTGAAGTGATAAATATAATATCATCACTCCTTATCTTAGGGAAAACCGATCAGGCTCGGCATCCCGGTAGCACAAGACATTTCGACAATGGTAAAACAAGTCCAGCAAGACCTCCCGGTGTGTCGACACCCTGATAGTAGCCGCGCGTATCTCGTCTCAGGCCACGACCGGATGGGCGAAGCTACTGGTTTATATCAATCCTCGAGTTTCCTCGTGGTGACCCCGCAGGCTCCCCGTTTGGGACCAACACCATCAGCACTGGCTCCCCCTGCTATGTAGAATTAAGAACCCGAGGACATGACCCCCTATGCAATTAATTAATTATTTAAGTTGTTATTATGAGCAAATTAAAACCAATGTTGGGCCTTGCTGGAGAAGTTTTATTCAAAGTCGAACTGTCAAGGGGTCCCCATCCACCCATCGTGTAAGGAACGCAAAATCAAGGAACATAATGCCGGTTTATCGGCGCCTAAGGTGGCATGAGTGGAACAAAACACCGAGCAAAAGGCCCAGCCTTCCACCCATGCCCAGTATATAGGTGTGTTAATAATAGTTATAGATATTGTGATATTCCAACAACAAGTTCCCTCCTGGAACGAACTTCATCTTCACCTGCAACTAACAACGCTATAAGAGGGGCTGAGCAAGTGGGTAACATAGCCAAACAGTGGTTTTGCTAGGAAGGTGTCAAAGGTTAGAGGTTTCATGGCAACAAGGAGAGGGCTGACATAAAAAATAGGTAGCGTGACATGTAACGATAGCATCGAGACAACTAAGCATGGCAATGGTAGTAAAGGTATCCAAGGGTATGATCATCTTGCCTGGGATTCCACAAGGGAGAAGAACGGATCCAAGAAGTGGACGGAGCAATCACAGTCGAGCGAATCCTCACAACTCCGGACGGAACCGAAGCTAACAAGAGAAGCAACCGGAAAGAAGCAAAACAACACGGTAAACACCCAAGCATAAACATGGCATACGATGCACATCCAAGTATGATGCATGTCCGGTTTAAATATGCATGGCATGGCAAAGTGCACAAACAAATCTACAAGTTAAGTGGAGCTCAATATGCAACGAGTTGCATATTGACGAAACACCACATTTAATTATTTAATTGACTCTCGTTTATTTACAAGACAAGATTAAATGTTTTTAACATAGCAAGAGGTGAAGCATAATAAAACTACACTATTTAGGCATTTTAAATGAGGCCGGAAATAACAACAACAATTCCGGAAAATCCCCATGAGCATGTTTAGTAATTATTAAGCAACAACATTTAAGCATATTAATGTAGTTAACATGATGCGGATGACATGAACAAGTTTATGTAATTTTAGTTAAAGGTTAACATGAAGAGATATGAAGTATTTTCACCGTGGTGGAAAGAAAGGGTGCCACGGCAACGATCCGAAAATGATGCAACGCAACATCTCGGTTCCGGTAACTCGTTGAGAGACCGGTGCAAAAGAAAGGTGGCGTGATCGATTCGAACAAGATGAAAGGTGGGGTGATCCCGTCACCGGGTTCCCACGAGTCGGCGACGAGGCAACCGAGGAACATGACAAAAGGAGAAACGGGCACGGTGCACACAAGGGAAAACATTTCATACAACCACAAGCATCACACGGGTCATCGTCTCGGGGTTATACCTTCGGATCAATCGTTCTCGGAGGGGTTCGAGGTCGAGGGACGTAGAGGAAGTAGTGGAAGTAGACGTTCCGTAGGGGTACACGTTTCGTTTGTAGGCGTTCACGTTCGTCGAGGTACTTGTCACGTCGTGGAACTTGTTGCGTCGTAGTTGACGTCGGGGTACACGTTATGTAGTGGTACTTGGTCTCGGCGACGGTAGTTGTACATGATCCGTAGTTGTACACGGGGCGACGGTAGGGGTACTTGGGGTCTCCGAGTAGTCATGGTACTTGGCGCTTCCGGCGACGGTAGTACTTGGACTTTACAGAAAAAAAACATTACAGCAGCAGCAAGGAGACAACACGGCAGAGGCAGGGGCCGCGGGATCCGGTGCTGGACGACGACGAGGCGGGGCCTGGCCGCGACGTCGCTGGCGTGCCTGGCGCGGAGGAGAGAGGGACGGCCTTGCTGGAGGTGAGGCAGCAGCAGCATGGCACGGGCGATCCGGGCCGAAGGGCGCGGTGGCTCGGGCGTCAGGCACTCCTGGCCGAGGAGGCGCGGGGCCATGGCGCTTTCTGGTCGGAGGGCCGAGGCGACCTGGCGGGTTCCGGCCGCGGCGCTGGAGAGGCCACGGCGCGCGGGCGCGCTGGAGAAGACCGGAGGAAGGTCGCGCCAGGAGGTGGAGGCGCGTCCAGGCGAGGATGCAGCGAGGCGCTGTGCGGCTTGGGGACGGGCGCACGTCGAGGCTGCCGATGGAGCTCCCGGCGCGGAGTGCCTGGCCGAGGAGGGAGCGGGCGCTCGACAGGGGCTCGGGGCGCTCGCGGCAGGGAGCTGCGGCGCTGGGAAGCTCTGGCGCGGCGATGAAGGCAGGAGGGGACGGGGCGCTGGGAGAGACGAGCGAGGGGGGATCGAGAGGATAGGGGATCGGGAGAGGGGCTCGCGAGCGATGGTGAGTGTGGCGGCGGCGCTGGGAATCCAGAGGGAGGAGCGATGCGGTCGCACAGGAAGGAGAAGATCGAGGGAACGGGAGGAGATGCCGGCGGCTAGGGTTAGCGGTCGGGCCTCAACTGGCCAGATGGAGAGGGAGGCTGAGGCCTGGGCCGGTTGGCTGATGAGAGGTGCGGCTGGGCCAAGAGGCTGCTGGCCTGGGCCTTAGGGAGGCCTGGGCTGGAACTAGGTCCTCTCCTAATAAAAGAGAAAAAGAAGAAGACAAGAAAAAATAGAGAAAACAAATAAAGGAAAGAAAGAGGGGGGGGGTTTAGGGCAAAACACAAGAGGTTATTTTTCTCGGGCATCATAAAATGAGCACGGTCCGAGAAAAATAGAAAAGGCAAGAATGAGATATAATTCAAACATATTCGAATTTAATTCAAATGGGTTTGAACTAAGACTTGATTATTGAAGTGTCCAAAAATGTTCGAATTTTTGGAGGAACCTCGAAACAACGGAAAAGAAATATTGGCAAGGTTTTTGAAGGAGAAACTCGAAGTGGAAAAGACATGGGGAAATTTGCAAGTGTGTTTGGGTTAATTCCAAACAAATGGAATATTTATTTATATAGCTTCCTGAAAATTAGGAGGATATGTTATAAAGAGAAGACAACCTTCCCTCGATTTAAATGGACCGAAGGTCCACACAATTTATTTAAGTTGAGATGCAAAAGAAAATATGACATGATGGCATGATGACATGATGCAATGCAAAATAAATAACACAAGCAAAAATAAAACACACGGGAAACCCGGAATCTCTGGAATCTTCTGGAATCTTCTGGGACGTCGGTCTTCGGGCGTCACAGAGGAAGAATGCCGGCAGCTGAAATTCTGGGGGAGCAAACATTGGAAACCTATTCTGCACAACTCAAAAAGCCCTGGAACTCCACGAAAGTCAGTTTTGGAAAATATAAAAAATATCTGGCAAAAGAAGTACATGAGGGGGGCCACCCACCGTCCACGAGGGTGAGGGGCGCGCCCCCTACCTCGTGGGCCACGTGGCAGCCCCCCGATGCCCATCTTATGCTATATGAGGTGTTTTGACTTGGAAAAAATCATAAGGAGGCTTTCGGGACGAAGCACCGCCGTCTTGAGGCGGAACCTTGGCGGAACCAATCTAGGCCTCCGGCGGAGCTGTTCTGCCGGGGAAACTTCCCTCCGGGAGGGGGAAATCGTCGCCATCGTCATCACCAAAAACTCTCCCATCTTTGGGAGGGTTATCTTCATCAACATCTTCACCAGCACCATCTCCTCTTAAACCCTAATTCATCTCTTGTATCCAATCTTTGTATCAAAACCTCAGATTGGTACCTATGGGTTGCTAGTAGTGTTGATTACTCCTTGTAGTTGATGCTATTGGTTTATTTGGTGGAAGATCATATGTTCAGATCCTTTATGCATATTAATACCCCTCTGATTATGAACATGAATATGATTTGTGAGTAGTTACGTTTGTTCCCGAGGACATGGAAGAAGTCTTGCTATAAGTATTCATGTGAATTTGGTATTCGTTCGATATTTTAATGAGATGTATGTTTTCTTTCCTCTAGTGGTGTTATGTGAACGTCGACTGCATGACACTTCACCATTATTTGGGCCTAGAGGAAGGCAGTGGGAAGTAATAAGTAGATGATGGGTTGCTAGAGTGACAGAAACTTAAACCCTAGTTTATGCGTTGCTTCGTAAGGGGCTGATTTGGATCCATATGTTTCATGCTATGGTTAGGTTTACCTTAATACTTCTTTTGTAGTTGCGGATGCTTGCAATAGAGGTTAATCATAAGTGGGATGCTTGTCCAATGGGATGATTGTCCAAGTAAGGGCAGCACCCAAGCACCGGTCCACCAACATACCAAATTATCAAAGTAACGAACGCGAATCATACGAGCGTGATGAAAACTAGCTTGACGATAATTCCCATGTGTCCTCGGGAGCGCTTTCCTTTATATAAGAGTTTGTCCAGGCGTGTCCTTTGCTACAAAAAGGATTGGGCCATATTGCTGCACCTTATTTACTTTTATTATTTGTTAATCATTACCTTATCACAAAACTATCTGTTACCGATAATTTCAGTGTTTGCAGAGAATACCTTGCTGAAAACTGCCTATCATTTTTTCTGCTCCTCGTTGGGTTCGACACTCTTACTTATCGAAAGGACTACGATAGATCCCCTACACTTGTGGGTCATCACCCCTCATCCTCCCTCAATTGTTTGTACAAAGCTCCGTTGGTCGACGCCATCGACGATGACGGTAGGCGACGGCGAGCGGTTGGGGATTTGAGAGTCAAAGAGAGACATATTAGGGTTTCTCACGAGGAGGGAAGCCACGAGACACAGAGAGACGGAAGAAGAGTGATGGAGTAGGCACAACTATTGAATACGGTTGCGGCGGTTTGACTACTCGACGCGTGTGACCGACAAATGGGCTTGTGACGACGACTCTCGCGTGTGGTGTCAAAGGGGAGCATGAGTTGTTTTCGCAAAATCCGAGGAGGTTATCCGCAAAAGTATGGCGCACAAGGCAGCACCAGGGCACTTTACCGTCGAGGGGACCATAGGAAGACCGTAGAGTGTTATGTATTTGCATATATAATAATCGTATAGTAGAGTTTCTCGGATTTGTGAGACCAAATCGTAGTGCGTTTAGAGACTTCAGAAATTTTCTCCACGGTAGCCATCATGGCATCCTCCATGGATTAACTGTCAGCGATCCTCCCCCGAATTGTTTCCGCTTGGGCAATCCTCCTTGTTGCTAGCTCAAAAAAGGAAAATCCTCCTTGTTCTCGTCGCGGTCTCCGCTCTCCTCTCTTTCTCCCCGTTCTCCAAAGAATCCGAGACGGCGACGCCCGCATCAAAGACGCCGCCTCCTCCGCTTCCTCTCCCTTATTCTGACTCTATAACACGTGCGTGCCTCGGCCGCCACTTTCCCTACCCTCCTCGACCACTTCCGCCGGCGTGTGCCTTCCTCTCCGCCGGCGCCTGCACAGCAAGTCCAAGAGAGGTGCGTTTCTTGCAATTCGATCGTGGTGATTTCCCTTGCTTCTGTCGGGGTTAGGTACGTCTGTATTTTACTTAGGTATAAAAATCGCGATGGTTGGCGGGTGATGTCGACTGTCGATGATCCGAGAAAAAAAAATCTCTCCTTTTTCCTGCCAAAAGAAAGCCCCCTACCCCCTACTCACATGATTTGTCCTGTTGCTCCACCATGGTTTCACGTGTTCTGTTGCTTTCCAGTAGCACAGATAAATAGCACCTCTTTTTTTGTGAGTGTGTGCATATGACAACTTGTTCAAAAATACAAGGAGCAAAAAAATTCAGCTGGTTACTTTGTCCCCTCCACTACAGGTGGAGGGGGATTCTTGCCTTTTCCTATTTTACAGTTGAGTTGCTATTGGAAAATCTGTGAACGCCCGATTTACAATCTGTTATCATCATATCTTACTGATGGCAAGATAGGACCTGTCTCACAGGGCTTTGCATACTCACCACTATAAAGAAACCATGGCTCTAGCATCGCCGGTGGAGTATGCTGGCACAATCACTTCAAGTCAGAGGCACCTCAGTTCTGTGATGCCCCGGTGCAATGGCTTGCGATGTACTATTGGATATGAAAATAAATCAAGAGCAGCAGGTCACTTGGTTGTCAGAGCCATGTCCATGGATCGCCCGAAACTGGACTCTTCGAATCCGAATTGGAAGAATCAATTCCAAGAGGATTTCGATAGGCGGTTCAGTTTGCCGCATTTGACAGACATAATTGATGTGGAATCGAGGCCGACGACATTTTCTCTCAAGAGCAGGTGACAAATGTTGCCTTGCATTTCTGCCTAATACATTTTGTCTTGATCTATGCTGTTGGTGACCAAACTAGATCTCTTTAGGATTTTTCTGATATTTGCTTTGTCCACAACCAGGACACCTCTGGAGAGTGTTAATGGTTCTTCGGAAGAATCGTGGAATGGCTATGTTAATGACGACGACAGAGCACTTTTGAAGGTTTGCTTCATCATTAAGTGATCAAAATACTAGTCATGGATCAACTCCACAGCAATTACTTCAATAGTTTCTTTGGCTGTCTGAATATAGTTTGAACGTTTAACGTTCAACATAAATGTAGTATGCAGTATCAAGGTAAATGCGGTAAAATCTCTCATTACCAAGTTGTTGATTCTTCAGGTTATCAAGTTTGCCTCACCAACGTCTGCTGGAGCTGACTGCATTGACCCTGATTGCAGCTGGGTTGAACAATGGTGACAAACACCGTGCACAATTTCTAGTGTTGGCTTGTGCCAATTTATTTTCCTCGCTCACACAAACTCATGTCCTTTTCAGGGTGCACCGGGCAGGCCCACGTAAACAAATATATTTTGAGCCTCAGTGTGTAAAGGCTGGAATTGTAACTTGTGGTGGACTTTGCCCTGGTCTCAATGATGTCATCCGGCAGGTAGAATAGAACTTGATGAGTTGATCTCTGACTGTCTGCACCTATAAATTCCTAAATATAAGTCTTTCTAGAGATTCCAATACAGGCTACATACGGAGCAAAATGAGTGAATCTACACTCTAAAATATGTCTATATACATCCGTATGTAGTCCGTATTGAAATCCCTAAAAAGGCTTATATTTAGAAACGGAGGGAGTAGTACCTTATGATCATATCTTCTGAAAATTCACTTGAAGAAAACACAATTCCTAATTTTGAGCGGTGTCGTGCTTGCACTGTTGACTCTTGTAGATTGTGCTTACGCTTGAAAAATACGGAGTGAAAAACATTGTTGGGATACAGCATGGTTTCCGTGGATTTTTTGAAGATCATTTAGCGGAAGTGCCGGTAAGAATTCTTTGTACATTATAAAGTATAATCTGGAAACACTGATAACCATCCTGATGTAAGTTTTTGGCTCTTTTACTTCATCCAGCTTAATAGACATGTTGTCCAAAATATCAATCTTGCTGGTGGCAGCTTCTTAGGAGTGTCTCGGGGCGGGGCAAGTATTTCAGACATTGTTGACAGCATCCAGGCATGTACATGCAATTCCGGTATGCTGCAAAAATATCTTTACTACAAGGTGGTACGTTGAAGACTTACCGATTTGATTTCTGCAATCCACATTCAGGCCAGGAGGCTTGACATGCTCTTTGTACTAGGTGGAAATGGAACTCATGCTGGAGCTGATGCTATACATGGCGAGGTATGCTAATTTATGTCTTCCTTGCATCAGAGCAAGACATGTCTTTTCTTCAGCTCCTAAGACTAGATTGTACCAAAAACTGAAAGTGCATACGACTGATGGTTGCATACTTATATATCTGTATATCTGTCTGTTTCTTTTGGTGAAAACTAGTGCCGGAAGAGAAAACTGAAAGTGTCGATTATTGGTGTCCCAAAAACAATTGACAATGACATACTACTGATGGACAAGACATTTGGATTTGATACTGCAGTGGAAGCAGCACAAAGAGCTATCAACTCTGCATATATTGAGGTGATTCATTTTAGCAACCTCTCAGACTCTCATCCCATGCATACATATATCTGCAAGCGGACATATTGTCGTATTGGTTGCCCCTCAAAACTATATTTGTGGACTGTGGTTCAGGCACATTCTGCATTTCATGGGATCGGACTGGTCAAGCTGATGGGAAGAAGCAGCGGATTTATAACAATGCATGCTTCCCTGTCAAGCGGGCAAGTCGATATTTGCCTGATACCTGAGGTATCAAACTGTTCAACTTATGTTGTGTATGCCCTTCCAAGTCATTACACCCCTCTCCTCTGATTGATTTAATACATGGTAATCCAAATGAAGGTACCATTCACCCTTGATGGACCGAACGGAGTTCTTCGGCACCTTGAGCACTTGATAGAGACCAAGGGGTTTGCTCTCATGTGTGTCGCTGAAGGTGCTGGGCAGGTAAGGTTACCTATACATACATAGACGATCAATTTTCTTGGTAAACTGTACAGCCAGCATGAGGAGTGATCTACCAATGATCTCTTGAATTATGGATGGGCCCGTGCGTACATCAATTGAGAAACATACATTATTTTCTGTTGTGTTACAAGAATTATTATGTGAGAGATGATACTGTGATATGTTTCCAGGAGTATTTGCAGAAGTCGAACGCAACTGATGCTTCAGGGAACATGGTTCTTAGCGATATTGGTGTGCACCTTCAACAGAAGGTTGGTCATATCATTTGGTGTTCTTCACCGTGATGTAGGTGCTGTGAATGACACAATACTTAACCAATGTCATGCCATGCCACAGATCAAGTCTCATTTCAGAGAGATAAATGTCCACTCTGATGTGAAGTACATTGACCCTACATACATGCTCCGCGCCGTGCGTGCCAATGCATCGGATGCCATCCTGTGCACGGTGCTCGGTCAGAATGCTGTAAGACGCCGTTTCTCTCGATCTGCCTGTGTCTCGCTCGCAACAAGTTTTTGTGTTTTCTGTTTTCTGAGATGAGCATTGGTCCCTGATCGAACCTTGCAGGTTCATGGCGCCTTTGCAGGGTTCAGCGGCATCACAACCGGAATATGCAACACACATAACGTGTACCTGCCAATACCTGAAGTTATCAAGACGCCAAGGCTTGTCGACCCAAACAGCAGGATGTGGCACAGGTGCTTGACATCCACAGGTCAACCTGACTTTTGTTGATCAGTTCTTGACAGCCAAGTTTGTAAACTAGTGCTAGAAGTACCGGTGGTGTACAGGATTGTCAATGTCGTTCCTTTTTGTCTTCCATCAGAAAGACATGGTATGCCCAGTAATTCCTGGCTGATCCTGAGCTCATCTGCTACCGGATGAACAGTAAATTTCAAAAACAAAATTGTAAACAAATAAGATGTTCTAACAAAAAAACTTGTAAACAAATTTCATTCTGCATGTGGTCCATATTGGAATATCAAAAACATCTTATATTTGTGAACGGAGGGAGTAGCTAACAATTTTTTTAATGTGAATTTGTTTGGCGCCAAAGCTGTTATCTGCAACAAAGTGCATGGCAGGTTCCCATTTTGCATGTACTGTGCCAGACTTGTGTTCAGACGTACATAAAACTGGAATAATGGCAAAAAATGATCAAAGATGTCTGCCATCTGAGTACAGACACATTGCCTCTAATTTCTTCTGATCGAAATCTCATGCACAAAAGCTCAAAGAAAAAGGGCATAAGCAAAAAAGAATCAACGATACCACGAGACGAGTACACTCGATTTAATTATCGCATTCACATGCCAGCAAATTTAACTTAACCATTTGGGATTTTGTACTGGATCGTTACATTACTCGAGTCAGGACATGATTCATTGAAGAAATGCATCACGGTTTAAGACACTACTAGTGGGAACCTGAATGGGTGGTAAGTTAGTGAGTCACCGACTCAAAATGGTAGAGAAGGTGAAACGATGCTATAGGACTTTCGCGTACTAAGGCATATAGTTCAAACTGCAACTGTAAGCAAAGGAACTCTACATGCGTTCTGCCACCATCCTTCTATACCCTTCGTAAAATGGAGCCGTGGACCTGTTTGTGATGTGGTGCCCGCTACTGGTTTCGCCTTAGCTATCTATCTACTTGTGTAGTGTAATGCCTAAGATGGGACTATACCTCCTACGTGTCGAGGCACGACTTAAAAGTATAAGCCCATCCTAAAATGATCTCAAGTTTGGTATCTTTGCACGACTCATGTAAAAGAGGGATTAAATTGCAAAAGAAGATAGTTGGCTTACACTCGCCACTTCACACAATACAATACATAAGCCAATCATCATTCAAAACATCACAACCCGACTACGGGCGAAGATCAAAAGAAAGATACCAAAAACAACATAAAGCCACAGGTCAGGATCGAATTCTAGTAGAAACCACTACTGATCATCGAAACGTCACAAGCATACGGCCAAACTCTGCAACGAGCTCCCGGTGAAGTACTTGAACCAGCTCATGCATCAAACTCGGCTGAACCTGCATCTGGTGTGGTGAAGTAACTGTGAGCCACAGAGGACTCAGCAATCCCGTTCCCGGGTAACACGACTATTTAAGCCTTGGGTGAGGACAAGGCTGAAGAAAAGAATATGAGGTGAAGGAAAAAAAAACAAGAGTCTGCAGCAGCAACTAGCACTAACTTACGTGAAAGAGTGCGAGAAGAGAAGAGCATCGGTCGAAAGATGATCACGAAGTGATCCTAGCTAAAGCCGGTCAAACATAACCCCACCGTGTTCAACTCCCGAATCCCTATTCGGGAATTGACAGTCATGGTACATACGCTGGTAGTGTATTGTAACATTGTGTCAAGTTATCTACAACCGGATATTAACAAGCTCCCATCTGCCACATAACCGCGGGCACGGCTTTCGAAAGTTCAAACCCTGCAGGGGTGTTCCAACTTGACCCATTACAAGCCCACGATCCGCGGAGTCGCAACTCCAAAGTGGGAAGACCCGAGTATTCTCGGAATCCCGTGCTCAAGTTAAACCGAACTAAGGTAAGGCTAATCCAGCAAATCCTCCCGGCGTGTCGACACCCTGATAGGTAGCCGCGCGTATCTAGTCTCAGGACACGACCGGATGGGCGATGCTACAGGTTTTTACCAGACCTTGAGTTTCCTCGAGGTGGCCCTGCAGGACCCCCATTTCAGACCAACACTCATGTGGAGCACTGGCCCGGGGTTGTTGAATTAAAATAAAAGGGATAGCTAGTCCACATGCAAGTTTTATTAGTTATTAGGCAAATAGTACCAAATGTTGGGACTTGCTGGAAAAGACTTAGCACTTAGCGGTTTATCAAGGGGGTCCCATACACCCCAACCGTGTTAGGAACGCATAATCAAGGAACATAACACCGGTTTATACGGTTCCTAACGGCATGAGTGGAACAAATCACCAAGCAAAAGGCTTAGCCTTCCACCCTTGCCAATATATAGATGATTTCATTTTTAAGCATATATATAGTGTGATATAACCCAACCAAACTTCAACATGAAGCAAGCATCTTCAATCTTCACCTGCAACTAACAATGCTATAAGAGGGGCTGAGCGAAGCGTACTTAGCCATTCAATGGTTTGCATAGGTAGGGTGGTTAGACAGGTTCATGGTTACAATAGGAGGCTGACAGGAAAACATGGGCATCGAGGCAATATACTAAAGAGCGATACTCTAGCAATAGACAAAGATAGTAATGATATCCGGGTTCGTTCATCTTGCCTGGGATTCCACAAGGGAGAAGAACAAGTCCATGAAGTAGACGGAGCAACACAGACGAGAGAAACCTCACAACTCCGTAACGAAACCGAAGCTAACAAGAGAAGCAACCAGAAAGAAGCAAACAACACGGTAAACACACAATCATAGACATGGCATACGATGCACAAGCAAGCATGATGCATGTCCGGTTTAAATATGCATGGCATGGCAAAGTGCACAAACAACACTACAAGTTAAGTGGAGCTCAATATGCAACGAGTGCATATTGACGAAACACCACATTTTAACATTTAGTTGACTCTCGTTATTTACAAGACAAGATTAAATGTTTTTAGCATGGGCAAGAGGTGAAGCATAAAGAAACTACACTATTTAGGCATTTTAAATGAGGCCGGAAGAACAACAACAAATTCGGAAAATCCCCATGCGCACGTTTAGTAATTATTAAAGCAACAACAAACACACATTATAATATTGTTAAAATGATGCGGATGACATGATCAAGTTTATGCAATTTTATTAAAAGAGTTAACAAGAAGATGATATGAAGCATCGTCACCGTGGTGGAAGGAAAAGGGTGCCACGACAACGATCCGAAAATGATGCAACGCAACATATCGGTACCGGTAACTCGGTGAGCGTCCGGTGCAAAAGGAAAGATGGCGTGAGCGAGTCGAGCAAGATGAAAGAGTGGGGCGATCCCGTTACCGGGTTCCCACGAGTCGGTGACGAGGCAACCGAGGAACATGACAAGAGGTCGGAACGGGCACGGAGCACACACGGGAAACATTTCATACACCCACAACAAGCATCACACGGGTCAACGTCTCGGGTTATACCTTCGAAACACTCGTTTCGGGACGGTTCGAGATCGTAGAGGAAGAAGGCGTTCACGTTCGGAGAGGAAGTAGCCGTTCCGCAACTCGTAGAGGAAGTAGTGGTACACGGCCGAAGAGGAAGTAGTTGTTCACGGGTCTTCGGCGACGGTAGACGTTCACGTTACGTGTCGTGGTACTTGGTCGTGGTACTTGGCATCGGTAGATGTACTCGTTCCGTTCGGTCTTGCCGGTCTCATCTCGAGTCGTAGTTGTACATGTCGTCGAGGTACTTGTTACATCGCGATCGTAGGGGTACTTGTCATGACGGAGGGGTACTTGGTCGGGTCGCCGTGTACTCGTTCATGTAGTCGTACACGGAGCTTCGGACTTGCCGATCTCGCCAAAAACCCGCTGGACCAAAACAACAACTCGAAGCCGATGAAAAACACAACAGCAGTAGGTCTTGGCGCTCGTTGAGTAGCAGCAGGACGAACTGGAGGCAGGGCCTCGGTGTCCGGTGCTGTCGGAGCTTGGGGCGGCCGGGCTGCTGGACAGGACCGGGGCGGCGCACGGAGGTCGCAGCAGGGGCGCACGGAAGGGCCTGAGGCCGTGGCCTCGAGGACGGAGGGAGGCGGCTCCGGGCATGCAGCGGCTAGCCGGCCCGCAGGCGCCATGGTGAGGACGCCAGAGGAGAGGGGCGCGGGCGCGCTCGGGCCAGGCGAGGAGGGAAGGGCGCTCGAGGGGCGCGGACTCGGTGGCGCGGGGCTGGAGAAGAGGCCTGGGGCGCGTCGTCGAAGTACTCCCGCGGCGGGGCTGGCGAGGACGACGGCCGGCGGCGCCATGAGCACGGCGGCTCGCGGGGCAGCCAGTGGAGGGCGCGTCCACGCGAGGAGGAAACAGGGAGGAGAGGCGGCGTCCTGACGATGGCGATCGATGGGGATGGAGCGAGGCGCGGCCTGCGATTGGGGAAGGGAGAACGAGGGAAGAGGGCTCGGCGAGCGATGGGAGGAGCGACGGCAACTGAGGCCAGGAGGATCGAAGGGAGCGCTCGAGGGGAGAGAGGGAAGCGGGCGATGGGATCGGGCAGAGAGAGAGAGTCGAGGGTTGCGGCGCTGAGGGAAGATGGTCGAGGGGAAGGCGCTGCGCTAGGGTTAGGACGGCTCGGGCTGAGGCGGCCTGGATGGGCCGGCTGGGCTGGTGGGAGGCCACTGGGCCCGGGAAGGGAAGACAGGGAGGAAAAAGGCCTAGGAGGAGAGGTGAGACTGCTGGGCTGGGAGGCCTGGCTGCTGGGCTCCTTCTGCCTTTAAATTTCTGCCATCTCACAAAATACAGAAAAAAATAGCCAAGAAGAAAAGAAAGAGAAGAAGGAGGGGGTTAGGGCAAAATTAGCACAAAGGACTATTTTTCTCGGGCATCATAAAATGAGCACGGTCCGAGAAAAATATAAAAGGCATGAACGGAAACAATTCAAACATATTTGAATTTAATTCAAATGGGTTTGAACTAAGACTTGATTATTGAAGTGTCCAAAAATGTTCGAATTTTCGGAGGAACCTCGATAAATAGGAAAAGAATTATTGGCAAGGTTTTTGAAGGAGAAACTCGAAGTGAAAAGACATGGGGAAAAATAATATGCAAGTGTGTTGGTTAATTCCAAACAACTGGAATATTTAATATAGCTCCCTTAAATATCGGGAGGATATGTTTTAAAGAGAAGTCACACTTCCCTCGATTTAAATGGACCGAAGGTCCACACAATTTATTTGGTTGAGATGCAAAAATAAATATGACATGATGGCATTATGACATGATGCAATGCAAAAAATAAATAACACAAGCACAAAGAACACACGGGAGAACCCGAAATATCTGGAATCTTCGGGAATCTTCTGGAATCTTCTGGGACGTCGGTCTTCGGGCGTCACATGTAGCGCAGGTGAACTTGATCAATCTGCAGTTTCGGTGATGAGCTCCTTGAGCACGTGTTTTAGGACATTCATCTTATTCCGGGCTCTCTGCGAAACATTTTCATGGAAAAGGTTAGCATTTGATCAATACAGCATCCCTAGGGTTTAGGAATGATGTTTGCCTTACCTTCTGAACCTCCGAGATTTTGAATTCAGCGTCGTTGAGCTGAGAACCAACTGTTCTCTCGGCATGTTGAAAGAACTTCTTGTGTGATGCTTCTGTTGATGCAATCATAAAAGAACACCATGGTTAAGTGGTGATAATTCAGGTGGCAACGGTTAGGAAAATAGAGCATTTAAACAGATTCCTTCAAGTGACAATGATTACACTGAGCTAAAACTATAATTACTTCACTGGTGACTATTTTTTCTAATCGTGTGCCAGCAGAGATTAGGCAATCATTTCTTTTCAATTAAAAAAATCATGATTTAACCACATTATTCACCAACAAACTTCAAACCTCACAATATTGTAATATTGTGTGCCTGGATCAGTTATATGACATAAAGTTCGCAATCTGTAATCAAGTGCTCCAATGGTGATACTCCATAAGGCTCTGCTTTGACAAAGGTTAACATAATTCCACATTTTTGGGAGTTCGTGCAGTATCAGTTTGCAATAAATAGTCCAGCGAGTAAATATTTCATTTGCATTTCACAAGTGCAAGGTGTGAAGTTAAACTTACTTTGCTTGTCAGCTAGTCCCTTCAGTTCTGCATGATAGGCTTCAAATTCCTCAATAGAGTTCTTGCAACCAAGCAACTGCTGATTAACCTCCTCCTTAAACTTCTCATGAAGAACCCTTAACTGTTCTTCTTGCTCTGTAACCAGAAGACATAGGACCAGGTTATATCATTTGAGTAACTAACGTTTATTCAAGAGAAACTACAGAGGACATGCAAGAAAACAAGGTAAAGTACAAGGATTCACAAAGGAATCTTGCCCCAATTGTGCCTTACTAACCAAACAGGCGACTAACTTGGCCAAACCTACCTAACTTGTGGTGTGGCATGGTTAGCATACATCCAAATACTCCCTCCGTCCCAAAATAAGTGTCATAACTTTGTACTAACTTTAGTACAAAGTTGAGACACTTATTTTGGGACGGATGGAGTAGGTTCTAATCCTACATGTATGCATACACAGTAAAAAGTCCAAAGAGTAGAAGATACAGTAGTAAATAAGAAATAACGAAACCATATTGGATAGCTGCAGGCAGATTCAAAGAAACTGTACATTAAATGTTCTCAAATTAATGTTTCATGGCACTGATTTTATGCTTCAGTATTCAGACAATGAAACTGATTCAAGAACAAAATCAACCTATTTAAGCTTACTTTTTTTTGGGGGGG
>LR738713.1:166507382-166517852 GCA_902687465.1 Secale cereale | reverse complement strand
GAGTAGCGCTCTGAGACGAACAGAAGAAGAGGACAGAAGAGAAGAAAGCGACGACGGTCATAGTGGAGCACTGTTCAACCATTGGCATGGCTCGCCGGAGAAGAAAACGAAGGAGGCAGGAGGTCCAGGGGGAGAGGACACCGAGGGGGCACTGTAGGGCATTAATGGTGAGGCCAGAGCCGGTCGGAGCAGCGCTGCCAACGACAACAGTGGCTAGACCACCGTTTTGGCTGGCTGCCCTCGTGATCACCACGGACAAGGCGCGCTCTGGGGTTTTTACTGATGTAAATTCTTTTCTACCGCGTAGTCCTTCGAAGATAGAGAGTTACTATGGTAAAAAGAGGGGCAGAGACAAACTGAGCTGAGTAAAATAAGCTTCACAAGTTTGTTGTTGCAAACTTGGTCATACTCCAGAGATTAAACCAGAGAAGGTAAAAGGTAAAAATGATGTCTGAGAGGCTTAGGGTAACAAGGACTACTGTCCTGGAAATTTTGAGGTCATTAGGACAAATATTTAGCATAGTTGCTTTACAACTGCTAAAATATGTCCAGAAACTAAATAAGGAAGAAGCACTCACCAGGAGTGATGGACTGAGCTAAGATTTAGCAAAGCTTGATGATTTGGACATATAGTGATGCTGTAAAAATTCCATACCAAATGGACTTGCCAAATTAGTACTTGTTTCACAAACATCACTTCTGACCAAAAACTCAGGAAAAATCTAGGAAAATATTGACTACATGAAATGAGCCAAAACCTTGGGTAGGGGAGTTATATGAATAGGAGAAGGCTTGGGAATATTTTCAACTATAATGGAGCAAGAGAAAATGTACTTGCTTCACAAACTGAAAATTTGGGTAGAAAGCAAGAATTGCTTATGTGCTCACATAGCTCAATAAAAGGAGCTAAATTTAGGTGGAGGCTAATTATTTGGAATACTTGAGAGGATGGAAAAGTTTCATCCCATTTGAAAACTTTATGAAGGTACTTCCTTCACAAAGTTGTATTCTGGTCAGAAACTTTGAAAAATTGCACAGCGAGCTAGGATGAGAGGATTGAGCTCATATTTGGTATTCATGGGTGATTTATCAATGTTTATCACCCCACTAAATTACAACTCAACTGGAATTAGGAATAAAGCACTTCCTTTGCAAAATTTCAAAGAAGTCAGAAACTTGCGTTGGATCATGTGCCATAATTTTGAACTGTGGAACATGAGCTAATGATGGAACTAGTGATTATATATCAAGGACAAGCTCCACAAATTATTTGGGAATTTTCCTTGCCATAAAAATAGTAGTTCCTTTGGAAAATGGGAGAAATGCAATATTGGCTTAAAATAGGAAAAGACAATTTTCCTTATTTTAATGTGGCCAATATTTTTGCCAGAGCTTGGATTAGGCATAAGTATCAACTCCACCAATTCTCATGAATTTAGGAGATGGCTAGCTATGCCTTAGGATTTTATTCCTCAGAAAGGCAAGAAAAGGAATAAATGATAATTCAAATTTTTTGCATGGAACTTAGCAATACTTTTGCATATTCAAAAATTAGGAGGATAGGAGGGTCTATTGGAATAGATGGAATGATCAATAGATCAAGGAAAATGATGGCTCCTTTGTAATCACAAAGGCCACATATAAATTCCAAAAGCTTGGAATTAGGTTTTGAGAGGATTTGAGGGGTTGCAGATGAGGTCTTGCCCACTGACAAAGACAAGGGCAAGGTTTTGAAGGGTTGAAAATGATTGCCATCCAGCAAGCTCATGAGAAAATAAAAAGAATGATTGCCAGCAAGAAATAACAGCACAAAATTGATAACCAAATTTTGAGGCTGTTAGAGAGGCGAAGAGCCAAGCGCAGCCCGGACGCTCGTGTGGCAGTTTCATGTGTAGAGTAGTCTAGGATAGCGTGTATCGTGCCTGTAAGCTTAAAATCGTTGGGGTCGGCTGACTCGGCTCCATGCTATATTTTGTTGATTAAAATAATCTCCTGGCCCTACTTGTCATCCTGGTGATTCTAGTTTGCACGCTCATCTGGTCAAGATAGGAATATATATTTTAATTTGTGGTGGGGTAAATGTTAGAGGTTGCAGCAAATGGAGTATTGTACACTGCGGGTCTTTCAGCCAAGTTTAGAGGCAACCATGTGGGGCCAGTGCTATGATGTGTCGCGTCAACTCATACAACGAGGGGAAGCTTGATTTTACTACTACATGTCTTCTCCCTCGCCCATGCGCGTGGTGGCTCGCAGACGAGGACATGCTTTTGCTTATAGTACTACAACAAGCTATCCCTCCCGCTCGCGGTGGACGGACATGCAGCTATGGATTCGATAATGTAAATGCAGTAGTAGTAACATCATTGTTCGTCTTCTCGAAGAGGTGAAGAGCCAAGTGCAACCCGAACGTGGTAGTTGTGAACCTTGGAGCACGCATATAGCCAGGCTCTTGCATGAGACATAATTGCTATATGAGCCCACTATTGTAGTACTCCCTCCGTCCGGAAATACTTGTCATCAAAATGAATAAAAGGGGATGTATCCAGATGTATTTTAGTTCTAGATACATCTTTTTTACCCATTTTGATGACAAGTATTGTAACGCCCCGGACACACCCGCCGGTTGTCGTTACTCCTGGCGGGATCTAGACTGGCCTCACATATCAATACTAGTCTTTTCTGCGCACTTTGTCCTCACTCGTGCGCACCCGGGAGCAACTTCCCGGTCGGTCACCCATCCTGAAACTACTCCAAGCTGAGCACGCTTAACTTTGCAGTTCTATCCGAATGGGCTCCCGGAAAAGAAGGAATTCCTTATTGATATGAGTAGTCTATCATCCCTAATAATCCAGGCCATCACATACACCCTCACTCAGAGGAACCGACGTCCTCGTCAGGCCACAAGAACGTTCCCTCTTGGCACAACCGTCTGTGCTTCCAGGACAGCACATGTGCCATGCCGTGTGCCACGACTGGTCACAAACGTCATGCACAACATGACTGCAAACTGTCCGCAAACATCCGTGTAACCACGAGGGTCGGCTCTGATACCAACTTGTAACGCCCCGGACACACCCGCCGGTGGTCGTTACTCCTGGCGGGATCTAGACTGGCCTCACATATCAATACTAGTCTTTTCTACGCACTTTGTCCTCACTCGTGCGCACCCGGGAGCAACTTCCCGGTCGGTCACCCATCCTGAAACTACTCCAAGCTGAGCACGCTTAACTTTGGAGTCCTATCCGAATGGGCTCCCGGAAAAGAAGGAATTCCTTATTGATATGAGTAGTCTATCATCCCTAATAATCTAGGCCATCACAAGTATTTTCGGACGGAGGGAGTACTTGCTAGTATAGCCCTGTAAACCAGAAAGGAGTATTTGCCTTTCTAGAGATTTCAACAAGTGACTAGACTACACCGAGATGGAGTACATATAGAGCAAAATGAGTGAATCTACACTATAAATAAATACATAGTTCTCTCGTTTTCCTCTCGGCCTTGGTCGCGGTGCACAATATTGAGTATACTAGTACTATCATCTTGAAATTTACAAAGTCACCATAGGCACCTCGTCGTCGACGGGAACGTCTCGTGACACACGATAGAAGTGAGCGGCAGTCGCCTCCATAGGTGCTTGAATGCCAAGGAGGGAGAGGGTAGCGGTTCCCGAGACGTTGAACGGTCAATGATGCATCCTCAAATTAGTCTACATGCAGAGGGAATTAATTGGAGAAGCAGAATAGAGCCAGCACGATGTGAATGCAACAGAGTTTGGATTCTCATATAAAGGCACCCCACCACTCCAATCCATCTACTCCTTAGTATCTGCGCAACACTGCTCACTCCAATCCAAGACCAAGTGACCAGAAGCCAGAAGCACCTATGGAGGCGATGGACGCGAGCGGCAGTCGGCTGTGCCAAATCATCCAAGGCGCCGGCCTGCGGCCCCGCACCACACATTGTTTCCAGACGGTGCTGGCGACCGCCAACGTCGTAGCCCTCGCTATTGCCGGCTTCACCTCTCGCATGGACGACATGATGGTCAACTCCATCTGCAAGTTCGCCGCCGTCAAGAAGCGCGCGGATGACCTTGACGTACTGCTCCAGCCCGCGCGCCCAGGCTCCTCATTGCTTGCCACCCTCATCGGCCTCCATGGTGACGAACTCTTTCAATCCCTGGTGGCCCTGCAGTTGCCGGAGGTCGCGATGAAGAATGTGCACCTTGAGGCCGCGCTCGTCGCGCAGCGCCTCGCTATGCAAGAAACCGTCCCCTGCACATCCATGTCTACGAGGAAATCGTCTACATAGGCCCCTACAAGGCCAGCGAGGACAGAAAGACGTTGGCCTTCTTCCAGCGGCTAGAATCTTTGGACGCCATTGTTTAGAAGCACGTCGACCTGGCCACGAAAGCCGCTGCTACTTAGCCGCCGTTCGGTGGGTCGGCGCCCTGAGTCGAGGAGGTGGGCGTCGTCGATGGATGTATCTCTTCTTCTTGCCTCCTGTAACCAGCACTGCATCGCCTCGTGGCCATAATTTTGTATTAGTATAGGAGCAGACCGACCATCGGCAAATCCCCACCCCGCCCACCGTGCGTCGACTGAGTTTAGAATTATAAGAGAGAAACGAGGGAGAAGAGCTAGCTGTAGCACATACGCTGTTGTCAGATGGGACTCACGTTGATAGAATGGGAGTATTGAGCACTCGTACCTCTTTTTTTAGGGCAAAAGCAGTCGTATTGTCACATCCCTAGTGAGTGCTTGCATTAGGACTAGCTAGAGTGTGCATCATGTTTACTTTCCAAAGAAACTTGAAATGGGAATGACAGAAACCCCAACACCCCTCTTCTAACAACCAGGGTTTAATAAAATCTTTTCCAATGTACCCAAAATGCCCTTAAAAATGTTCATCATTTCTGCCTTGGTCTTAAACCTCTACCAAAAATGGTGCACAATTTTCTAGGACACCCAAGGTCTCTGGATTAATTTATATGGTATTTGCATTTGGGCATTTAAATGCTATAAAATATTCTATGTGCCCAAATAATCATAAACTAAAATGTTCCATACTGTTCATATTATATACAGTGGGCATGACTAGTTCTATGAGTTATAAAAATGTTCTGGCATTTTTATTAATTCAACAAAGTTGCAAAAGAAATGAAACAGAAAGTAAATAGAAAAAAATAGGAAGAAGCAGACTTACCTGAGCCCACTTACCTACTGGCCCAGACGGCCCAGCCCACCAGGGGCATCCCCGTCTTCTTCGCCGTGCCAGCGCACGAAGCAGCTCGGTGGCGAGCGCCGCCGACGCGCCGGCCACCTCCTGCCTGCCTGGCTGGCCCCTTCGATGCCCTGGATGGACCTGGACGACGCCACGCAAACCCCCTCGACCGCTCCCCTCTCCCCTGTGTCTTTCCCCTCCTCTCTCCCCTCCGCCGAGCTCCACCGAGCGAGCTCGTCGCCGTCGATCGCTGCCACCGCGCCCTACGCCACTCCCTCGCCTCCCGGATGCACCATTAGCTCCGCCGGATCGCCCCGAAGCTCCCCACCGACGCACACGACGCCAGAAGCCCTGCAACACCCTCCCCGCCGTCGTCTTCAACCTTCGGCACCGGAGATCGCCACCGCCCGTACGTCGCCGTTCGACCTCCCCCGAGCTCGCTTCGACGCCCTCTGCGACCGCTGTGAGCTCACGCTTCGAACCCCTCTCTCTACGGGCTCGATTACGCCTTGTAGCCACCGCCCCCTTGCTGACCGTAGCTCACCACCGCTGGCCAACTCACCACCGTGGCCACAGGCACTATGCCTCGCAGCTGAGCACGCCATTAGGATTAGTAGGTCACCAGCAAGCTAATGCCAGCTCTAACTTCTCCCACCGTGCACCACAACACCGTCCCGGCCAACTCCGTGCGAGCGCCGCCGCGGACGAGCTCGTCGCCGTCGACTCCGGCGACCAATCGACCAACCAGTGGCACCGTTGGATGCGGTGCATCACCAGGAGCACATAGAGCCCATCCGCGCAACAAATGCTCGCCGGAACAAGGATTCCGACAAGTCACCGCCGTGCGAAATGGTCGCCGCCGACCAAACTCCGGCGGGCTGACGTGGCCTGTTAATTAGGAGCTAACAGTAATTAGACTAACCACTACAGTCACTGACAGTGGGCCCCATCGCTTAGTCAAACCCAGTCAACTCTAGTTTTGACCGGAATTAGCTCCAGAGACACTGACATGAGGGACCCACCAGTCAGGTTTGACCTGGATCAGGTCTGTTGACTTGCTGACGTCAGCATTATGTCATGCTGATGCAGTAAAGGATTTTCTAGGATTATTTGATTTAAAATCAATTCAGGAAATTCTAGAAAATGCTTTAAATTTCAAAAAATCATATAAATTCAACAGTAGCTCAGATGGAAAAGATTTATATATGAAAATTGATCAGAAAAACCCAATATTTCCAATGGCACTGGTTTCATGCATGTTTGAGCAAGTTAACCTTGTTGTATACACTAAAACATGATAATACACTTAAATAAATAATAGTTTGAGTTTCAATTTGAACCTTTGATTCAAATGGGCTCAAACCCTTCTGGTTATAGTTGCATTAGCCCAAAAAACATGCATCTTGCCATATCATGAACATGCATCATATTGTTGCATTTGTTTGCTTATTGATTGTATCGCCGATATTCTCCGTGTTAGGTCCTGCTCCCGAGGATACTTCTGCGTATCCAGCTGAAGAGCAGTACCCGACAACCACTCTGTCAGGCAAGCAATCATTGATCATTCCGATACAAACCCATCTTCTCGCTCCTGCTCTCTTTTACTGCATTAAGGCAACAGCGTGTGAACTGCTACTTGCTGCGGTAGTTGAACCCTATTCCTTTGCATGACCTGTCATTGCCACAGTAAATAGTTGAAACCCACTAGCATGTGTAGGAGTTGATTGAGCCATGTGATGTGTGATCCACCATGCTATTTGTTTATGTTGCCTGCTATGCTTAGAGTTGTGTCAGGTCTGGTTCATCTGGGTGATGGATCAGAGTGAAATGATCATACTCGGTAAAGAGAGGGAAGTGTGAAACATGTTTGGTAAAGGTATCGATGAAAGGCCATGTAGGAGTACATGGTGGGCTGTTTCATTGGAACCGTCCATAGGACCCGAGATCTGTATGTGTGGTTCAAGTTCCAGCTACTACCATGCATTGGGCCCGAAACCAATGGACCCTCTCGGCTTATTAACTGCCCTTGTTCTCTATCCAGGAGTTGCAACTAGTTTCTGGTGTTTGTAGTTTACTGGTGGTCGTGCACATCGCTGACCCTCGGGGTGGGTTGTGATGCGATAGGTACGTGGCACGGTGTACCGGTTGCTCGTTTGGTGACTCGGGAACCCTATACACATCGTTTGGGGCCGTGAGCGACACCCCGGCCGGATCTCCCCACGGATGGAACCCAAATAGGTGATAAACCTGGACGAGAGACTTGTGTAGTTAGTCAGGTCGTGGCCGACACCCTCGCTGGGCTTCCGCTTGAAGGTTGCCGAGTACATGTCGAGTAAACGACGATAAGTGGTGCAAGCGTGTGTGAAGAAGTACACCCCTGCAGGGTTATCAATCTATTCGAATAGCCGTTGTTCGCGGTACAGACTACTTGGTTACTCTTACTGTTCATAGACAAGTTGATGGATACTACTAAAAGCCTCAAGACAAGTGTGAGTGCCGTGGATGGCCCTTCCGTAGGATGACGGAAGAGGATCCTCGGTGGTGTATTGTTGTGGTGAGTAGAGGACTCGTGTACGTAGTAATATCTTGCAATCTGTTGAGAGTTGTAGTATAGGTTATCCAAGAGTCAAAGCTGGTTTTCTGCTATGAACTCCACTACCCCCTATTGATAATGTTGCATGTATGATAGGTTCTGTTGTAAGACTTGCTGAGTACCTTTGTACTCATGTTTGCTTAATAACTGTTGCAGAGGAGAACCCTGCCCCTTTTGATGGGTTCTACATAGACGTTGACGTCGACGAGTAGCTTGCTACCCAGACGGAGATCTAGAGCTTGTGAAGGGCCTTGTAGATAGTCAGGCTACACCAAGCCTGTTTTATTTCTAAGTTGTCTGTACTCAGACATGTAGCTTCCGCTTGTGCTTGTATGACTGTATGACTTGAGTGTTGGGTCATGTGACCCCTACCTGTATGGATATGTTATGTACGGCTCTTTGAGCCTCTTAAATAAAGTACTTTGAGTCATAGAGTTCTGTTGTGATGCAATGTTGTATTTGCACATATTGAGCATATTGTGTGTATGATTAAAATGCTTGGTATGTGTGGGATCCGACACCTAGTTATTTTCCTTTGGTAGCCTATCTTACAGGGAAATGCCTCCTAGTGTTTCCAATGAGCCTTGGTAGCTTGCTACTGCTCGGAACACGTAGGCTGGCCGGCATGTGTCCTTCTTCGTTCCTGTGTCTGTCCCTTAGGGGAAATGTCACGCGTTGTTCCTTTAAGTCCATGTAGCTTGCTACGACTTGGGTTCATATGTTGATGAACGACACGTTCGTTGCTGGGTCATGAATGCCTGTCTCTGTAATTTAGTGCCACTTTTGGTTTATAACTAGCCATGTCGGCCCGGGTTCTCTGTCATATGGATGCTAGCGACACTGTCATATACATGTGCCAAAATGCGCAAACGGTCCCGGGCCAGGTAAGGTGGCACCCGTGGGGATACCGTGCGTGAGGCCGCAAAGTGATATGACGTGTTACGAGCTAGATCGGTGTGACTTAGGATCGGGGTCCTGACAGCGTTGGCATCAGAGCCAGACTGCCTGTAGGTTTCTCAAGCCAAACTGGTCGATGTTGAGTCTAGAAAAATTCTTAGTTATATGTAGGGGAATTGATTGTGGAAGGGAATGTAAGGCTCTTTTTACTTCTTTACCTTATGCCCTTCTGATCTGAGTCAGTCTATTCTTTCTACGGGGGTTTAGGACTAGGCCTCTTATCCTTACTAGGTTCACGTGTTACTAATCCGTAGACTCTTAGGATTGTTGGTTTCAAGCCTCAGTTCAGTTTCTACCCTTTTAGTATGATGGTTAGTAGGACCCGGAACCTTGATATGTTATTGTTGAGTGGCTATGCTATCATTTGTATGATGTCTCAAAAATCTTTTTTTGTGCATTTACAGTTGTTATGCTACCTGATTTCTTCCAGAAATACTAATGCATTTGCATTACCTCGTGTTTCAGATGTCTGGCCGCACACCTCACCAAGTGGTTCGTTTGACTCGGTGCATTAATGTGCCCGGTCACACGGCCATGCTAGTCCGTGTGTTGACTGATACCGGTTACCGCTGGTATCCTGAGTACACCGTGGAGGAACAGTACCGGGATTTCAATCAGAGTCAGTATTTCTGCACAGTCTGAATATACCCCTCATATCCCGGAGCTAACGACCCCATCCATTGGTCTTATGGACTCGGGGTTACTATCGAGATGGCAGTGCAGGATGCCGCTTATTCGATGATGACCATCCTCCGGGCTAGGCATGCCCTGTTGCTGAACACTGAGTTCTGTTACATGCTAGCCTCACTTCCCAGAGAGGAAGGCTACTATACTGGTTTGTATACTGATGCTGCTCATGAGGAGCCACTGCTTCAGACTATTGTCCAGATGCTGGAGGATAGGGACCGTGAGGTCCGTGCCCTCCGAATGGAGCTGTATAACACTCGAGCCGCCCACTGGACTACTTTGACACAGCTTGCACCTGCTGTGCATGCCGGATATCTGGATATGCGGGATTTGTACCCCGTGCGGACTCGTTTTCCTGATCGTATGGATTGGCGTGACGTTGGGGGTATTACACCTCCACGTGGGCGTCGGTTACCACCAGCATCAGGCCCGAGGCCACATCCATGTCCCTATGGTCCACAGCCTTCGAGTGCTCGAGAGTTTCAAGATCCATCTGTTCCACTTCCAGGCTACGGTGGTAATCTTTATGAAGATTACCACGGGAATGTCTGAGCTAGACCGTGGCAGTAGTAGTATCGTAGAAGTTGTATCTCCACAGTCCTGCGCGTCTTGTGGAATATGACTTAGCTAGTACTGAGTTCCGGAGGTGTAGTTAAATAATGTATAGGAGCTTGGAATGCCTCTGATGAGATGTATCGTCTTTCACCGCAATTGTACTTTAGCCTTGGCTTGTACTAAACTATGTATGGTGTGTATGACCACTGGTGTATATATGGCAGTTTCTATATTACCATGTCGTACGGATGAACATCTCTGCATTCAGTGTCATCCATTACATTCTGCACTCCTATGTCAAGTTTTTGCCATCCTTGTCTAAACCGTTGTTTTGTTTTCCTAGGATGGTCAACACTCACAGCACTCCTGCTGCTCAGGAGCAGGGTGAGGCTAGTGGGGCTAGAGATGAGAATCTGCCCCAGCCACCCTCCTTGGCTGAAGTTATGCTCGAGGCAGAA
>LR738713.1:166494483-166507030 GCA_902687465.1 Secale cereale | reverse complement strand
CCGGTTAACAGTGGATGGCTATAGTCGCGAGTTTGGCAACTTGGCACGCTATGCACCTGAGGAAGTATCCACCGATGCCAAGAAGCAGGCGAGATTCCGTAAGGCACTCAGCCCCGAACTCCGCCGAGATCTACGACTGCACGAGTGCACTTCCTTCCGGAAGCTGGTAAACAAAGCTATCAGTGCTGAGACGGGCCAGACTGATTTCGAAGCCACCCGCAAGCATCCTCGTGATTTTGGGTCCTCATCCGGCTCTAGCTCTCACAAGCACCGTGTGTGGGTTCCTAACACTGCTCTGCCACCCAAGTACACACCGAGGCCATCCTATGAGGCGCCTCGCCCAACTCAACAGTATGCACCTGCCAAGACTTATGGAGGACCACCTACCAACTTTGCTCCACACACTGGCACTGTGACATGCTTCAAGTGTGGAGAACCGGGGCACTACATGCGTGAGTGTCCCCAGAACCAGCCAGGAAAACCCGTTGGCCGTGGTAAGCCAACCGGCAAGGTGAATTATGTCAAGCCAATCCCCACTGCACGTGGTCATGTCAACTATGTCTCGGCTGAGGAAGCTTATGAGGATCCTAACGCCGTCCTTGGTACGCTTCTCGTTAACTGCCATCCGGCATCTGTTCTTTTCGATACTGGAAGATCCCATTCGTTCATATCTAAGAGCTATGCTCGAATGCACAACATGACTTTTTGTGACATGCCTACTTCCATGGTTATTCAAACTCCTGGTTCAAAGTGGCAAACCTCTAGGGTAAGCCATGGAAATGAAATTCTTGTCGATAGACTTGTTTTCCTTGCATCTCTAATCGCTCTCAAGTCCTCGGACATAAACATCATCTTGGGTATGGATTGGATGACAACTCATTACGCCAAGATTGATTGCTACACTAGGACCGTTCAACTTACACACCCATCCGGCAAGACGGTCAATGTCTTGACCCAAATGGCTGAGCGTCAGCTCTACTCTCTTAATGCCAGCCCTCTACCAGAACTCGAAGATATCCCGGTAGTCCGTGACTTTCCGGATGTTTTTCCAGAAGAACTGCCAGGTGTTCCACCTGACAGAGATGTCGAGTTCATGATAGATCTTATTCCTGGAACTGTCCCAATCTCTAGGAGACCTTATAAAATGGCACCCCTAGAATTAGCCGAGCTTAAGAAACAACTCGATGTGTCCTTGAAAAAGGGTTTCATCCGTCCTAGTTCTTCCCCTTGGGCTTGTCCCGTCCTCTTCGTCAAGAAGAAGGATGGAACGGAACGGATGGTTGTAGATTACCGACCTGTCAATCTGGTCACCATAAAGAACAAGTATCCGCTCCCCAGGATCAACGACCTGTATGATCAGCTCGCTGGATCCTCAGTCTTCTCCAAAATGGATTTGAGGTTGGGCTACCATCAAATCAAAATCAAGAATGGGGACATTCCCAAGACGGCTTTTGTTACTCGTTATGGCCAATACGAGTACACCGCCATGTCCTTCGGGTTAACCAATGCCCCAGCCACTTTCTCCGGCTAATGAATTCTATATTCATGGAATATTTGGATAAATTTGTCGTGGTATACCTCGATGATATACTCATCTACTCCAAGAACAAGAAAGATCATGCCGAGCATCTAAGGCTGGTATTGACGAAACTTTGAGAGCACCGCCTTTATGCCAAATTCTCTAAATGTGAATTCTGGTTGCCGGAAGGGACCTATCTAGGTCATGTGATCTCTGGCAAGGGTATTGCTGTCAATCCCGAGCGAGTTCAAGCCATCCTTGATTGGACTCCCCCTGAATCGGTCAAGCAAGTTAGGAGTTTTCTTGGCTTAGCAAGTTATTGCCGACGCTTTGTCGAGAATTTCTCCAAGGTTGCTAAACCTCTAACTGAACTCCTCAAGAAAGATAAAAGGTTCGAATGGACCCCACAATGCGAGTCCAGCTTTCAGGAACTGAAAAGACGCCTGACATCTGCACCCGTACTGGTACCACCAGACTTTTCCAAGGACTTTATTATTTACTGCGACGCCTTGCTACAAGGACTAGGTTGCATACTCATGCAAGATCATCAAGTGATTGCTTACGCATCTCGACAGTTGCGTCCACATGAGGATAACTATCCTACACATGATCTAGAGCTTGCAGCTGTAGTCCACGCACTCAAAACATGACGACATTACCTTCTTGGTAATCGCTGTGAAATCTTCACAGATCACCAAAGTCTGAAATACATCTTCACCCAATCGGATCTAAATCTCAGGCAAAGACGTTGGGTTGAGTTGCTCACAGATTACGACTTAGGAATCACTTACACCCCTGGGAAGGCCAATGTCATGGCTAACGCACTAAGTCGTAAGTCATATTGTAACAACTTGATGTTACAACAAGGGCAACCACTTCTCCACGAGAAATTTCGAAAGCTTAACCTTCACATTGTTCCTCGAGGATTCCTTTCCACCTTGGTGGCGAAACCTACCCTTACGGATCAGGTCATCAAAGCATAGAAGGTTGATCTGGGAATCTCCCGTATCAAGAGGAACATCAAGAAAGGAGTCGTGGGATGTTTCTCAATTGATGATCAAGGAGTCGTGCTCTTTAGCAACCGCTTAGTGGTTCCTAAGGTACGAAACCTGAGACGGTTGATCCTTAAGGAGGCTCATGAATCTCCTCTCACGATTCATCCCGGTAGTACCAAAATGTATCAGGACCTACGCCAGAGGTTCTGGTGGACTAGGATGAAGAGAGAAATCGCTCAATTTATTGCTAACTGTGATGTTTGTCGTCGAGTTAAAGCAGAGCATCAACGGCCTGCTGGCACCCTTCAACCTTTAGCTATTCCTGAATGGAAATGGGACAAGATCGGTATGACTTCATTACCGGGTTTCCCAGGACCAGGAAAGGGAATAATGATATCTTCGTCGTTATCGACCGCCTCTCCAAAGTAGCCCATTTCCCGCCTGTTCGAGAGAGTATTACCGCTAGCGAGCTAGCATATTTGTATATCTCTCGGATAGTATCACTTCATGGTGTGCCGTTGGAGATCAACTCAGACCGTGGAAGTCTTTTCACTTCACGATTTTGGGAAAGTTTCCAGAATGCTATGGGAACTCATCTCTCTTTCAGCACCGCCTTCCATCCTCAGTCAAGTGGTCAAGTGGAACGAGTCAATCAAATTCTGGAAGATATGCTTTGAGCCTCTGTCATCTCTTTCGGTATGGATTGGGAGAAGTGTCTTCCATTTGCCGAATTCGCTTATAACAATAGTTATCAAGCCAGCTTGGGCAAGGCTCCCTTCGAAGTTTTATATGGACGAAGATGTCAAACACCTCTTAACTGGTCAGAAACCGGGGAAAGACAATTCTTTGGTCCGGATATGATCCAGGAAGCAGAAGAGCAGGTTCGCATCGTTCGTGAGAAATTGAAAACAGCCCAGTCTCGCCAGAAGAGCCAATATGATAGTCATCATAAGGCTATGACTTTTGAAGTCGGCGATAAGGCTTACCTTTGGGTTACTCCTCTTAAGGGAACCCATCGCTTCGGTATCAAAGGCAAATTGGCCCCTCGTTACATTGGTCCTTTTCGCATTCTTGCCAAACGAGGAGAAGTTGCCTACGAATTGGAACTACCTCCGCACCTTTCCAGAGTTCATGATGTCTTCCACGTATCTCAACTCAGGCGTTGCTTCTCGGATCCTATCCGCGGAGTGGACCACGAAATGCTTGATCTCCAGGACAATCTCACATATCGAGAATACCCCGTTCGTATTCTTGATCAAACCGAGCGTACCACTCGATGTCACAATATCAAGTTTCTCAAGGTTCAATGGTCACATCATTCCGAGTGTGAAGCTACCTGGGAAAGGGAGGATCGTCTTCGACTTGAGTACCCCACCCTCTTTCCGGAGGAACCCGAATCTCGGGACGCGATTCTTTTGAGTGGGGGTGAGTTGTCACATCCCTAGTCAGTGCTTTCATTAGGACTAGCTAGAGTGTGCATCATGTTTACTTTCCAAAGAAACTTGAAATGGGAATGACAGAAACCCCAGGACCCCTCTTATAACAACTAGGGTTTAATAAAATCTTTTCCAATGTAACCAAAATGCCCTTCAAAACTGTTCATCATTTCTGCCTTGGTCTTAAACCTCTGCCAAAAATGGTGCACAACTTTCTTGGACACCCAAGGTCTCTGGATTAATTCATATGGTATTTGAATTTGGGCGTTTAAATGCTATAAAATATTCTATGTGCCCAAATAATCATAAACTAAAATGTTCCATACTGTTCATATTATATATAGTGGGCATGACTAGTTCTATGAGTTATAAAAATGTTCTGGCATTTTTATTAATTCAACAAAGTTGCAAAAGAAATGAAACAGAAAGTAAATAGAAAAAATAGGAAGAAGCAGACTTACCTGAGCCCACTTACCTGCTGGCCCAGACGGCCCAGCTCACCAGGGGCATCCCCGTCTTCTACGCCGTGCCAGCGCACGAAGAAGCTTGGTGGAGAGCTGATGGCTTCTCGCCCCTCGTTGGTTACCCCAAGTGGAAGGTTTGAGATGTAGTGTAGCGGAAGTTTTCCCTTGGCAAAGATACCAAGGATCGATTTCTCTGAGACTCCCAGTTTCAACAAGAAGGTGTCAACTGCTAACGGCGCCAGATATTAGCAATCAACGTGGACCTGCACACAGATACAAATAACTTTGCTCCCAACGAGTACATAGAGGTTGTCAATCCCTCCGGCCTTGTAGTTTACAAAGGATCAAACGCAAGTGATAATAGTGATAGGTATTGCTGCAATAGTAAGTAAAAGCTGAAAGGAAATAGCGGATGTGATCAGTGATGGTAATATGGACCGGGGTCCCATGATGTTCACTAGTGATGTCTCTCTCCCAAAAGACGATAAAACAGCTATGTGAGGTAAACGAATTACAGCTGGGCAATTGACAGAATTATGTGCGCAAACCAATGCTAACTATGTTACAAGAAAGGTAGAGGTTCAAAGCATGGGCAGTACGCCAAGGCAAGTAGACCAAAATCCATCTGCATCTACTACTAATCATCCACCTTGAGATATCTATCCAGAACATCTCGCTGGTATTAAGTTGCGAGTCCCACCCATAGTGTAAACTCAAAGCAACAGACAACTACATTAAAAGAACTTTGCGTAAAGTAAACAATCCTTGCACCCACGGGCACAAGCACCATTGTTTTCCCCCTTGTGGCAACAGCACATCCCCTAGACTCATGTTTCTGTCACTCAAGCTAGTCATCGAGGGGCATGAAACCACAATCAAGCATAACGTTCCCTCTTGGAGTCACTACCTACTACTTGGCCAAAGCAATAAATAACAACGGAGAACATGCAAGAATTACTTACGAACATAAATATAAAAGAGGTAGATTAAATATATTACTCAAACACAATCTGAACATAATCTCACAATCCATCGGATCCCAGCAAACTCAACATAGCAACAGCATAAGGATTACATATGTGCCTCGATCATGTAGGGCAGCTCACGAGGACTAATTAGTGAAGCACAAGAACGGGAGGAGAACATCACATAGCTACTGGTCATGGACCCATGGTCCAAGGGAGACTACTCACAACTCATCCGGGAGGCGTCCATGGTGGTGGAGAAGCTCCCGGTGGTGATCCTCCCCTCCGGCAGGGTGCCGAGAAGAGTTCTCCTGGTGCTCCCGATCTTGGAAGCGGCGGCGGCGGCGGAACAGAGATGAGATCGCGAAAAAGGGTTCCCGTCTCGAGGGTTTCGGGACACGATATAAATATATGCCAAAGGGGGGCATCAGCGGAGGCTCGGGGGCCCAGGCGCCCCCCCCGGCGCGGCCAGGGGGGCCGCACCACCAGGGCGCCTGGAGCCCTGGTGGCCCCCCTCCGGCTGTACTTTGGCTGCTGGGAAGCTTCTGGAACGCTGATTTTTTATATAATTTTTCCGGGATTTTTCTGGCAGTTCTCGTAATGGGAAAACCTGAAATACAAAAACAGCAGAAAACAGAAACTGGCACTGGGGTGCACTAAGTTAATAGGTTAGTCCAAATATGATCAAAAGTGTATGGAAGTGTATAAATATCATAGCAATATCACCCAAAAGAGGCATGTAGCAAGCAGGAATTATAGATACGTTTTGGACGTATCAACATCCCCAAGCTTAATTCCTGCTCGTCCTCGAGTAGGTAAATGATAACAAGAATAATTTCTATGGTGACATGCTATTAACCATATAGGACTTTTCATAGTCATATGACAAAAGCTTACCGAGACAATGAATCTGTAGTAATTAAGTTGCCTCATGAGAAAATCACAAAGAACTGAAAGTTTTACAACATGATACTGAAACATCAAATAGATTTGTAATGAGCATGGTGTGCAAATATGATAAAGTGATATCTCGCTTGCCCCCTTTAGTGAAGCAAAATATAAATGCAGGGGCACCTCCAAGGTTTAAGTGATGACTAGATACAATGATTTCAAAATAAACGATATCATAATCATGCAAAAGACAATGCTACTTTGGGACAATGCACATTACACTCAGAATGACAATCATGCTTTCAGTAGTTGGTGCTTTAAAAGAAGGTGGAGACTCTCGAACCATGGCTTTTGTTGGCAAGGTTGAAAACCCGTAGTCGGAAATAAAGACAAAACATGTACCAGAGCTCTTGGTTTTAAAAACAGAGGTAATAATAATTATTTTCTTAGATCATGCATGTTTCGTCAATGAATGCTAGCAGATAACTCAATTACTTTTTGAGATGGACAAGTTTCGAGGAACGGCTCCCGAATGAGGACGATCACATCCTCTTAATCTCCTTTGTTTATCACTGCCAAAGTTTTTTGATTTCTCATGAACAAAGTGTGAAGGAGGGTTTGTTTGTTATATTAATTTTGAGCCGGGCGCACTCAATGCCAGTTCCTTCTCGTGTTATGGGTTTGCACATTATACATGCAATCCCGGGGTGAAGCTTGTCCAACTTAAAAAGATCATGAATTAACTACTACTTCCTCATGGACTTAAAACAGAGGCACAAAATAGGAATGCATTTTTCTTTTTGAATAATTTCGAGATGGTACATGCAAGTCTCCGTTAGGAATGGCAGGTAAATACCATGTAGGAAGGTATGGTGGACTCATATGGCATAACTGGTTTAAAAGAATTTGGATGCACAAGCAGTCAGTCCGCTTAGTACAGGTAGAGGTTAGCAAAAGACTGGGAGCGACCAACTAAGAGAGCAATGACGGTCATAATCATGCAGAGCGACAAAGCAACATTGAATCGGGCATGGTAGTTATATCGCTACTCAGAAACAAAAGATCATCAAGGCTTGACAGACTTTCTTTACAGTCTTAAATATGCGTGAGCATATGCCAAGTCAATCAAAATAAATTCTTGAAGGAAGATATTACTAAACCATACCACATCATAGGCAGACAAATCATGTTGGTACTCCAATAACACATTGGAAACCCCCCAGCTATTTGAGACTAACCATAAGAAAACATGAATTACTAAGCACCATTATGCACGTAGCATCTTTATCATAGACATACCAACCAATGCAACGGAAGCAAACTCTCTTAATAAGATTATCATGATAAATAAAGAGATTTCAAGCAACCAACTAAACAAAAGCTCTTTAAAAAGATAAGCATGAAAACTAAAAGCTAAGCATGATAGTAGCTATTGAAAGACAAAGAACACACACAGCAAAGATAGACATGAAAATTCTATGTTATGTTCTAGGTAGAAGTGGAGCGTGTTTCTCTCCCACATAAAGAAAGCTGAGTTCTGTCTCGTTATGAAAAGCTAAGGAAAACTAAAAAGGAAAACTAAAGCAAGACGCTCCAAGCATAGCACATAACACACGAAGTGATAAAAATATAGTGGAACGAAAGACGAACTAATAATGTTGATGGAGAAGGGGATGCACGGGGGCATCCCCAAGCTTAGACGCTTGAGTATCCTTGAATATTTCTTGGGGGGTGCATGGGGGCATCCCCAAGCTTGAGCGTTTGACACTCCTGAATCTTTTTATCATCTTCCCTCGCACACTTGAAAACTCCCTTCATACATAACTCATCATAATCTGATTAGCGAGGTTAGTACCCATAATAAAATAATTGTTCCTTGCTGGAAATAAGGATATTCTTGAAGGTCTACTGTTTCTCAAGATTGCCAAAAGGTTTTTGCAAAGAAAAAAGCAAGCTCTAGGTTTGCAAAATGAAGGAAAGGCAAAACAGGACAGAATCTGTGAAAAACAGAACAGCAGGTAGTAAATGATTTTTTCGGGGCACTTCTGCAACTCTAATAAAAAAACTCAAAACAGATGCACGAAAGACAATTATATAGAGCATGCTGTCGAAAAAATTCAGACCAAAAAGATGATATGGTGATTTTATACGAAATTTTCTATCCAAGGACAGAATCTGTTTTCTGGACAGCACGTCACAACTTCTGAACTTTCTTGCAATCAGAGGCTATACTTGGCACAAAGTTGAAAAGCAAAGATACAATGATGATGCTACTGTAGTAACAACATCAAGACACAACGAAAGCAAAATAAAATTTTATTCATGTGGGCTGCCTCCCAAAAGCGCTTTCTTTTATGTCTTTAAGCTAGGCATAATGCAAAGAGATCAAGTTTTATCAATAGTAAAAGAATAGCTAGCCCGTATAACGGACTCAAAAGGTAACTTAATCTTCTTTCGAGGGAAGTGTTCCATCCCTTTCTTGAGAGGAAATTAGAATTTTATATTCCCCTCTTTCATGTCAATGATAGCACCAACGGTGCGTAGGAAAGGACGTCCCAAAATAATTGGACAAGAAGGTTCACATTCAATGTCCATAATAGTAAAATCAACGGGAACATAATTGTCATTGACAATGATAAGAACATCATCGATCCTCCCCAAAGGTTTCTTTATGGAAGAATCAACGAGACGAACACCAAAAGAACAAGAATCAGAAGGTTTCAATTTAAGCATATCATATATTCTTTTGGGCATAACAGAGGTACTGGCACCAACATCACATAAAGCATAGCAAGAGAAGTTATTCAACTTAATTTTAATCATAGGATCCCAACCATCTTCTAGCTTTCTAGGTATGGAGGCTTATACTCTAAGTTTCTCCTCCCTAGCTTTGATAAGAGCATTAGTGATATGCTCTGTGAAGGCAAGGTTAAGCGTGCTAGTGCGGGGATCTCTAGGCATCTTGTGAAGGAAATCAATAACTTCGGTAAGAGTGCAATTGTCAAAATCAAGGTCACTACTAGCAAGTAAGGTGGTAGTGGTGTCCTTTAGGTTCACTTGTTTGGTAGTTTCTATAGTCATAGCATCACCATTAATAGGTCCAATGGGACCAGGAGTGCATTGGGTGCTAAGAGTTTGGATATCCTCAACAACTTGGATAGTAGCAACAGTGTGGTGGGTAGGAAGGTTCTTAATTCTATCTTCTTCCTCCCTTTCTCTAGCCCATCTCTCTTTAAGTTTAGCCATCATCCTAATATTTTCATTAATTTGCACTTGAATAGCATTCATAGGAGTGACCTTCCTCTCCTCAAGAGGAGAAGTTATGATTTTAAGCAATTCTACCTCATTGGCTAAATTGTCTACCTTCAAAGAGAGATCATCTAGTTTGTTTAGTTTTTCACCTACACTCTTATTAAAGGCCTTTTGGGTAGTGATGAAATCTTTAAGAATAATATCTAGTTCAGTAGTGGAGTTCTTGGTGATAGGATAAGCATTGTTGTTCCCATAAGAATTAGAGGGGAACGGTCTAGGATTGCTACCAAAGTTACTCCTATAAGCATTGTTATTAAAATTGTTTCTAGAGATAAACTTCACATCTACTTGTTCTTGAGCAATCAAAGAATTTAAAGGAACATCACGAGGATCAACAGAAGATTGCTTCGAAAGTAGAGACATGATCAAGTCAATTTTTTCATTTAGGGAGGAAATCTCCTCGACAGAGTTTACCTTCCTACCTGTTGGAGCGCGTTCGGTGTGCCATTGGGAATAATTGGTCATCATCTCATCGAGAAGCTTTGTGGCAGCACCAAGTGTAGTTGACATAAAGGTTCCTCCCGCGGCCGAATCTAACAAGTTCCGCGAGGTAATGTTCAAGCCTGCATAAAAAGTTTGGATAACCATCCAAGTAGTCAAACCGTGAGTAGAGCAGTTCTTGATAAGAGATTTCATACGTTCCCAAGCTTGGGCAACGTGTTCATTATCCAATTGTTTAAAATTCATTATGTTACTTCTTAGTTGGATAATTTTAGCAGGTGGATAGTATTTTCCAATAAAAGCATCTTTGCACTTGTCCCATGAATCTATGCTATTTCTAGGCAAAGACTGAAACCAAATTTTAGCTCCTCCTCTCAAGGAGAAAGGAAAAAGCTTAAGCTTAACAATATCACCGTCTACTTCTCGGTACTTTTGCATATCACAGAGTTCAACAAATTTTTTCAAGTGTAAAGCAGCATCATCTCCAGCACCGGAGAATTGATCTTTCATGACTAGGTTCAGTAAAGCAGATTTAATTTCATACGAAGGTGCTGAAGTGGCAGGTGTAGTGATAGGTGTGCAGATAAAGTCAACGTTGTTGTGACTAGTGAAGTCACACAACTTGGTGTTCTCGGTGGAACCCATAGTAGCAAGCAAGCAAGATAACTATTTTTGTGACTTTTGATTAAAGATACTAAAACAAAAACTGAAAGGTAAACTAACAAGACTAAAAAGCAAAGGTAAAAGATAGCGTGCAACTCCCCTATCCTGAAGAGTGGAGTCCCCGGCAACGGCGCCAGAAAACTTTGCTTGATGGCTTCTCGCCCCTCGTTGGTTACCCCAAGTGGAAGGTTTGAGATGCAGTGTAGCGGAAGTTTTCCCTTGGCAAAGATACCAAGGATCGATTTCCCTGAGACTCCCAGTTTCAACAAGAAGGTGTCAACTGCTAACGGCGCCAGATATTAGCAATCAACGTGGACCTGCACACAGATACAAATAACTTTGCTCCCAACGAGTACAGAGAGGTTGTCAATCCCTCCGGCCTTGTAGTTTACAAAGGATCAAACGCAAGTGATAATAGTGATAGGTATTGCTGCAATAGTTAGTAAAAGCTGAAAGTAAATAGCGGATGTGATCAGTGATGGTAATATGGACCGGGGTCCCATGATGTTCACTAGTGATGTCTCTCTCCCAAAAGACGATAAAACAACTATGTGAGGTAAACGAATTACAGCTGGGCAATTGACAGAATTATGTGCGCAAACCAATGCTAACTATGTTACAAGAAAGGTAGAGGTTCAAAGCATGGGCGGTACGCCAAGGCAAGTAGACCAAAATCCATCTGCATCTACTACTAATCATCCACCTTGAGATATCTATCCAGAACATCTCGCTGGTATTAAGTTGCGAGTCCCACCCATAGTGTAAACTCAAAGCAACAGACAACTGCATTAAAAGAACTTTGCGTAAAGTAAACAATCCTTGCACCCGCGGGCACAAGCACCATTGTTTTCCCCCTTGTGGCAACATCACATCCCCTAGACTCATGTTTCTGTCACTCAAGCTAGTCATCGAGGGGCATGAACCCACAATCAAGCATAACGTTCCCTCTTGGAGTCACTACCTACTACTAGGCCAAAGCAATAAATAACAACGGAGAACATGCAAGAGTTACTTACGAACATAAATAAAAAAAAGAGGTAGATCAAATATATTACTCAAACACAATCTGAACATAATCTCACAATCCATCGGATCCCAGCAAACTCAACATAGCAACAGCATAAGGATTTCATATGTGCCTCGATCATGTAGGGCAGCTCACGAGGACTAATTAGTGAAGCACAAGAACGGGAGGAGAACATCACATAGCTACTGGTCATGGACCCATGGTCCAAGGGAGACTACTCACAACTCATCCGGGAGGCGTCCATGGTGGTGGAGAAGCTCCCGGTGGTGATCCTCCCCTCCGGCAGGGTGCCGGGAAGAGTTCTCCTCGTGCTCCCGATCTTGGAAGTGGCGGCGGCAGCGGAACAAAGATGAGATCGCGAAAAGGGGTTCCCGTCTCGAGGGTTTCGGGACACGATATAAATATATGCCAAAGGGGGGCATCAGCGGAGGCTCGGGGGGCCCAGGCGCCCCCCCGGCGCGGCCAGGGGGGCCGCGCCACCAGGGCGCCTGGAGCCCTGGTGGCCCCCCTTGGGCTGTACTTTGGCTGCTGGGAAGCTTCTGGAACACTAATTTTTATATAATTTTTCTGGGATTTTTCTGGCAGTTCTCGTAATTGGAAAACCTGAAATACAAAAACAGCAGAAAACAGAAACTGGCACTGGGGTGCACTAAGTTAATAGGTTAGTCCAAATATGATCAAAAGTGTATGGAAGTGTATAAATATCATAGCAATATCACCCAAAAGAGGCATGGAGCAAGCAGAAATTATAGATAAGTTTTGGACGTATCAACAGCGCCGCCGACGCGCCGGCCACCTCCTGCCTGCCTGGCTGGCCCCTCCGATGCCCTAGAT
>LR738713.1:166432896-166454531 GCA_902687465.1 Secale cereale | reverse complement strand
CGAAAGTGCCTCCTTATTGCGCACAAAAAAATGAATACCCCCCTGCCAGCTGGGACCCACCATAGTGGGAGGCTGACTTGTGAGCCTACTAAGTTGACGGGGACGGAGGGCTTTGTCAACTTAGTCAATATGAACGGTTCTAGCTCCAGTGACCGTACGATGTCCATCCAACGGCCTTAGTGCTTCTTCAATCTCTGGTCTTCTTGCTCCAGCCGCCCAAAGCAGCGTCGGTCATGCCGTCTGCTCCTGCATCCCGTGGCCAGCTCTGCTGTCGCGGAGGCCTCACCACGCCCATACTACTTCCACCGCTGGCCAGGCCATCCCTCCACTCACCCACACCCCCTATTATTCTACGGCGACGGCAGCCTCACACCGCAGCCAAACCAGTGAACCCTCATACTCCTCTCCGCGTGGGCATCCACTGCCGTGTCTTCCCCGGCTCCGCATCGTCCCCTTCCTAGGCCTCGCCGTCGTCCACCGCCTTGGTGCTTTCGGTGCGGCATGGTCAATATGGCCAACGACCGACTTCCATCGGAAGAGTACTGTATGTGGAGAGGCTGACAGCTAGGTCCATGCTACCTCTTGAGCTTGCGTTGTATTCCCTCGAAGAGGAAAGGGAGATGCAGCACAGTAGCATAAGTATTTCCCTCAGTTTTTGAGAACCAAGGTATCAATCCAGTAGGAGACCACGCGCGAGTCCTTCGCACCTGCACACACAAATAAGAACTTCGCAACCAACACGATAAGGGGTTGTCAATCCCTTTACGGTCACTTACAAAGTGAGATCTGATAGAGATGATAGTTTATATTTTTGGTATTTTTAGTTTTAATAAAATAGCAAATAAAAGCGATAAAAGTAAAGTAGATGTAGATTGATATGTTGAGAATAGACCCGGGGGCCATAGTTTTCTCTACTGGCTTCTCTCATGATAGCGATATTATACGGTGGGTAAACAAATTACTGTCGAGCAATTGATAGAAAAGCGAATAATTATGAGACTATCTAGGCATGATCATTGTATATAGGCATCACGTCCAAAACAAGTAGACCGAAACAATTCTGCATCTACTACTATTATTCCACACATCGCCCGCTATCCAGCATGCATCTAGTGTATTGAGTTCATAAGAACAAAGTAACGCCTTAAGCAAGATGACATGATGTAGATGGATAAACTCAAGCAATATGAAATAAACCCCATCTTTTTATCCTTGATGGCAACAATACAATACGTGCCTTGCTGCCCCTACTGTCACTGGGAAAGGACACCGCAAGATTGAACCCAAAGCCAAGCTCTTGTCCCATTGCAAGAACTATAGATCTAGTAAGACAAACCAAACAATAATTCGAAGAGACTTGCAAGGATATTATGAGAACACATAAAAAGTTCAGAGAAGAACCAAATATCTTTCATAGATAACCTTGATCATAAACTCACAATTCATCGGATCTCGACAAACACACCGCAAAAAGAGATTACATCGAATAGATCTCCTCGAAGACCGAGGAGAACTTTGTATTGAGATCCAGAGAGAGAGAAGAAGCCATCTAGATACTAGCTATGGACCCGAAGGTCTATGGTAAACTACTCACAACTCATGGTGAGGGCGATGATGATGATGATGAAGGCCTCCGTGGTGGATCCCCCTCCGGCGGAGCTCCGGAACAGGCTCCAGGGTGGGATCTCCACGGGAACAGAAGGTACGATGGTGGAATTAGGGTTTTCTCTCTGTTTACGGAGTTTCTGGGGTACATAGACTTATATAGGAAGAAGTAGGGCACCGGGGGACGCTCGAGGGGCCCACAAGGTAGGGGGGCGCGCCCCCACCCTCGTGGGTGGCTCGACGCTCCCCTTACATGGTTCTCAAGTTCCTCTGGCGTGATTTTCTCCAAAAATATCTGTCGCAAAGGTTTCATTCTGTTTGGACTCCGTTTGATATTCCTTTTCTGCAAAACCCTGAAATAGGCAAAAAAATAGCAATCTAGATTGGGCCTTTGGGTTAGTAGGTTAGTCCCAAAAATGATATAAAAGTGAATGATAAAGCCCATTAAACATCCAAGACTTCATAAATAATAGCATAGAACAATCAAAAATTATAGATATGTTGGAGACGTATCAAGCATCCCCAAGCTTAATTCCTGCTCGTCCTCGAGTAGGTAAATGATAAAGAAAGAATTTTTGATGTGGAATGCTAACCAATATAGTTTTTCAATATAATTCTCTTAATTGTGGCATGAATGTTCAGATCTGAAATATTCAAGATAAAAGTCTATATTGACATAAGAAATAATAATACTTCAAGCATACTAGCGAAGCAATCATGTCTTCTCAAAATACTATGGCTAAAGAAAGTTATCCCTTCAAAATCATATAGTGTTGGCTATGCTCCCTATCATGCACATCCCCAATTACATCCAAGCACTTGTTTTCATACTCTATCATTTCAAACCTTTCAAATTTCACGCAATACATGAGCGTGAGCCATGGACATAACACTATGGGTAGAATAGAGGTGGTTGTGTAGAAGACAAAAAGGAGGGAGATAGTCTCACATCGACTAGGCGTATCAACGGGCTATGGAGATGCCCATCAATAGATATCAATGTGAGTGAGTAGGTATTGCCATGCAACAGATGCACTAGAGCTAAATATGAATGAAAGCTCAACAAAAGAAACTAGTGGGTGTGCATCCAACTTGCTTGCTCACAAAGACCTAGGGCATTTGAGGAAGCCCATTGTTGGAATATACAAGCCAAGTTCTATAATGAAAATTCCCACTAGTATATGAAAATGACTAAGCCTGAGACTCTCTACAATGAAGAACATGGTGCTACTTTGAAGCACAAGTGTGGAAAAGAAGATAGTAGCAATTGTCCCTTTTTCTTTTCTCTTTTTTGGGCCTTTCTTTTTTCTTTGGCCTTTCCTTTTTTTGTGGAGAGGCTTTACAGATCTAGCCTTTCCTCCCATGGGACAATGCTCTAATAATGACGATCATCACACTTTCATTACAACTCGATACTACAACTACAAAGTATGACTGTATATGAATGCCTCCGGCGGTGTACTAGTATGTGCAATGAAACAAGAGTGACATGTATATAAAAAAATATGCATGGTGGCTTCGCCACAAATACGATGTCAACTACATGATCATGCAATGGCAATATGACAATATGATGCGTGTCATATGAACGAAGGGTGGAAAGTTGCATGGAAATATATCTCGGAATGGCTATGGAAATGCCATGATAGGTAGGTATGGTGGCTGTTTTGAGGAACAATATGGTGGCTGTTTTGAGGAAGGATATATAGTGGGTTTATGGCAGCGGCGAAAGTTGCGCGGTACAAGAGAGGCTAGTAATGGTGGAAGGGTGAGAGTGCGTATAATCCATGGACTCAACATTAGTCATAAGGACTCATATACTTATTGCAAAAATCTACGAGTCATCAAAACAAAGCAATCAACACATGCTCCTAGGGGGGGAGGTTGGTAGGAGTTAACCATCGCGCGCCCCCGACCTCCACACAAAGGTTGGCACTCTACAAATACCTCATGCTCTAACTCCGTCACACAACGGTTCACCATACGTGCATGCTACGGGAATCACTAACCTTAACACAAGTATTTCTCAATTTCATAATAACTCCACTAGCATGACTCTAATATCACTATCCTCAGACCTCAAAACAATTATCAAGCACCCAACATCTCATTCTATTCCATGCACTTAGTGTGATTTTTTTACTACATGACATTGGATGTTTATCATGTGAAGACTAGTTTTCTTAGCCTAAACACATTACCATGCCGTTTTAATAGACTCTCAAATAGATATAAGTGAAACATGAGAGTTCTACAATTTCTACAAAATATTTCCACCACCATGCTCTGAAAGATATAAGTGAAGCACTAGAGCAAAAACTATTCAACTCAAAAGATATAAGTGAAGCATATAGAGTGTTCTAACAATTTCTAGGCCATGTTTAACTCTCTCAAATAGGTATGTCCAGCAAGGATGATTGTGGCAAAATAACAAGCAAAGACTCAAATTATACATGACGCTCCAAGCAAAACACATAACATGTTGCGAATAAAAATATAGCTCCAAGTATAGTTATCGATGGATGAAGACGAAAGAGGGGATGCTTTCCCGGGGCATCCACAAGCTTAGGCTTTTGATTATCTTGAATTTACTTGGGGTTCCATGGTCATCCCCAAGCTTAGGCCTTTGCTACTCCTTGTTCCATAGTCCATCAAAGCAATACTCAAAACTTGAAAACTTCACAACACAAAACTTAGACAAAAATTCTCGCGAGCTCCGTTAGTAAAATAAAGCAAACCACTACTCAAAGGTGCAACAATGAATTCATTCTTTGTTTATATTGGTGTTAAACCTACTGCATTCCAACTTCTATATGGTTCATATCCTCCAATACTACTCATAGATTCATCGGAATAAGCAAACAACACACGAAAAACAGAATCTGTCAAAAACAGAACAATCTGTAGGAATCTGCAGGTTTCGCCTACTTCTGGAACTCCAAAAAATTCAAACTAAATTGTTAAATTTGCGGAATTTGTCTACCAATCATCTGCAAAAATAATCAACTAAAAAGAACGCTCTAGTAAAATCTCACGACTACTTTAGCTAACCCTAATGATTCTGTTTTTCACAACAAGATCATATAAACTTCACGCAAGTCTTCCTAAAGGTTCTACTTGGCACAAACACTAAACAAAATATGAAACCACATCTAATCAGAGGCTAGATGCAATATTTATTCCCTAACAGCAACAAAAAAAATTGGCTTGCCTCCCAACAAGCGCTATCATTTTACGCCCCTAGCTAGGCACGATACAAGATAAATCTAGGGAATACCAGAGTGATACGATATATCGCGAAAGCTCATCTCATATTCCCTACGTTCAGCGTAAAGCTTCATTTGTGGCAAGCAAAAGTAATCAAAAGGGCTAAATTTAATAGGACAAAAGTCCCCTACATCAATCTTGGGAGGAACAGGTTCCTCCTTTGTCCCTTTGTAGTGGATAACCAATTCATCATTATAGACATTCTTTTGGCAGAAGGTCATAAGCCTTCGCTCAAGGGAGAAGCCTAACCCATTATTTTGAACAAAAAAATCATCGTTTATCTCAGAAATTCTGTCAATCAAGATCTCAACAGGAACCTTTTTTCTAAGATTTTCATTAAAAGCAACATGATCAGGAGATCGCAACCGCATTAGGTCTTCTTGATTGAACAAGATAGCCTCTATAGGAGGTCGACCGACATATACTACGTAATGAGCAAAGATTTCTTTGGCCTCTTCATGATATATCTAAATTCATGAGCCAAAAGGATAGTAGCAGCATGCTTAACAGAAGAATGCTCAATATTGGAGAACTCCAAAAAGATTCTCTGAATACAGGGATGCATATGGATAAATTGCCTTTCAATTTCTACTATAAGCATAGATACAACATCTGCAAGGCTACTAGTTCTGTTAAGAATAGAGCCATCCACATTGGGCAAAGCACCGGCACAAGTGAAGAAGTCTTGAAGAACTCCTTTTCCAATAATATTACCACTACCAACCCGGAATTTCTTAATATGTAAAGTGGTAGATTCATCTGGGGGGTCAACATGAATGTTGCCCTCGACATTGCTACCCTTCTCGATAAAATCGTCCCCCATCTCAGACATGAGGGCGAGCAAGCAAGCAGCACACAAGCAAACAAGAAGCAAGCGAACGATAAACACACGGCGGAAGAAGGGCGGATAAAACGGCAAGGGTGAAGTGGAGGAGAGGAAAACGAGAGGCAAATAAATTTAATGCGAAGGATAAGGGTTTGTGATAGGTACTTGGTATATGACTTTTGCGTAAGCCTCCCCGGCAACGGCGCCATAAATTCTTCTTGCTACCTCTTGAGCTTCCGTTGTATTCCCTCGAAGAGGAAAGGGAGACGCAGCACAGTAGCGTAAGTATTTCCCTCAGTTTTTGAGAACCAAGGTATCAATCCAGTAGGAGACCACGCGCTAGTCCCTCGCACCTGCACAAACAAATAAGAACTTTGAAGCCAACGCGATAAGGGGTTGTCAATTCCTTTACGGTCACTTACGAAAGTGAGATCTGATAGAGATGATAGTTTATATTTTTGGTATTTTAAGTTTTAATAAAACAGCAAATAAAAGCGATACAAGTAAAGTAGATGTAGATTGATATGTTGAGAATAGACCCAGGGGCCATAGTTTTCTCTAGTGGCTTCTCTCATGATAGCGATATTCTACGGCGGGTAAACAAATTACTGTCGAGCAATTGATAGAAAAGCGAATAATTATGAGACTATCTAGGCATGATCATTGTATATAGGCATCACGTCCGAAACAAGTAGACCGAAACGATTCTGCATCTACTACTATTACTCCACACATCGACCGCTATCCAGCATGCATCTAGTGTATTGAGTTCATAAGAACAGAGTAACGCCTTAAACAAGATGACATGATGTAGAGGGATAAACTCAAGCAATATGAAATAAACCCCATCTTTTTATCCTCGATGACAACAATACAATATGTGCCTTGCTGCCCCTACTGTCACTGGGAAAGGACACCGCAAGATTGAACCCAAAGCCAAGCACTTCTCCCATTGCAAAAACTATAGATCTAGTAGGCCAAACCAAACCAATAATTCGAAGAGACTTGCAAGGTTATTATGAGCACACATAAAATTTTTAGAGAAGACCCAAATATCTTTCATAGATAACCTTGATCATAAACTCACAATTCATCGGATCTCGACAAACACACCGCAAAAAGAGATTACATCGAATAGATCTCCTCGAAGACCGAGGAGAACTTTGTATTGAGATCCAGAGATAGAGAGAAGAAGCCATCTAGATACTATCTATGGACCCGAAGGTCTGTGGTAAACTACTCACAACTCATGGTGAGGGCGATGATGATGATGATGATGATGAAGGCCTCCGTGATGGATCCCCCTCCGGTGGAGCTCCGGAACAGGCTCCAAGATGGGATCTCCACGGCAACAGAAGGTACGGCGGTGGAATTAGGGTTTTCTCTCTGTTCACGGAGTTTCTGGGGTACGTAGACTTATATAGGAAGAAGTAGGGCGCCGGGGAACTCTCGAGGGGCCCACGAGGTAGGGGGCGCGCCCTGGGAAGGGGGGCACCCTCCTGGGCGCCTCGTTGCTCCCCTGACGTGGTTCTCAAGTTCCTTTGGCGTGATTTTCTCTAAAAATATCTCTCACGAAGGTTTCATTCCGTTTGGACTGCGTTTGATATTCCTTTTCTGCAAAACCTTGAAATAGGCAAAAAAACAGCAATCTGGACTGGGCCTTTGGGTTAGTAGGTTAGTCCCAAAAATGATATAAAATTGAATGATAAAGCCCATTAAACATCCAAGACTTCATAAATAATAACATGGAACAATAAAAAATTATAGATACGTTGGAGACGTATCAGTCCACGGCCACAACCCAGTTTTTTTGTGATTTGCCAAGTAAGTCGCTTTGTCAGGCCTGTTGGGCTGCAAATCTTTCGAGACGAGGAGAGCTTCATTCGGCTGGCCGAGAAAATGGCCTATCAGTAATGACAAATGGGCTGTACATTTTTAAAACACATCAAACCGACGATTAGTTTCAAATTTCTTTTTTTCATTTAGAGATTTTAAATTGCTTTGATTTTTATGCGTGGACAATTTTTTGGATTTTATATTGATATACATTTATTTTTTAAATCAGTTTGAATGTGATTCGAAATTTCGGGATACAAAATAGTTCGGACCGCACCGAAATATGCAAAATTTCGTAATTTTTTTTAACCGTGGCCACAATCTGAGCTGTAATGCTAACAAAAAGAATATGGGCTCCAAAAAAATCTTAAGAATTAGCAAATGGGCTGTAAATTATTAGAAATAATGGCAGATGGGTTGTATGATGTTTTCCACATATTTGAGGCTTTCCTAAAAAAAGGTTGACGCACAAGCAGTGACTGTTGGACGTCCATCCAATGGCCGTCTTGCTTCTTCAATCTCTGCTCTTCCTGCTCCAGCCGCTCAAACAAGCGCCGACGGGACTGCTTGCTCCCTCCTCCCCGCTGCCGGCTGTGCTGCCGCGCAGGCCTCACCGCCCCACCGTACTCCCATCGCTGTCCTAGCCATCCATCTACTCACCCACACTTGCTGTTATTCTCCGACGACGGCAGACGAACCAGTAAACCCTCGTACAGTCGTACTCCCCTCTGCGTGGGAAACAACTGCCGAGTCTTCCCTGCCTCCGTGTCGTTCCCTTCCTAGGCCTCGCCGTCATCCACGTCCCTGGTGCTCTTGGCGCGGCCTGGTTAACATGGTCAACGACCGAAATGCATCTGAAGTGGACTGTACATGGAGAGGCTGACAGCTGGGTCCACGGCCGCACGCAAGTAAATGCCTCCTTATAACGCGTAAAATAATGATTCCTCCACCTGACATCTGGGACCCACCGAAAGGGCCTCTGTATTTGGCGGAAAAATGTTACCGCCGCTGACAGCTTCGACCCACCAGCTATATCTTCGCACACAAGGAAGTGCCTCCTTATTATGCACAAAAAAATGAATACTCCCCCTGCTAGCAGGGACCCAATATAGTGGCAGGCTGACTTGTGGGCCTACTAAGTTGACAGGTGATACGTCTCCAACGTATCTACTTTTCCAAACACTTTTGCCTTGCTTTGGACTCTAACTTGCATGATTTGAATGGAACTAACCCGGACTGACGTTGTTTTCAGCAGAACTGCCATGGTCTTATTTTTGTGCAGAAATAAAAGTTCTCGGAATGACCTGAAAATCCACGGAGAATTATCTTGGAAAATATAAAAAATATCTGCGGAAAGATCCAGACCAGGGGGCACACACCCTGTCCACGAGGGTGGGGGCGCGCCCCTCCCCCTGGGCGCGCCCCCTACCTCGTGGGCCCCCATGTTGCCCCACCGACGTACCCCCGAACTCCATATATTCACTTTCGGGGAGAAAAAAATCAGAGAGGAGGAATTATCACGTTTTACGATACGGAGCCGCCTCCAAGCCCTAATCTCTCTCGGGAGGGTTGATCTGGAGTTCGTTCGGGGCTCCGGAGAGTGGAGATCGTCGCTAGCGTCATCATCAACCTTCCTCCATCACCAATTCCATGATGCTCACCGCCGTGCGTGAGTAATCCCATCGTAGGCTTGCTGGACCGTGATGGGTTGGGTGTGATTTACCATGTAACCGAGTTAGTTTTGTTAGGGTTTGATCCCTAGTATCCACTATGTTGTAAGATTGATGTTGCTATGACTTTGCCATGCTTAATGCTTGTCACTAGGGCCCGACTGCCATGATTTCAGATCTGAACCTATTATGTTTTCATGAATATATGTGTGTTCTTGATCCTATCTTGCAAGTCAATAGTCACCTACTATGTGTTATGATCCGGCAACCCCGAAGTGACAAAAATCTGGACCACTCCCGGTGATGACCGTAGTTTGAGGAGTTCATGTATTCACTATGTGTTAATGCTTTGGTCCAGTACTCTATTAAAAGGAGGCCTTAATATCCCTTAGTTTCCACTAGGACCCCGCTTCCACGGGAGGGTAGGACAAAAGATGTCATGCAAGTTCTTTTCCATAAGCACGTATGACTATATTCGGAATACATGCCTACATTGCATTGATGAACTGGAGCTAGTTCTGTGTCACCCTAGGTTATAACTTCTACATGATGAATTGCATCCGACATAATTTCCCATCACTGATCCAATGCCTACGAGCTTTACCTATATTGCTAGTTGCTTATTTACTTTTCCGTTGCTTATATTACAAAAACTACAAAAACACTATCGTTACTTTTATTGCTGCTACCGCCACTATCATATTACTTTGCTACTAAACTATCTTTCTGCAGATACTAAGTTTCCAGGTGTGCTTGAATTGACAACTCAGCTGCTAATACTTAAGAGTATTCTTTGGCTCCCCTTGTGTCGAATCAATATATTTGGGCTGAATACTTTACCCTCGAAAACTGTTGCGATCCCCTACACTTGTGGGTTATCAAGACTATTTTCTGGCGCCGTTGCCGGGGAGCATAGCTATATTCTCTAAGTCACTTGGAATTTATATCTGTCGATCACTATGAAGAACTCGAAAGACTAAAAAACCAAGATATTTCCCTCAACTACGAGGGGATGTAAGGAACTGCCATCAAGCTCTGCACTTGATTCACCCTCTGTTATGAGTAAATTTACGACACCTACTCCTGCTATTGAATCTGATATGTCGCATGTTCTTGATGATGCTACTTCTGCTATGTATGATGAAACTACTTCCATGCTTGATAATAATGTGCCACTAGGTGAATTTCTAGATGAACAAATTGCTAAGGTAAGGGAGAATGCAAATATTGAAACTGATAATATTTATGAAAGTGATGACGAAGGTTCTCCCCCTAGATATGAATTGCCTGCTATTCCTGAGGGTTATGTTATGGATGAAGAAACTGCTAGAGACTTTCTTGCTTGCAACGATAGATATGATCTTAAGAAATTATCAGCTAAGCTGAAAGAAAAGTTTTTGAATGCTAGAATGAAATATGACCCTGCTTTTGCTACTTCACCTATCTTTGTTACTGATAAGGAATATGATTTTTCTGTTGATCCTGAGTTAATTGCTTTAGTTGAATCTGATCCTTTCCATGGCTATGAATCTGAAACTGTTGTGGCACATCTTACTAAGTTGAATGATATAGCCACCCTGTTTACCAACGATGAAAAGATACGTTATTACTATATCCTTAAGTTATTTACGTTCTCGTTAAAGGGTGATGCTAAGACATGGTTTAATTCTCTTGATCCTAGTTGTGTGCGTAGTCCCCAGGATATGATGTATTACTTCTCTGCTAAATATTTTCCCGCTCATAAGAAACAAGCTGCCTTACGGGAAATATATATTTTTGTGCAAATTAAAGAAGAGAGTCTCCCACAAGCTTGGGGGAGGCTTCTCCAGTTACTTAATGCTTCGACTGATCATCCTCTTTAGAGGGATAAAATTCTTGATGTCTTTTATAATGGACTAACCGATGCTTCCAGAGACCACCTGGATAGTTGTGATGGTTGTGTTTTCAGGGGAAGAATAGTTGATCAAGATGAATTACTATTGAATAATATGCTAGCCAATGAAAATAATTGGACACTTCCTGAGCCAGCCCCTAAGCCAACTCCGAAGAAAAGAGGTGTTCTGTTTCTCAGTCCTGAAGATATGCAAGATGCAAAGAAATCTATGAAAGAAAAAGGTATTAAAGCTGAAGATATTAAGAATTTACCGCCTATTGAACAAATACATGGTCTTGATAACCCGGCACAGGTAGTAAAGGTAAATTCTCTTTATAGATTTGATGAAGGTGATATTCCTCGTTATAAGTCTGCTAGCCAATGCTTAGATGAGTTTGATAATTTTATTGTGAAACAAGAAAACTTCAATGCTTATGTTGTTAGAAAATTGCAACGTAATGCTTATATGATTGAATGCTTGAGTGATTATATGTCTAGAATTAAAGGTGAATTGAAACTCATTAGTAAACATGCTTCTATGGTTACCACTCAAGTAGAACAAGTACTTAAAGCTCAGAATGATTTACTCAATGAATTAAATAGTAAGAATAATGACAATGCTGTTAGAGTTGTAACTAGAGGGGGTAAAGTGACTCAGAAATCTTTGTATCCAGAGGGCCACCCTAAGAGAATTGATCAAAATTCTCAGAGAGCTAATTTAGATGCACCTAGTTCTTCTAAGAAGAAGAAAAAGAAAAATGATAGGACTTTGCATACTTCTAGTGAACCTGTGGCTGACAACCCTGAGAATCCCAATGATATCTCTATTTCTGATGCTGAGACACAATCTGGTAATGAACATGCACCTAGTGATAATGTTAATGATGATGTTCATGATGATGCTCGACCTAGCAATAATAATGATGTAGAGATTGAACCTGCTGTTGATCTTGATAACCCACAATCAAAGAATCAACGTTACGATAAGAGAGACTTTGTTGCTACGAAGCACGGTAGGGAAAGAGAACCATGGGTTCAGAAACCCATGCCTTTTCCTCCTAAATCATCCAAGAAGAAGGATGATCAGGATTTTGAGCGCTTTGCTGAAATGATTAGACCTATCTTTTTGCGTATGCGTTTGACTGATATGCTTAAAACAAATCCTTATGGCTTGCTCCATCGAAGGAAACTATGTTAAAATTGCTTTATGTGAACTTGGAGCCGGTGTTAGTGTTATGCCTCTCTCTTTATATCATAGACTTGACTTGAGTAAGTTGACACCTACTGAAATATCTTTGCAAATGGCCAATAAATCAACTGCTATACCTGTCGGTATTTGTGAGGATGTGCCTGTTGTAGTTGCAAATGTTACTATTCCAACGGACTTTGTTATCCTTGATATTCCTGAGGACGATAGTATGTCTATTATCCTGGGTAGACCCTTTTTGAATACTGCAGGGGCTGTTATTGATTGCAACAAAGTCAATGTCACTTTTCATGTCAATGGTAATGAGCATACGGTACACTTTCCGAGGAAACAACCTCAGGTCCACAATATAAATTGTATTGGAAAAATTTCAACTATCACTATGGGAGGTTTTGAATTTCCCCTTCCTACTATCAAGAAGACATATGATATTCTTATTATTGGGGACATACATATCCCCATTGAGGTAACCTAGTGTTAATCGAAAATTCGCCGGTTTCATGTTATTCAGAAAGAGTTTATTAACAAGACTTGATCAACCTTGTTAATGGATTCCTTTCGACGAGCATGAGATGGGTGAATCTAGATAGCACAACCTTCTATACCCTCCATTTATTTTCTATTAATTAGATTAAATAAAGCAAACATATTATTTTCTATCTGTTTCCAGACTTATCCATGCAATAAAAAAATACCCCGAAAATAAAAGTTCTCCAAATGCCCTGAAAATGAAATATGATTTTTTTCTAGAATATTTGAGAATATATGGCACAGAAAACACAGCGAGGGGAGCCAGCACGTGGCCACGAGGGTCCAGGGTGCGCCCACCCTCACAAGGCACGCTTCCTGCCTCGTGGGCCCCACGTGGCCCTCCTCCACTTATTCCTGTACCCACACACTCCTTCTTCCTTCCAAAAAAAATCACTATCCAGCTCAAGCGAGAGTTCTAGCTCATCTTGCTGCCATTTTCGATCTCCTTGCTCAAAGCTCCATTCACAAAACTGTTTGGGGAGATTGTTCCTTGGTATGTGACTCCTCCATTGGTCCAATTAGTTTTTATTCTAGTGCTTTATTTATTGCAAATTTTGCTGTTGTGGTGACCTTGTTCTTGAGCTTGCATGTCAAATTCCTTTGGTCCCAAGTAGTTCTAATGCATGATATAGTCTTTAGACACTTGTAGGAGTTGTTGCTATCAATCTTGTTGAGTTTGGTTCACTTTCATTTTGAAATTTCAGAGGAGGAAAATGATAAAAAGATTGTTGAGAGGCTCTTCTAGTGAAAGTTTAGAGGATAAGAAGAAGGAAGAAAAATTTCTTGCCCCTATTTATCTAGATTATAAGAGCATATACCTCATTTCGTCAGATGCCTTCTACAAGTACTAGAGCCAGGCACGAGCTTCAGAGCCTGAGCCGGAGCCACCACTCGATCCTTACTGTCAGTCTGTTTATGGGTGGGATCCGGATGAGCTTGCCAACCAGTGGCACCCAGAGGACACTTCTCAGTACACCGAAGAGAGTAGCTTTGATCCGTGGCCATAGACCAACTTAGGCCAAACGCCTAAGCTTGGGGGGAGTACGTGTTTCTCACCGACCTTACATTCATGTTCACACACTTATTCTAGTCGTCGGTGCTCACACTATTTCATTGTACCATCCATGCTTAGTTTCATTTCTTTCCTTAGTCTTTTTATTGTGTGTTAGAAAAACCTTAAGAAAAACAAAAAAAATTAGTTGTAGCTTTTAGCTAGTTTGCTTTCCATGCCTTTAGAAGTAGTAATTAAATGAAAACCCAAAAAGATTTCTCGTTCTTCTTTTGCTTGTTGGGAGCTTTCACGTGTAAATAGTTTCTTTTCTTTTCTTTGGGGGTTAAGATTAGAAAACCATGATTGAAAATGCTTAGTGGATCTCATATGCTTTGTTGTTGATTTAACCTTGAGCCATATTACTTTGTCCTCTCTCTTGTATTAAATGCTCGCAGATTCCAGCTTAGTCCAATGCACATGCACTATTATTATTATCCACACCGTTTGGTCATGCGAGTGAAAGGCAATAATGTCGATATATGATGAATTGATTGAGATGAGAAAAGCTGGTATGAACTCGACCTCTCTTGTTTTTGTAAATATGATAGTTCATCGTTCCTGATTCAGCCTGTTATGAATGTAACACGCTTGCAATGACAATTAGAGATCATAGCTGCTCATGCCATGCTTAATTAGCTAGGAGTTTATAATGGTCTATCTTGCGTGCCAACATGATATTAAAATGGTTGTGATGTGGTATGATAGGATGGTATCCTCCTTTGAATGATTCAAGTGGCCTGACTTGGCACATGTTCACGCATGTAGTTGAAACAAATTCAACATAGCCTCCACAATATTTATGTTCATGGTGATTTATATCCTACTCATGCTTGCATTCATTGTTGATTAATTTTAATGCATGTTCATGAATGTTGTCGCTCTCTAGCTGGTCGCTTCCCAGTCTCTTTCTAGCCTTCACTTGTACTAAGAGGGAATACTGCTTGTGCATCCACTTCCATAAACCCCAAAGTTATTCCATATGAGTCCACCATACCTTCCTATATGCGGTATCTACCTGCCATTCCAAGTAAATTGTATGTGCCAAACTCTAAACCTTCAAATGTAATTCTGTTTTGTATGCTCGAACAACTCATGTATCAACTAGGGCTGTCTATATCTTCCATGCTACGTGGGTTATTCTCAGGATGAGTGGACTCCGCTCATCATTCATGAGAAAATGGCTGGTAACCGGGATGCCCAGTCCCATGCTCAAATCATAATAATTAAACAAAACTCCCCCAGGGCTGTTGCTGGTTTGGACGGTACCCGTTGTTTAGGGTTAGCCGTGGAGTGTGCTTGTTGGTGGTTGGGGGAGTATAAACTTTACCTGTGGGGACCCCGACTTAGAAGTCGAGATCACCGAATGCACGTGTACAGTGATCCTAGAGATCAATGCTCACTGAACACACATAAGCTGAATAACAAGAGTCTTACATCCATACATGCCGTCTTACACAAATTAAGGCCATTATGGCCAAGTCTTACATAGATAAAGCCTCACGGGCTGAATAGAAAATAACTCAAGTAGCGGAAGTCTTTGATGATAGGTAGAACCCATGCCATCTGCCTTAACCCTACATGCATTCCGACTGGGATAGCGTCCTAGTTCGCATGTTCGTCTCCAAAGAACTCTTCCTCATATTCCTGTTCCTCCATGCCTGGCCAATTAAATAACCAGTGGCAAGCCAATGAGTACTTTGAATGTACTCGCAAGCAACCCATGATTTGGTTCAAAGTAACAATGCAATTTAACAACAATGAGCCTTCTAGCTATGAGCTAGAATAAATTTCCTACCATCAAGGGTATGCATCAATAAACTCATGTAACCTCGAAGACAGGTTACCGATATCAACATGAATATGATTCATCTCATCGAGTCAAGTCACCACCTTGACTCATCACACACACGAACTTTCACCGATGTGGTAAAATTCTGGACATAGTTTAAGTAGCACCACCCAACTGTCCATGACCGTGGACACGGCTATTCGAATAGTTTTACACTCTGCAGAGGTTGCGCACTTTACCGACAAGATCCGGGAAGCTTTCATGTCACCCACGATCCCGCAGTACCTCAAGTACTCGGGGGAAGCACCCGGTCATTATCTTTCCTTATACGATACTAACATAGAGTCCACTCGTTGGTACACGACCCTCGAGTACAAACAATAGATCTTGGGACTTGCCCTATTTCAATGTCACGCGTACCCGAAGGGACCAACGGTGTGTCCGGTGCCCTGTAAAAACAGTCATGGTCGTCTATCCAAGCACGACCCCGTCCCGGGAAAGACCTCAAGTCTTCCCGTCACTAGTAATGCGGGCACCATGCTAGTACCGACCTAAGTAATCAACAAAGCCCCGTCCCATATGGGGTAGGGTGGTTGCACATGATTGGTTGGGACGGTAGTCACACATAAATCTAATCCGTTATTTCACCCATGCATAAGATTTTACCGGCACATCACTTCTTTCTCAAGTGATGACCTAATTCAACATCACCCTCGGGCATTAGGGGCACCCGATGGGGTTTATGCAAAGATTTCAACCACGAAGGTTCATGTCACACATGCATCACTAAGCATCACTAACCATTTGCATGACATCTAGCACATAGCAAGATCATGAGTAAGCATGCATCATGTGGTGGTTTCAACTAGGTCACCACCATAACTCTATCATCATGCATCGGAAACAAACGAGTTCCGAAGAACAAGTGTATCATGGTCAAAGGGCTGCTTGCCTGGATTGGCTTGGTCTTCAAAGTCTTCAAATCCTTCTCCACCTTCTTCCTCAGCAACCTCGTCAAATACGGGATCTAATCATCGCAAAATAACAACGGGAAAATAAGGCCACAATAAAAACAGAAAAATCAAAGTGCTCAGAAAAATGTCAACTTATTTTTGTTAAATACTAGAGGGAAAACTAAGATGGCAAAAATTCTTAGTTGGAGTTTTGGAGTGACAGAATGGAATCTAAGGATTTTTGAACAGGAGTTTTATTGCTCAAATTTGAATTTAAATTTGAGCAGAACAGAAAAGTTTCATGGATATGTGTGAAAGTGACACCATTAAATAGGTTGGAATATTACAAGATTTTAGGAGTTGGAATTATTTCATTTGGACTAATATTCATTTCTGTAAAATTCATTGAATTAATCACAGAAAGAATAAAAAGAAATGGCCCTGTGGCACTAGGCCAGAGCGGCCACAGTGCACGGCCCAGGGCATCTAGCCCAGCCACTTGGGCGCCAGCGCGCGCGCGTCAGGGTTTTAAACCTGATGGGCGGGGCCCAGCGGTCAGCGGCTGCGATGGTAGAGAGGGAGCGGTGAGGATGACAGGCGGGGCCCGCCTATCATCTTCAACCTTGCGGCCACGGCGACGGCGAGCTCACCGTCGACGATTCCGGGCACGGCGGGGCCAACGGAGGGCAGGGATGGACTCAGCAGCGAGTCGCGGATGCAGTGGAGGTAGTGCTGCTCGCCGGGGAGGTCTGGTTCGCCGGCGGCGAGGTGGGATGGCGGAGGGTCGTTGGGAGGTTGCTGGCTAGCTCGTTTCCGGCAGCTGCAGAGGGGGAAAAGTGAGTGGAAAGCATCAGTGGATTGCGGTGGTTCCAAATCGAGCGAGAGAAAGGGCGGAGGGGGCCTGTACCTCGAGATCCCTGGCTGCCCGACGCGGCGGAGCTCCGGTCGATCCCGAGCACAGGGGCTCTCTGGGAATGAGCGAGTGGTGCTGGAGGGCTAAAGGAGGTGAGGGGAGGATGTTGGTGCCGTTGGAGAGGCTCGGGCGAGCTTATATAGCCGAGCCCACGGTCCACCGTGGACTCGTGCGCCGGCGAGGTCGCAGACGAGGCCAGAGGCCATGCTGGTGCCTGCGTTTGAGTCGGGGAGGCCCGTGGACGAGTCCTACACCTAGTAGAGGGGAGAGGAGGAGCGGGGGAAGCTCCAGACAGCGCGCGCGTGTGAAGCCGAGGAGTGGATGCTGCGGGCGGCCAGCGCGTGTGCGAAGGCGGCCACTGGAGGGCGGAGGAGGAGGGGGACAGCGCCGGGGGAGGTCGCGGACGTCGAGGGGCATCGACTGGCGCGAGGGGAGAGCTCGAGGTTGTCGGGGGCAGGTGATTGAGCGAAGCTACAGTGCGGGGGCGCACTGTAGCGCGCTCTGGAGCGGCCTTATCGCATGCCATGGCATGCCATTGGCCCTCTGGGCACGTCCTCCGTGTCTGGGGGGTCCAGGGTGATGCAAGCAACACGGGTGAGGCCTTGGATGCTCTGGAGATGCTGTGAGAGAGAGAAGGGAAGCTGGTAACTTAGTAGAAAATGGCTGTCCAGCAAGGTGAACTAGGGTTTTCACCCCTCAATCATGGAGCTCGGGACATGGGGGAGTTACTGGAGGTAGATAGTAACTAGATGAAGCCGTGGTAGAAAGCTGAGGCAAAGGTAAATAGTAAAAGTGATCAAGAAGATGGTTTTGGTAATTTGGCAGAAGGTGTTTGATCAAGTTCTGGTCAAGCAAATGATCTCCACTTGCCATGACACTTAACATGATTGAATGTTATGAGGAAATAGGGTGTTGCACCAAATTTGGGCTCATTTGAAGAAACTAGCCAATGTAACTTTGGTGAACCCTAGAAATCAACATAAATGGCTTCATCTTGTTTAAGTCAAGCTAATCATCTCCCCTTGATGCTCCACTTGGTGTAGTTTCATCATTTGGGGTATTGATCATGCCCACAAAGTTTGAAGCACCAGATAAAAAGTTGGTAATGTAAAGTTGTTCAAATTTGCATTTGAACAGAAAGGGTTTTGGGGCATTCTGATCAAGTTGCCCTACTCCAAATCTTGTGCCATTTGGTCTAGATGCCTTATTAGGCCATTCTAGCATGTGCACCAAGTTTGAGAGCATTTGGACAAGTTTGGCAATGTAGAGTTGCTCAAACTTCAAATATGGACATAATGGTTTTAGAGGGTTTTGAGGATGTTTTCTTGCTTCCCAAGCCATGGGGCTTGGCAAGATCATCAAATATGTCATATATGACATGATAGAATTTTCCTGGAATTTTTGTAGAATATTTCCTTAGTAAATATTTCAAAAGCTTGAAATATCTAGAAAGGGTTTTGGAGGGATTAGCCCATTATTTTGAACATGACCAAGTGTTGAAATTCTTATATATGGACAATATATGTCCTATGAGTCTCCCTGAATTTTGGCAAATATTTTTGAAATACTTAAATAATTTTTCCCTATTAAAGACCATTTCTGGCCTTAAGAAAAAGCTTTTAAATAAAATAGGAAAATAACTTTTAAAATTATACTTTTGTGGTTTCTGGGAGTCCTATGACTACTAGGTCACAAATATGCTTTTTGAAATAATTTTCTCACCCTAAATCAAGCACTTGCAGTGCAAACCTTAATTCAGGGGTTTTAGGAATACTAAATTTATAAAATACATTTTGGCCAAATTAATTTTGTAAGAAAATACTATACTGTTATATAACACTTGGCATGATCATTGGGCAGAACTTTTGGGTATGGAGATGAATTCTTCAAGAGGTAATAGTTGACTTTAATGAGCACATAAAAAGCACATGAAGAAAAACTCAATTCCAAATAAAAGCCAAATGATGCCAAATTTTTTTTTGGTCCAAATTTTCATGCTTCATTGATGCAAATAACATGTTACAAAATGCAGGGTGTGACATTACCGTTCTGTTTGGGAACCGCCTATAATGTGTGTAGCATAGAAGATATCGAGATTCTTGGTTGTTATGTTGACAATGAGAGTATACTGCTCAAAATATTATTCATCTCTATTTAAAAATCGAGCTCTGGCACCTCTACAAATCCCTGCTTCCCTTTGCGAAGGGCCTATCTATTTACTTTTACGCTGAGTCATCATCCTCTTATTAAAGAGAACCAGTTGGAGAGCACTTCTATCATTTGCATGTATTGATGTTAATTTGCATTGAGTATGATTGTGACTGGATCTCTTTTACCATGAATTACAATGTCTAGTCAGTCCTTGATCTTTAAAGGTGCTCTGCATTTATGTTTTGCGGTCTCAGAAAGGGCTAGCGAGATACCATCTTGTTATATCATATTATGATTGTTTTGAGAAAGTGTTGTCATCCGAGGTTTATTATTATTTCTCGCTAGTTGATTATGCCATTGATATGAGTACATATGAGACCTGAAAGTTATTGTGATTGTGGTTAGTTCATGATCTTTGCTGAAAACTTGAATGTTGGCTTTACATATTTATAACAACAAGAGCAAACAGAGTTTGTCAAAGTTTGCCTTTATGACTTTCAGTTTATCAACTGAATTGCTTGAGGACAATGAAAGGTTTAAGCTTGGGGGAGTTGATACGTCTCCAACGTATCTACTTTTCCAAACACTTTTGCCCTTGTTTTGGACTCTAACTTGCATGATTTGTATGGAACTAACCCGGACTGACGCTGTTTTTAGCAGAATTGCCATGGTGTTATTTTTGTGCTGAAATAGAAGTTATTGGAGTGACCTGAAAATCCAAGGAGAATTATGTTGGAAAATATAAAAAATATCTACGGAAAGATCCAGACGAGGGGGCCCACACCCTGTCCACGAGGGTGGGGGGCGCCCCCTGCCTCGTGGGCCCCTTGTTGCTCCACCGACGTACCCCCAGACTAGATATATTCACTATCAGGGAGAAAACAACCAGAGAGGAAGAAGTATCGTGGTTTACGATACGGAGCCGCCGCAAGCCCTAATCTCTCTCGGGAGGGCTGATCTGGAGTCCGTTCGGGGCTCCGGAGAGTGGAGATCGTCGCCATTGTCATCATCAACCTTCCTCCATCACCAATTCCATGATGCTCACCGCCGTACGTGAGCAATCCCATCGTAGGCTTGCTGGACGATGATGGGTTGGATGAGATTTACCATGTAATCGAGTTAGTTTTGTTAGGGTTTGATCCCTAGTATCGACTATGTTCTAAGATTGATGTTGCTATGACTTTGACATGCTTAATGCTTGTCACTAGGGCCCGAGTGCCATGATTTCAGATCTGAACCTATTATCATGAATATGTGTGTGTTCTTGATCCTATCTTGCAAGTCAATAGTCACCTACTATGTGTTATGATCCGGCAACCCCGAAGTGACAACAATCGGACCACTCCCGGTGACGACTGTAGTTTGAGGAGTTCATGTATTCACTATGTGTTAATGCTTTGGTCCGGTACTCTATTAAAAGGAGGCCTTAATATCCCTTAGTTTCCACTAGGATCCCGCTTCCACGGGAGGGTAGGACAAAAGATGTCATGCAAGTTCTTCTCCATAAGCACGTATGACTATATTCGAAATACATGCCTACATTACAATGATGAACTGGAGCTAGTTCTGTGTCACCCTAGGATATAACTTTTACAAGATGAATCGCATCTGACATAATTCCCCATCACCGATCCAATGCCTACGAGCTTTTCACATATTGCTTGTTGCTTATTTACTTTTCCGCTGCTACTGTTACAAAAACTACAAAAACACTACCCATACGTTTATTGCTACTACCACTATTTCCATATTACCTTCCGACTAAATTACTTTGCTGCAGATACTAAGTTTCTAGGTGTGGTTGAATTGACAACTCAGATGCTAATACTTAAGAGTATTCTTTGGCTCTCCTTGTGTCGAATCAATAAATTTTGGTTGAATACTTTACCCTCAAAAATTGTTGCGATCCCCTACACTTGTGGGTTATCAACAGGGACGGAGGGCTTTGTCAACTTAGTCAATA
>LR738713.1:166421902-166432281 GCA_902687465.1 Secale cereale | reverse complement strand
GGCGCGCACGTGCCGTAGTAGAGGCGCGCAAGTAGCATGTACACACACGTACAGCGGCAAGTGTGCAAGAAAGAAAATACGGCCACGTACATACGGGCAGGGTCTCGAACGCCTACTCGCGCATACGTACGGCCACGACTCGTGTACATGGCGTACCACAAAACGGAGGAAACAGACTTGTGTTGGAGCGCTACGGTCAGAACGGGGGTCCAGTTCATCGGGAGGGGTGTGGCATACCGCAAAATGGGACTCCATGGGATACTGTTCATCTCTACCGTCGACCCCCTCCAGCCTCCATGGGCTACTATTCATACACCGTCGACCTCCTCCTGCCTCCACCTGCGACTGTTCATCCACGGGCTCCTGTTCATCCAGCCTCCACCGCGCGCTACTCCACTGGCTACTGTTCAACCAGCCATCTCCACGGGCTCCTGTTCAACCACCCGTCCACGGGCTACTATTCATCCAGCCCTCCACCATCTATTGTTCATCCTGCCCTCCACGGGATGGTCCTGTTCATCCATCCCTTCATGGGGTCCTGTTCATCCAGCCCCAACCGGCTCGATCGATCGGGGTCATGTTCATCCAAAGGCAACACCACGGGGTCCTGTTCATCCACCCCCATCGGGAACTGTTCATCCAAACCCCCCTAGCGACGCTCACTGTTCTTCCAGAGGCTGTCACACCCTGATTTTCATGCCACATTGATTAAGCTAATAATCATGCTAAAAATGTGGATTGACAAAAACTTTTGAGTGTTTTTGACTTTGCTTGATTGATTTTCTGTCTGCTGTTTGCTAGTGCTCTAAAAATCAAATAAATCCTCCAACTCTTATACTTCATCTCGTTGGTCCAAAACCTTTTCCCAATGATCATGCCATGTGTATAGACCAGTATAGTATTTTCTTATAAAAATATTTTTTCCAAATAGTATTTTCAAAAATTAGTTTTCCAAAAACCCCTGAATTGAGGTTTGCACTTCAAGTACCTTATTTAGGGTGTGAAAAATCTTTCAAAAAGTATATTTGAACCCTATTAGGTATAGGACTCCCAGAAACCACAAAATTATAATTTTAAAAGTAATTTTTATATTTTATTTAAAAGCTATTCCTTAAGGCTAGAAATGGTCTTTAATAGGGAAAAAATATTTAATCATTTCAAAAATATTTGACAAAATTCAGGGAGACTCATAGGACATATATTGTCCATATATAAGAGTTTCAACACATCGTCATGTTCAAAATATTGGACAAATCCTTCATTAACCCTTTCTGGATATTTCAAGCTTTTGAAATATTTACAAAGGATATATTCTCCAAAAATTCCAGGGAAATTCTATCATGTCAAATATGACATATTTGATGATCTTGCAAAGCCTCATGCCTTGAAGATCTAGGAAACATCATCTATTCCCCTCAAAACAATTTCTGTCCATATTGAAGTTTGAGCAACTTTACGTTGCCAAACTTGTCCAAATGCTCTCAAACTTGGTGCACATGCATTAATGGTCTAATTGTGCATCTAGACCAAATGGCACAAGTTTTGGAGAAGCATAACTTGATCTAAGTGCCCCAAAACCATTTCTGTTCAAATTCAAATTTGAACAACTTTACATTACCAACTTTTTATCTGGAGCTTCGAACTTTGTGAGCATGATCAATACCCCAAATGATGAAACTACACCAAGTGGTGCATCAAGGGGAGATGGTTAGCTTGACTTAAACAAGATGAAGCCTTTTTTGTTGTTTTCTAGGGTTCACCAAAGTTACATTGGCTAGTTTCTTCAAATGAGCCCAAATTTGGTGGAACACCCTATTTCCATATAACATTCAATCCTGTTAAGTGCCATGGCTAGTGGAGATCATTTGTTTGTCCAAAACTTGATCAAACACCTTCTGCCAATTTACCAAAACCATTGTTTTGGCCCCTTCTACTATTCCCCTTTACCCCAAATTCTTACCACAGGTAAACCTGATCATCTTCTACCTCGAGTAACTCTCCCCTGCCTCAGCTCAATCATTGGAGAGGGTAAAACCCCATTTTACTCTTCTGGACAGAAGTAATCCCCTTCTTCCTCACCTCCCTCCTCATTCCAGTGGCCTCCCAGGGCATCCAAGGCCACAGCGCATTTGTTTACTACTCCCTCGACCCCCTAGACAACATTGGGCAAGATGGACATGACCAGAGCGGCGAGGACACGGCCGTGCCAGCCATACGGGCGCTCTGGAGCACGCTACAGTGCGCTCCCGCACTGTAGCCGCGTCCTGCCCGAGGCACCCGACAGCCTGGGGCGTCAGGATCGTGTCTCCCGAGGTGCCCTCGACGTCCGCGACCTGCAGGCCTGTCGGCCCTATCCTCCCCTGCCCTCCTTCTCCCTCCTCAAGCTCGCCCGAGCGCGTCCATGGACGTCGCTCACGGTGCACCGCGGCCGCACCTATTTAAGCCACCCCGACCCCCTCTCTCGTCTTGGTTAGATCCTCCTCTCTCCCGCGAACCCCCTGGACCTACCCACTCTCCTCCTGGTGCTCTCCTTCCCTCTCCAAGGCCGGAGCCGAGCCGTCGGCCGCCGCTCGAATTCGGGCACCTCAGGCCCTTTCTCCTCCACCAAGCCGCTCCAACACCCTCTTAGCACCGACCCAGACTCACCCCATGCTCTAGTTCCTCCTTCCCCCGCCTCTTTCTCGCTGTGCCAAACCACACCGACGGCCTCCTCCGCGGCCATCCAAGCCATCGCCATTTCCGCCCTCCCCGGCGTGCGTGAAGCACGTGGATGGGTGCGGCGTGACCTCCTGAGCACGCCGGTGGGTGGAGCGTCGCCGGAGACGCTCTGTAGCCCCGACAATCGCCGACGGGAGCCGCTCGTCCCCACGGCCGGAGCACACGGAGGGAGGTTGAAGATGGCCTGAGCGCTAGGCCCCGCGCGTCAGCGACCTAGTGGTTGGGCCCCGTCGTTTAAGTGGAAACGGCTTCGGCCGAAACCGCCTAGCCGCCGCAAAGGCGTAGTCCCCCGCGGGCGCCTTCGACGTGGCCCTTCCCGCACGCAGCTGAGCTACTGGGCCGGCCCAATAGCTATCCTTCGCCCGACGCGTATTTTAGGTATAACCTGAGTATTTCTTTCCTTTTTATTTTACTGTAAATTTGTAAAATGCTTAAACAATTCATTTGAACTCAAAATTTGGTGATTCAAATTTCTAGTGACTCCATAAATCATGCTCTATCACATGGTGCAACATGCACATTTTTCCAGGAACTTTTCCTTCACAAATAATTATCAAATACCATTATTCCATTTTATGTGAGGAACTTTAGAAAATCACAGAGAGCTCAAATTTGGTCCAAATGCAGTGGTTCAAATTCCTAGATGCTTGTCATATCCAAGCTTAGTTTTGGAACATTTTTAGTTATACCTTCTGTACCCCACCAAATAATGAGCCATTTCTTCATATTTATCAACTTTGCAAAATCCTAGGAAATTCATTTGAATTCCAAATCTAGTGAAACCAACTCCTAGATGCTTCTAAAATCATGACTTGATTAATGGGTGCCTTTGCTCATTATTCAAGAATATATTTCTGTACACTTCTTTCAAATCCATAAACCCCTTGATTCCATCATATTGGAATGTTCCAAATCATCCATTGATCCAATACCTATGAAACCACCTTGGTCATTTCTCATATGACCAGAGGTATCCTAGAAAAGTCCAACTACTATTTTTAGAGCACTTTTATTTTTGCTTTGATTGTGTTGCTTATTATGATTGTTTCCATCGTTAGTTGACGAAATAAATGAAGTACTCGGAGATGGACCAGAAGGTTTGAAGACTCAGAAGGATAAGGCAAGTAGCCCTTTGACCATGTTCGAGAAACCTTTTTATGCATGTCTCATAGCACCTTATTATCAATGCGTCGGAATCATGTTGAGGTGGAGACCACTTTGGTTGCTACCTTTGTTACTTACTATTGAAACTTGCATCAAGCATGACCCTACCTTCCTATGAGGGTTATGTGGGTGGGAGTAGTTAGGTTGCTATATAGTGGCTACGCAAATGGGAGGGGTATATGCATGGTGACGGGGGCAGAGTACCTTCAAAAGACTTTCCGAAAACCCCGTCGGGTGCCATTCATGCCCGAGGGAGATGGTGAGATGGGTAACCACTTGATGACGAAGTGGTGTACCGAGACAAGTGTGTGTGATGTTTTTCAAACGGATTGGTTTAAGTTGCGACCGTTATTCCAACCAAACATGCGCAACCACTCTACCCTTATATGGGAATGGGCATTATTGATTACCTAGGTCGATACTAGCATGGTGCCCGCATTACTAGTGACGGGGGTGACATGAGGTCACTCTCAGGACGGGGTCGTGCTTGGATAGGCGGCCATGACTTTTTTCACAGGGCACCGGACACACCGTTGGTACCCTGTGTCAGTGGTATGAGATGAATATGGGAGCAAGGCTCCACAATCTTTAAGATGTGAAATGTTTGGCACGGGGCTGTTACCAATCGAGTGGACTCTATGTTAGTGTCGTCTAGGGAAAGATAGTGATCGGGTGCTTACCCCGGGTACTTGAGGTACCGCGGGTCGTGAATGACATGGAAGTTCCCCGGATCTTGTGGGTAAAGTGTGCAACCTCTGCAGAGTGTAAAACTATTCGAATAGCCGTGTCCACGGTCAAGGACAGTTGGGTAACCGCTCTTGGGCTTCGTCCAATGTTTGCGAAACCTGGTGTGTGTGAGTGTGAGGAAACAACACGGTTTAGTGATATTGATGATGTGATTCTTGAGGAAGTCACAATGAGCTTGAGCATGAGTTGATTACAACTCTTTCTCAATAATGATGTCTGTGACCTCCTGATACTTGTTGCAGACACATGCATGTCCATGTTATATGTTGATCATACTTGCATATGAAAAACTAGCTTTCCGCAAAACTGCCAATCTAGCAGTAGAGCCTTGCATAATTATTCTGTCATCACACTTGGGTTGCTTGCGAGTACATTCAAAGTACTCATTGGCTTGCCACTGGTTATTTTATTGGCCAGGCATGAGAGAACAGGATATGATGAAGATTTCTTGGTGACGAGCATGCGAGCTAGGAAGCTTCCCAGTCAGAATGCCTGTAGGGTTAAGGCAGATGGCATGGGTCCAAGTTGTTATTGAAGATTTCCGCTGCGATGTTATACTCAAGACTTGACCTTAATGGTCCTATTTGTGTAATACGGTATGTATGGATGTAAGACTCTTGTTATTCAACTTCTGTGTGTTCAGTGAGCATTGATCTCTGGGATCACTGTACACGTGCATTCGGTGATCTCGACTTATGAGACGGGGTCCCCACAGAGCTGGTATCAGAGCCATCCTGACTGTAGGAAGCCTTAGTTAGCATGGTCGTTAGATAGGGTAAAACTATTTCCAAAACTATTACTAGTTTTCAAAACTATCTATACTTCTCTTCCCCTCTCAGTTTTTCGAAAACTAGGATATACTTAATCTCTTCCCCCTTCAAAATTGTTGGTCGCTAGAACCCTTATGCCCTGGACCAGTGGATTTTATGAAATCCTCGTGGAGTGCACCTTGCCAAACACTGAACCGCCACTTCTGCACACAAGATAGGCGACACCACGACAAGACGATACCAACAGAAAATCCATCCTCGAGGGATGAGGACATGAAGACACAGAAGATGGTGACACCCTTGACAGTGCCCCAAGTAGGTGCAACATTGGCCTATAATGGCCAGGGTATAGGTTATGCAAAATCATGATATACATCGCTAATAGAGTAATCCTGTCACTACCGTTGTTGTATCGGCAACCACCGGTGGATGAGAACCTCGCCATTTGGTCCGCCTCACTATAGTGAGCAGGAAAATGGTTCTCTTCATTCCCCGCTCATGGTGTCGATGTTGCCACCAACGAAACCGACATGTTGGACCTCTATTATGCCTTGTTATTGTCATTGCATACGGATTGCCTACCTGGTACCCTCGACGTCCGAGAAGGCACAAGGGATCATCATGATTAAAGAGACAAGAGAAGACAAGTCAACGCCAGCTGCAAGGAGACACCTTCACCGCATCACCTCATCAGGCGAGAAGTTGTTGAAGATTCTTCAGGCTCAACCCGGATCATTTATCAAACAACTACAAGGGACATAGCAACACCCGAGGAAAGCTCAGATGACTGCACGAGGCACAAGTCACGACACTGAGTCCGAGAACCCCTAGGGTAGGATGAGTCGTGTACCCCCTATGCGCAGTCGAGTCCGTATGATGGTTTGAATAGAACCATGATTGTGTGTTGCTTTCTTTTATTTGTTTGTGTTTTGATATAAGTCGCACTTTTGCCCTAGGCAACAAGTGCATAGCTACATCATCTTCCTTGCCTTGTTTCTTTTGTTTCGGCCTTTTTGCCCCTGTTTGTTTGCACCTGCACTATAGAACCCCCTTTAGGCACTCCCCTCCTCTATGCTACTTTTCCCCTCTCTTCTATCTCCTCGACTGAAGACCAGCAAGACAAGATGCACCAAGGATTCTACCTCGGCAGCCAACTGGCACTGAAGACTTCTGCTACAACCTCCACGATCGAGTGCAACCCCGTGAAGTTATGTTTGATCCTTCAGACTAGTAACCCATTCCTAGACCCTTTGAGACTCCACGAGACACTCCAGCACGAACCCTTAACCATGTGCCTAACCTATAGTATTGCGATAGAACCAGTTAAGCCTTTATAACCTTGCACCACAATGGGTTCGTAATGGAACTAGTGGACACAGTGAGTGATCAAATTTTCGTCCTAATATAGCACAAGAACTGACGATGCCATAGATAGACTAGTTCGAGGATATTAGACAGATGACTTGGTGGCTTTATATCAGTGACTTCGAGGAATTATCTGAGACCTTGATGGATTGTGAGATTTCATATTGGTGGGATCATGACCTTGGGGAAGCATGTAGGAATTCTCGTTGGGCAGGAGATTGGATTTATGCAGGTGAATCTGGTTGGGTGTAGATGTTGTATATGTCTGCATGGTTTGGAGTAAATTGGATTTAGACCGATGATCCTGATCATGATACCATGCTTCTCGATGGACAATAACGTAGGAGATATGATTATTTGTCGGAGTTGACTTAGGGATCTGTATGATCATGACCTTGGAGTTTACTTGGCCCGGATGGTGGGAATTTGGTGGACATACTATCGTAATGCATAGCCCTTCCAAGTATTGGGTATTATAGGGACTTGAGATCTTGTGGAACACCGTAGACATCGGATTCATAGAATTGTTGGGTTATGTGGTGATTGATGGAAATTACCGGGTTATTGGAGTTGATCTATAGGAAGGAAACAAAATCTTGGAGTGGCATATGACGTGTTTCCTTAGAATAGAGATGCACTACCTTGAACCTTGCAAGAATAGGTTGAGTGCTTGGATTGTGAAGATTAATTTAAGCTTAGTAGCATGTATGCCCTACCCATGGATTTTAGGGGTAGACATACGTATGGATTTGGGGATCATAGACAAGTACAATTTTGTTAGACCGCCTCTTGAGAGTCATGAGGATATGTATGGCATGAGTGGTGATTGAAGCTGGTCTATACGAGAAGATGCTTTCTCGTTCGGAGTACTAGATAGAGCTATTGGCATCTCAGAAACTGTGCTTAAGGATAAGATAATAAAAGTTCCCTCACACACTAGAATCCTTGAAACCCTTAAGCCCCACCAAGCCACAACCTGGTCAGATTCTTACCATGGGCCTTCGCTCTAAGTCAGGAAGACCTCTGCAAATACTCAACGGAGACCACCACCAATACCCCAGCCTACCTTGCGTACCCCATTAGACCTCATGGAGTAATTGGACAAGTTGGGTAACATCATTAATTGATGGCCTACTTTTCTACCCGAAGACAAAAGAAGAGGCGGACAGCTGGATAGAAGACATTTGAAGACCGCCCTGTCAAGAAGGAAGAACTACACCGACCACCGTCATCAAGAAATAAAATCCTGCGTCCAAGACCGGGCGTATCTGCAAACCACTCCTCTCGAAGGAACCGAGCATTTCCGTGTCGAAGGAACACTCACACCAAGATTTATCGACCTTCTTCAAGTTCACTGGCAGTCAGATAGTAGATGGCTACCAGCTAGATTTACCACCTGAGATACCCTCCGTGCACCAAATATTCCACGGGTCACCACTCTGGAAGTACTTCTTACTTCCTAACTAGCCCGGTGCCCGCAAGGACATCACCGAGCCTTTGACATCTAGCTCAACCTAACCCAAACAAGAGACCCCTCAGCAACCTCCATCAAAGAGGGTAACAAGCAAGAAGCCACACCACCAAGTACTTCAAGATTCCATGGAGCACCACCCGGGAGCAGAACCAGCAAGAGGAAGTGAAGACTACCCCGTATCCAAGACTCCGTATTTCTCTTCCACGCCTAGTCTGGGAATCTCGGGGACGAGATTCTTGTAAGGGGGGTAGGTCTGTCACACCCTGATTTTCATGCCACATTGCTTAAGCTAATAATCATGCTAAAAATGTGGATTGACAAAAACTTTTGAGTGTTTTTGACTTTGCTTGATTGATTTTCTGTCTGCTGTTTGCTAGTGCTCTAAAAATCAAATAAATCCTCCAACTCTTATACTTCATCTCCTTGGTCCAAAACCTTTTCCCAATGATCATGCCATGTGTATAGACCAGTATAGTATTTTCTTATAAAAATATTTTGGCCAAATAGTATTTTCTAAAATTAGTTTTCCAAAAACCCCTGAATTGAGGTTTGCACTGCAAGTACCTTATTTAGGGTGTGAAAAATCTTTCAAAAAGTATATTTGAATCCTATTAGGTATAGGACTTCCAGAAACCACAAAATTATAATTTTAAAAGTTATTTTAATATTTTATTTAAAATCTTTTTCTTAAGGCCAGAAATGGTCTTTAATAGGGAAAAATTATTTAATCATTTCAAAAATATTTGAAAAAATTCAGGGAGACTCATAGGACATATATTGTCCATATATAAGAGTTTCAACACATGGTCATGTTCAAAATATTGGACAAATCCTTCATTAACCCTTTCTGGATATTTCAAGCTTTTGAAATATTTACAAAGGATATATTCTCCAAAACTTCCAGGGAAATTCTATCATGTCAAATATGACATATTTGATGATCTTGCAAAGCCTCATGCCTTGAAGATCTAGGAAACATCATCTATTCCCCTCAAAACCATTTCTGTCCATTTTGAAGTTTGAGCAACTTTACATTGCCAAACTTGTCCAAATGCTCTCAAACTTGGTGCACATGCTGTAATGGTCTAATTGTGCATCTAGACCAAATGGCACAAGTTTTGGAGAAGCATAACTTGATCTAAGTGCCCCAAAACCATTTATGTTCAAATTCAAATTTGAACAACTTTACATTACCAACTTTTTATCTGGAGCTTCAAACTTTGTGAGCATGATCAATACCCCAAATGATGATACTACACCAAGTGGTGCATCAAGGGGAGATGGTTAGCTTGACTTAAACAAGATGAAGCCATTTTTGTTGTTTTCTAGGGTTCACCAAAGTTACATTGGCTAGTTTATTCAAATGAGCCCAAATTTGGTGGAACACCCTATTTCCATGTAACATTCAATCCTGTTAAGTGCCATGGCTAGTGGAGATCATTTGTTTGTCCAAAACTTGATCAAACACCTTCTGCCAATTTACCAAAACCATTGTTTTGGCCCCTTCTACTATTCCCCTTTACCCCAAATTCTTACCACAGGTAAACCTGATCATCTTCTACCTCCAGTAACTCTCCCCTGCCTCAGCTCAATCATTGGAGAGGGTAAAACCCCATTTTACTCTTCTGGACAGAAGTAATCCCCTTCTTCCTCACCTCCCTCCTCATTCCAGTGGCTTCCCAGGGCATCCAAGGACACAGCGCATTTGTTTACTACTCCCTCGACCCCCTAGACAACATTGGGCAAGATGGACACGGCCAGAGCGGCGAGGACACGGCCGTGCCAGCCATACGGGCGCTCTGGAGCGCGCTACAGTGCGCTCCCGCACTGTAGCCGCATCCTGCCCGAGGCACCCGACAGCCTGGGCGTCAGGATTGTGTCTCCCGAGGTGCCCTCGACGTCCGCGACCTGCAGGCCTGTCGGCCCTATCCTCCCCTGCCCTCCTTCTCCCTCCTCAAGCTCGCCCGAGCGCGTCCATGGACGTCGCTCACGGTGCACCGCGGCCGCACCTATTTAAGCCACCCCCGACCCCCTCTCTCGTCTTGGTTAGATCCTCCTCTCTCCCGCGAACCCCCTGGACCTACCCACTCTCCTCCTGGTGCTCTCCTTCCCTCTCCAAGGCCGGAGCCGAGCCGTCGGCC
>LR738713.1:166367216-166414245 GCA_902687465.1 Secale cereale | reverse complement strand
CCTTTGAATGCAAATGCACATGGCAGGTTGTACTTGTGGAGATCCTCTTCAACTTATGAAGACAATTCATCATGCACAATTGATATGTCGAATATAATGATATGCATAATGAGAAATGGACGTCTGCAATAATGACTAAGTGCGGAATATAACGTAGCACATGCGGAATTTATCATCGCATTACAGAGTAGCAGAAAACGTAGCAGACGACCATCAGTTTAAGTGTTACAACTCAAAGAACCAAATGTAGCAAAAACGAGAGTTGTAAACACTAGGCAAAATATAAAGCACCCGCCCATATGGACCTGCTTGAAGACTATCAACTCATATGCTTCTCCCCCTTTTGTCAGTAAGGACCAAAAAGGTTTGAAGACATAGAGCCTCTACTCGTTCCCAGTTGGAGCAGGAGAGGATGCAGGGTCGACGTTGGTGTTTGGCGGTGCAGAAGTAGTTGGTGCAGTGTCGATATGCACTGAAGTAGGAGGTGGTGAGGTAGCATCATCTTGATCATCTATCACCCTGGCGTCAATTGTTGCAGCGGAGGAGGAGTAGTCAGAATCTTCAAGGGACGGAGTTCGACACAGAACATCATTCCTTGGAGGAGTGTGGTCAAACTTGAATCTTTCTGTGAAGCCATCGTCTTGAAGATCCGCTTCAGCACTCAACAAGGTTAAACTCTTCCATGACCTCTGACAGGTTTCATGAGCAACAAAGGAATTCTAGGTGGCAAGATTGCGAATGCGATTGATGTCCACCAAGAGGCTTTGCATCTGACGCTTCAGCCAGGAGTGATGCTTATCCTGTTTCTGATGGAGGGCCACCAGAAGATCTCGGTTATTGAGAACACGAGATTGCTTCTGAGGCCATTGGGCAATGGTGTTCTCAATGGCTTCGGTTTCAGCGTGTCGAGGTAGACGAGTACGGCCAGCCAGAGGATAAACGCGAGAGACTGCTGGAACTCCTTCAATTTGCTGAGTGAAGCTCTGGTGATCAGCGTTGTGAATACTAACAGGCTCTTTGGCAGGCTCTTGGTATATAGCTTCAGCTGACATATCAACCTCTGGCAAGAATATATGATGGTTGCGAGCAGAGGGCTGATAGGTGATAGCTGAATGAAGCTTGATGTGGCACATAATCCATGGAGCATAGAACTTCAGACCAAACAGATCAGATCCAGACATAGCCAACTGGCGAATGAAGAAATCTTGAGCATTGAAGCTGATGCCATTGAAGATATAGAAGACCAATGTCTTCATGGTGCCTTCAAGCTTGGCTGACGAAGAATGTCCTTTGACAGGCCATAGAGTACGCCTGATGATATGACAGATGGTGCGTGGCAGATACTCTAGGTCTTCAACAAAGAATTCCTTTGGATACTCAGCATCGCTTGGCAAAGGCTTCATCATGCTTAGCATCTGGCTCATGTTGGGCTTGCGCTTCTGAAAGATACTCTCCAAGGCTTCATTATGCAATTGACAACCAGGTTCATACAGGTCTCCTGGAGTGGGCAGGCCAGTAAGCTCAATGAGATCAAAGGCTTTGGCTTCATGCTGGACATTGCCTGTCATCCACTCAAGGACCCATGTCTTCGGATCTCTGCTCTAGCCTCGAATGTGGAGGGTTGCATAGATTTGCAGAAGCAGCTCTTCATTCCAATGCTCCTTGTCAGTCACAAAAGTGAGCAGGCCAACATCACGGAAGCAATCAAGAGCTTCCTCTAGACAGGGCAGTCTAGCAATAGCTTCAGTGTCAAGACGCATATGAGGGAAAATGTGCCCTTGATCATAGAGTACTCTTGAGTAATAACTGCGCTGCTAATGGCTCCAGAACCTATCTGATGATATTCTTGGCTTGGAATATGAGTTCTTGGTGCTGTCAAAGAATGTGTTGTGCGCAGTGAAGCTATTGGCATTGAATGACCCTTGGGCAATACCTGGAATCCTTGGCAGTCTTGGCTTAGGCTTCTGAATCTGAGGCCTGTGCTCAACATGATGGTTAAACTGAGGACCAGCAGCATGCGGTCCAGTAGCAGGTGGTGGAGTCAGAATGGGCCATCGGACAGTGATGAGCTGATCATCTTGGTTGTATGCTTGCTCAATTGTATGGGGCCTTGGAGGCGGAACAGGAGCAGAGGCAGTGGATTCAGGCTGCTGATTTGCTTCAGGTGCAGCACTTGCTTCAGGCGCCATCACTTCAGGCACCACTGTGACTTCAGGTGCCATATTTGCTTCAGCCATGACCACGTCATTGGCTTCAGTGTTGGTGGTGGCAGCCTCTGAATTTGTAACCTCCACTTCAGGAGCTGGAGGGTCGGACACGTTCTCCTCGAGAACAGGGGGTGTGGCAGCACGTGCTTCTTCTGCTTGGGGTTGTTCTTCTTCTTGGGGTGGTTCTTCTTCGGCTCATGCAGCTGGAATATCTTCAGCCGCTTTGGCTTCATATTCTGAGGGGTTCACAGTAGGAGTAGCGTCAGGAACAGATTGTTGCTCTTCTCCTTCCGGAACACTTGGGGTGACGACTTGAGGCCTTGGTCCTTTGCGAAGCCTGCAAAATGCTGGCGACGCCTGAGGGGATGGAGGTTGTTGGGCCTCAAAGTCTTCATCTTCAAGCACCGAACTGGTGACTTGAGTTAGTTGGGGAGTTTCTAGTGTATCTTGTGGGTGATGAGCCCACGAGTCATCCTGTGCAATTGGCGTCAATGGACGACCAATGCTGATGTGTTCGCTGTTCGTAAGAACAGGCGAAGATTCAATGTTGTACTCGATCTGAGGAAGGACTTCATCATCTTCAACATTGTCATGAGGACCAATGTCTTCAGCTGGGGTGGGGTCAACAGCTGGAATGTCTTCAGCCTCTGTGGGAGCAGGCTCATGGACTGTCATGTGACGTTCTTGGTGTGTAGATGCAGGGCGAGCAACTAATATGGGCTCGACAAAGATAGGCTCTGTGGAAGCAGCCTTATCCTTCTTTGTCTTGCGCTTCTTGGTGGGTGGAGCTTCATCAGTAGTTTGCTTGCGCTTGCGAGCTTCAGCTTCAGCCACCTTTGTCTTCTTGAGCTCTGAAGCAATTGGGGTGACCTTAGGCTTCGTGCCAGTCATGCTGGCAGGGAAGACAATGCGAGGCATTTCCTGCCTGGATTCTTCAGCTTCGTGCACATGTTGCTTCTTCTTTTTCTTGGCAGCCATCCTTGGGTCAATGCCAGGACGCCCAAGGGCCTTGCGCTTTTCAGCTTCATTATAAGCTTGAACGCATTTGGCAGCCAAGTCCTTGATTCGCTCACGAGAACCTTTAGCTTCATCACGCCTCTTGCGAAAGGCTTCCTTGAGCTCATGCATCATTACCTTGAAGTTCTAAATCTCTTGGACACTGAGCTTGTCCACATGCTTCTTGAACTGAGCCTTTTCATAATTGATCTTTTGCTTCAGCTCAACAATTTTCTGAGCCAGAGCTAGCTCAGAAGCAATGGCGCCATGGAAGGAGACACTGAGGCCAACTGGAAGCTGCAGATCGTCGAAGCTGAGGTTGGGGGTGTCAAACCATTCATCAATGAAGTTGTTGAGCACTTCCACGTCGAAGAGCGGCAAATCATTGAAGATTTCTGCATCTTGCTTGCTCTTGATCAATTGCTCTAGAGCATCATCACCAAGATCCTCATCGCTCGAGAGATCAAAGGCTTCATTGGCAGTCTTAAGAACAGTGTCAGGAGTGAGAGCTGGACTAGGGTTGTGCGAGGGCTTCTTCCTTAGCTATCTCCTCTTTGAGATGCGAGAGTGCTCCTTAGACTGCACACTTGGTGCTGGTGGAGCAGTGGCCAAAGGCTTCACTCTAGAAGCAATTGGTGGAGTGGTCTTCGAAGCCTTGGATTTCTTCTTCTTCTTCGGCTTCGGGGTTGCAGGCGCTTCATCAGAATCAGCGTCATCTGCAGGTTGATCCACATTCGCCCCTTGAACCCTGATGTGACTGATGAGGCCTTCTAAGTTGTAGAAAGGCCCAACCAGGTTTGGTTCAGCTTCGCGCGTGCCAATAGCACGGGGCGCAGAGGGGCCAGGATTGAAGTATAATCCCCAGTTCTTCCTGTTCTCTTTGGCTGAGTTCTTGGCATATTGAAGATTTCGCTTGAACAAATTGTCGTCGCGACACCAGAGCAGAGAAGTAGGATCAGCATCAGCAGGTTGAGGCCCTCTGACCATGCAAGGGTAGAAGCCTTGAGCAATGGCTTCAGCTCGAGTCTCGGGTGGAAGATTTTTATAGGTAATATCTCCCCATGGATGCTTGATGGCGTTCTTTTCAGCATACTCTTGGGTCACGAGCTTGTACTTGAACCACTGTTCATCCCAATATCTCCGAATCCATTGGATTCGGTTCTTCCTCTGATTGTAATCCTCCTTTGGATCAGTGTCGGGGTATTCGGATCGACACCTATGGGATCACAAGAATCCCTACTACGGTTGCGGGGCGCGGGGTTGAGAGAAGAGCGGATCTAATAGTCAGGACACGGTACCTTTACCCAGGTTCGGGCTGCAAAGATGCGTAAAACCCTACTCCTGCTTTGGTGGATTATATGTTGGTGTTCTTCAGGTAACGAGGAGCTCCAAAAGAGTCGTGAGGAGTTCTAAAAAGCCGAATCCTCCTCCTGGTCGCCTCGGGCCACCTTTTATAGGAGAAAGGGGTCGCCACAGTGGCACACATGAGGTGGAAAGGGTATAGTGATGCGACGTTATCCCTCGCATCACAGGACAAGGTGCATTTAATGTGCCCAGCTTAGGTGTCCTCGCTTTATCAGGGACGAGGGGAGACGCCTGTCTTGTCCGTCGCCGCCCCTCTTTGTGTTGACACGCGCCCTGGCCAGCGGTGCCTGAGGTGCCATGTAGGCAGACAGGCAGCTGAGGTGGCGTTACGGCGGGTCTCCACAAGGATCCATGGGTTGCCATGCAGGAGCCTGTCCAGCTGGTCGGGTCGGCAGCTGCATGGGTCGGCGGAAGCCCAGTTGGTGCGGGTCTGACGGTGGCCCCGTGGGTGTCCTCGGCAATGGCCTTGCCGGGGCCCCGGCAAGGGTCTTGCCGTGGCGCCTGCTGTCATCCCCGGAAGGTGCTTGCTGGGGGCCTTGTAGTACTCCTTGGCTGAGATCCCGCCAAGGGTCGTCGTCTTCTTAACTTGTATCTGATCTTGGATGTCTTCACAAAGATCTGCATGCCACCACGGGGATATCTCCCGAATCCTTGCCCCATGGGGGCGGAGGACTCAAGGGTGATCCGCTCCGTAGGCGCGGGGCGAGCTGCCGCGGCAAGGGTCTTGCCAGGGCTGCCAGGCCAGCCCCGGCAAGGATCTTTCCAGGGGAAGCTGCTTCGTCGCTTTGCTCTTTGTGGTCTTGTTCTTGGCGTTTGCTCCAGTCTCCATCAAGCTTCGATTTTGCCCCCGCTCGCCTCCCTTGCCATGCTTGGTGTGGTGGTGCCCGTGGCTCAGACTGCCCGTCAACAGTCATAGGGGTACAAACAGTTTACCCCTCTTTTTGTACACCGACAGGAGCCTCCGGGCCTGGGCCACGCATAAGCGCGACACGTAGTTGGGCCAGGCCCAGAACGGTGCGCGGGCAGGCGGCGTAGTTTTCACCATGGTAAAATTTTCCGCGTGTTGCGCCTCCCACGACCCGCGGCGCGGGGTGGAGGGGCGTACGTGACATGGGCGGCATGCGTGGGGCGGTTTCCGTAGGCATGCGTCACGTCGCAGTAAATGCGAAAGAAGTCGGCCCGCGTTTTCCCCATAAAAAGGGAATAACCGCGAGCGCGCTGCTCACTTCCCCCATTTTCTCTGCGCCTCTTCCAATCCCAGAGCCACTGTTCCCTCTCTTCCTTCCTTCCGAAGCCTTCGCCGTCGCCTGTCGTCGTTGCTTCGCCATCCCCTTCCCTCAGCCTTCCCGATCAGCCGCTATGGCGTCCAAACCCACCAAGGGCAAAGGGGCGGCCAAGGGTGCCGGGCCTGCGGCGCCGCTGGAGGGCGTGTTTATGGGGGATCGGACGAAGGCTGCTATCTTCATCCCGTCGTCGGTCGATGTCTTCGAGCTCCGGGCTGCTTTCAAACCCCTTTGGGGGGCGGAGACGGGGGACCGGACGAAGAACTTGGGCCATCCGGCGACGCTCGTCATTTCGGCCGCTTGCGCCCCGCCCGGCTCAAATCGGTACCCCTTCTTTGTTGATTACTTCTCTTGCGGGTTGTGTACTCCCTTATCCGACTTCTTCTGCGATGTCATGCACACCTTTGGCTTCCGTCTTTTGGATTTTACCCCAAATGCGGTGGCGTGCATGGCTTTCTTCGCGCACCTCTGCGAGGGCTTGGTCGGAGTGCAGCCCAACACGACGCTCTTCCGCCACTACTTCATCCCTTGGATCCAGCCGGGAGGCTCAGTCTCCGGAGGCATCGCCTGGATTATGAGACCCAAGGTGGTGTACCCGGAGGGCGCCGTGAAGGAAAGGTGGTACCAATGGCGTGGCCGGTGGTGCTAGATTGAGGAGGACGAGCCGCCAACATTCTGCAGGGTCCGCCGGGCACCGCCGGTCCGCGGCAGTGACTGGAGCGACGTCGACGCCGCCGACGGGAGGCTCACTGTTGCCGTCACCAGGATCACCCGGCTCGTCCGAGCTGGACTCACCCTCGGGATGATCGGGGCGAATTTCATCCGCCGTCGGATCGCTCCGCTGCACAAAAAGGGAAGGCCAGCCTGGCTCTTCAGGAACCCGGCCGATGTCATGCGGCTCCGCCCTGGCCTCAACCACAACTTCACAGTGATGGGACACGCCCATTTCTGCCAGCGGCTCTTCCAGCTGGATGTGGGCCACGGTGGCGAGGTAGAGCGGACCGGCAAGGCTGCGAAGGTTGCCGCAAAGGCCGGCAAGGCCATCAAGGGGCAGTTCTTCAAGCTTCCAGCGGGAGTAGTCCCGCTGTGCAACAATTCGCGCCAGTCTGAAATCATCGCCATGATGCTGGAATGTAGCGCGCACGGCCCCGTCCCGAGCTGGCGGGAGCCGGAGGACGAGGTCGTGCAGCAGTTCTTCGATTCTCTGGTCAAGGTGTGCGTCAACCCTGACGCCGAGCGGCGGCTCATCAGGGATACCACCCCGGAGGAGCTGGACTACATCGCCGCCAGGGCGAGGGAGGCGCAGCTCATCAGGGAGGCCGGCAGCGCCGGAGGCATGGAGGATCAGGACGCCGCGGCTGCGGAGGAGGAGGAGTTCGCCTAGTGGGCGGCGGCTGCCGGAGAAGCCAGCAGCGCCAGCACCGAGGCTCCACTGGTTGACGACGCGGCCGACGAGTCGTCGTCGTCGGAGGGTGCGGCGGCTGGCCTGGCACCGGCCAGGGGAAGAGGGCGAGTCTTGCGGCGGGCTTGTTCCGGCGAGCCGGTCCGGCTCGGCAAGACTGTGCAACCTCAATTGGCCCTGGAGGGGTCCGGGCGCCTCACGAGGGCCACGGCGGCGAAGAGGTCGACGAAGGCCGCCGAGAAGAAGAAAACGACAGCTTCCTCTTCGTCGAGGCGCGCACAAACTCCGCTCCCTTCTTCGCCTCCCTCGGCAGACGTCGATTCGGAGGGTGACGCAGAGTTCCCCTTCGACCTCGGGCCCCTCAGCCCGAAGAGGAAGAGGAAGACGGCAGAGGAGGAGGAGGAGATGGACGACGAGTAATTATTCCATTCTTTTTCGTCGTCTCCATCTCCCTAGACCATGCTCTCATCTTGACTTGTTATTGCTTCTTCAGGGACGCAGAGACATTGGCCCAGAGGGTGAAGAGGGCCAAGGCTGCAGCGAGCAGCCAGCCCCCGGCCGGGGCTACAGAGACACCATTGGTGGTGTTGAGCAGCTCCGACGGCAGCCCTCGGCACAGCCCCCAGCGTAAGCCCGCTAACCTCTTTTCGCTCGACACGCAGTAGGTATTCGATGCTAAAGGTGCTGACCTTGCCGGTTCTGTAGGACGGGAGCAGTAGCAGGAGGAGCCGTAGGGGGCCACTCCCAACACACCACCCCCATCGACCACGCCGCCACAAGGGGCATCCCCGGCAAGGGCACAAGCATGGAGCCCACACGCATGGAGGAGGAGGGGGACTTGGGCACTGGCGGCCCGCCCCCGGCGTCTGACACCGGCGGGGAGGGAACTTCCGCTTCACAGCCCGGCGCTGGTGAGTCGCCTGTCTTTTGTCTTTGTCTTTCCCTTGCGCTTTTTCTTGACTTCATTATCCCCGTAACGGCCCAGGCCCCCCTTCGACAGATGTGGAGGACGTGGACGCCGTCATCAAGGAGGTTGCTGAGGATGCCGTGCGGAGGCCGACAAGGTCGCCTCTGAGAAGGCCGCCAAGGACGCCGCCGGGGCCGCCGCGGACAAGGCTGTTGAGGATGCCGCCAAGGGCGCTGCCGAGGGCACCGGCGGTGGGCCTGTGATGTCTACTACACGCTTCTATTCCTGTAGACAGTGTTGGGCCTCCAAGAGTAGAGGTTTGTAGGACAGCATCAAATTTCCCTTAAGTGAGTAACCCAAGGTTTATCGAACTCAGGGAAGTGGAGGTTGAACGTACCCCTTTCAAGCAACCCTGCAATCAAGATACAAGAAGTCTCTTGTGTCCCCAACACACCTAATACACTTGTCAGATGTATAGGTGCACTATTTCGGCGAAGAGATGTTAAATGGCAAGTGATATGGATGGCAAAAGATGTATTTGTAAATCTGAAATAAAAAGTGCAGCAAGCAAACAAGTGGTAAACGTGAGCACAAATGGTATTGCAATGGTGGAAACAAGGCCTAGGCTTCATACTTTCACTAGTGGCAACTCCCAACAACATTAACATAATCGAATCACATGATATTTCCCATAATGGAGACGCACTCGGAGGTCATTCCTTTGTGGTCAAGAGAGGACGAGAATTATGTAGGCCTACAAAAGCACACCTCTAAGTTCGTAGTTCTCAATCTATGGACTTCCCAATGTCACCTCGGCCATCCAAAGAGAGTACCACAATCACCACAACATATCTCAAGGATAGTCAAAGACAAGCACCAAGAGACTCTCAATCTTCAATCAACACACAAAAGAGGAAATCACTCATGAAAATATTCTTCTAATCCATGTCCAATAGACCGCTGTCACCTTGGTCTCCGGGATTATACTAGATAAAGACAAGTGAGTACATCAATCCAATACATAGAGGAAGGGGAAATATCATGGGATCACCCTAGATTAACATAGCCTATGATCACAACAAAGATCACATCATGGGAGAGTGAATTGACCACATAGCTACTGGTAGAAACCTCAGCACCGAGGAGGAACTACTCCCGCATCATGGAGGGAGGAAGCAACGTCGATGGAGACGAATCCGGGGGCACTTCCCCGTCCCGGTAGGATGCCGACACAGGAATTCTGGTCCCCCGAAACTTGGTGGCGATGGCGGCGGAGATCGGAATAGCTTCTGGAGAAAAGGGGTATGGAATAAGGGTTTTCGCGACGCGAGGTAAATATATGCGAAGGAGGGTCACCAGAGGCGGAGAGGGGGGCCCAGGCGCCCCCCCCTGGGCGGCCAGGGGTGGGGCCGCCTGGGCTGGCCGCCTGGGCTGCCCCTGGCTCCCCTCTGGCCCTGCTTTGGTTTTTCTTGAAGCTCCCGGTACGCTGATTTTTCCTGTATTTTCCCGGAATTTTTAGGGCACTTTTAATATGGGGGAAACCTGAAATAGAAAAACAGCTAAAAACAGGAACTGGCACTGTGGTGCACTGAGTTAATAGGTTAGTCCAAATATGATCAAAAGTGTATGGAAGTGCATAAATATCATAGCAATATCACACAAAAGAAGCATGGAGCAAGCAGAAATTATAGATACGTTTTGGACGTATCAACATCCCCAAGCTTAATTCCTGCTCGTCCTCGAGTAGGTAAATGATAACAAGTATAATTTCTGTGGTGACATGCTACCAAAGAGTCTTTCACAATCGCATGACAAATGCTTATTGAGATAATGAATCTTTAGTAATTAAGTTACCTCATGAGAATATCAAAAAGAACTGAAAGTTTACAATATGATACTGAAACACCCAGTAGATTTGTAGTGAACATGGTGTGCAAACATGACAAAGTGATACCTCGCTTGCCCCCTTTAGTGAAGCAAAATATAAATGCAGGGGCACCTCTGAAGTTTAAGCGACGACTAGATACAATGATTTCAGTATAAGCGATATCTCAATCATGCAGAAGACAATGGTACTTTGGGACAATGCACATTACACTCAGAATGACAATCATGCTCTCAATAGTTGGTGCTTTGAAGAAAGAAAGTGGAGACTCTCGAACCGTGGATTTTGATGGCAAGGTTAAAAACCCATGGCTGGAAGCAAAGACTAAACAAGTACCAGAGCTCGTGGTTTTAAAAACAGAGATAAAAAGCTTTTGGGAGGTGCATAATTCGTCAACGAATGCTAGTAGATAACCCAATTACTTCTTATGCTGGACAAGATTCGAGGAACGGCTCCCACGGAGGGACGATCACATCCCCGTAATCTCCTTTGTTTATCACTGCCAGAGTTTTCTGATTTCTCATGAACAAAGCGTGAAGGAGGGTTTGTTTGTTGCTATTATCTTTTGTGAGCTGGGCGCACTCATGCCAGTCCCTCCTTGTATTAGGGGTTTGCAGATTAGACATGCAATCCCGGGGTAAAATTTTGTCCAATCATAAGAAGATCATGAATTACCTACTACTTCCTCATGAGCTAAAACAGAGGCACAAAAGAGAAATGCTTTTGAATAATTTTGAGATGGTACAAGAAAGTCTTTGTTAGGAATGGCAAGTAAATACCATATATAGGAAGGTATGGTGGACTCATATGGCATAACTGGTTTCAAGGATTTTGGATGCACAAGCAGTCAGTCCGCTTAGTACAGGTGAAGGCTAGCAAAAGACTGGGAGCGACCAACTAAGAGAGCATTGTCGGCCATAATCATGCAGAGCGACAAAGCAACATTGAATCGGGCATGGAAGTTATATCACTACTCAGAAATTAAAGATCATCAAGGCTTGATAGACTTTCTTTACAGTCTTAAATATGCGTGAGCATATGCCAAGTCAATCAAAATAAATTCTTGGAGGAAGATATCACTAAACCATACCACATCATAGGCAAACAAATCATGCTGGTACTTCAATAACACATTAAGAACCCCCAGCTATTTGAGACTAACCATAAGAAAACATGAACTACTAAGCACCATTATGCACATAGCATTTTTATCATAGACATATCAACCAGTGCCACAGAAGCCAACTTTCTTAACAAGATAAGCATGATAACTCAAGAGAGTTCCAGAAGCAACAACTTAAACAAAAGCTCTTAAAAAGATAAGAATGAAAACTAAGAGCTAAGCATGACAGCAGCTATGAAAAGATAAAGAACACACACAAGAAGTTACGCATGCAAGCCTATGTTGTGTTCTACAGTGGAGTGGAGCGTGTTTCTCTCCCAAACAATGAAGGCTAGGATCCAACTTGTTTAAGAACAGCAAGTAAAACTAAATAAACTAAAAAGGAAACTAAGAGCAAGACGCTCCAAGCATAGCACATAACGCATGAAGTGATTAAAATATAGTGGAACGAAAGACGAACTGATAATTGTTGATGGAGAAGGGGATGCATGGGGGCATCCCCAAGCTTAGATGCTTGAGTCTTCTTGAATATTTCTTGGGGGTGCACGGGGGCATCCCCAAGCTTGAGCGTTTGACCCTCCTGAATCTTCTTTTATCATCTTCCCTCGCACACTTGAAAACTCCCTTCATACATAACTCATCATAATCTGATTAGCGAGGTTAGTACCCACAATAAAATAATTTTTCCCTACTGGAAATAAGGATAATCTTGAAGAGCTACTGTTTCTCAAGATTGCCAAAAGGTTTTTGCAAAGAAAAAGCAAGCTCAAGGTTTGCAAAACAAAGAAAAGGCAAAACAGGACAGAATCTGTGAAAAACAGACCAGCAGGTAGTAAATAATTTTTTCGGGGTACTTCTGCCACTCAAATTAAAAAACTCAGAACAGACGCCCGAAAGCCAATTGTATAGAGTACGCTGTCAAAAAAATTCAAATCAAAAAGATGATCTGGTGATTTTATACGAATTTTTCTGTCCAAGGACAGAATCTGTTTTCTGGATAGCACGTCACAACTTTTGAACTTTCTTGCAATCGGAGGCTAAACTTGGCACAAAGCTGAAAAATAAAGATACAATGATGTTGCTACAGTAGTAACAAACATCAAGACCACTAAAAACTGAAAGAACAAACTGAAAGCAAAGATAACATGGGTTGTCTCCCTAGAGCTCTTTCTTTATAGCCATAAAGATAGGCTTAAGACTTTAATGATGCTCTCGTAGGAATAAGAGTTGAAGAACAAAAGAGAGCATCAAGAAGAAAATACCAAACACATTTAAGCCTAACATGCTTCCTATGCATAGGAATATTGCAATAGAATAATTCATTGAAGCACAAAGCAATAAGCATAGGAAGACAAAACAAGTGCAGCTTTAAAACCTTCAACATAAAGAGAGGGAACTTGATATTATTGAAATATCTATAAGCATATGTTCCCTTCTCATAATAATTTTCAGTGGGATCACGAATAAACTCAACAATATAAGCATCACATAAAGCATTGTTACCATGATCCACATGCAAAAAGTACTCTTACTCTCCACATAAGCATAATCTTTCTCATTGGTAATATTTGGAGTAGGACTATCATAAACAACTTGAACACTATAGATTAATTGTGTATTAGGAAGATGGTGTTCAACAAGGGAGTAATTCCCTCCATGATTATGACAAGTTTCATAAGGATAATTTCTCCTTATGTCATAGGTACCTTTATAATCACTATAGATTGGAGTTATAACATCATCATAGTAGAGAAGAGCATTATCATTGCTAGCAACTATATTTGTAAACATGTTGTCTTTATTCTTACTAGCAAATGAATTATCAATTATCACATCACTAGTGGGTAAAGGATTTGCAATCCTATCATCCCCAAGCTTAGAGCTTTCCATATCATCACTTTCAGAGTTGGTACCAAAAAGATTTTCAAGATCATAAGTAGCATTATCATCATTTTCCCAATCACAATAAGTAACATACATATCATAATCAAAATCATCTTCAATAGTACCTACGGACATATCATCAAGATGGTAATTAAGGCAATAAACTTCACCTTCTTCTTTAAACTTACAACCGTTAGGATAAAAGTTGATGGGAGGAATATGCTCAGGCCAGGTTGATACCCATTCTTCTTCCTTCTTGCTCCTCTTCCTCCTCCTCTTCTTTTTCTTCTTCTTTACCTTAGGAGGGAGTGGTTGGAGATGAAGCTTCTCCACATATCCTGGTTTATCATTAGAAACAATAGGGGAAACTTGGGAGAAACTCTCCTTTTTATTAGCAGAAATATAAGAGACATTTTTATACTTTGGTAAAGTTCCCTCCTTTCTAATCTTACTTATGTAATCATTTTTATGGCAATTAACAACACAATAGAGTTGGCAATTTTGTAAAGTGTTTTTTATTCCTATGGCATTAACATCTAGCCAAGAAGTCTTTTCTGATAACTCTTCACACATCAAAAATAACATAAGCTCATCATAAAGATCAGGGGTGATCATGTTATCACACAACTGGTTAACAGTTATGTTTTGAAAGTGCATGCATTGAAAATTAAAGTGACCCTCTATACAGCAAAGTTCACAAGTAAAAGGATAAAGGTCACACAATTCTCTAGCAATTTCATTTAAATCTTTGACCCAAGTGATTGTTATTTCATGCTTATGTTGCTTACAATACTTCTCTTCTTCAATCATAGGCCTTTCACAAGGTCTATCCACTCCACAAAAATTAACATGCTTATATAAAACTTCATTTTTAGGAATTGGATCATGCATGTTGCAATCATCATGAACAATTTCATTTTCTTTGCAAATCTCTTTAAAAGGTTCATGATGCTTGATCCAATCCTCCTTAGGCATATTAAGATGTGAAGCAAAAGATTTGAGGAAATCAACAAGGAGTTGAGAATCAAGCCCAAACTTAGCACTAAACTTATTAAAACTGGTAGTTTCAACAAAGGACTTAATGCAATCATACTCATAAATTATACCTGACTCTTTACCTTTGTCGATCTCCCAATTTTCAGTGTTACGTTGAATTCTTTCAAGGAGTTCCCATTTAGCATCAATCTTTTCGTTTGTGAAAGAACCCATAGAGGAAGCATCGAGCAAATCTTTATCCTGTCGAGAGAGCCTCGCATAGAAATTAGTAATAATCATATCTTTGGGGAGCCCATGGTTAGGACATTTTAGCATTAACGTTTTTAGTCTCCCCCAAGCTTGGGCTATGCTCTCTCCGTCATGAGGATAGAAATTATAAACATAATTCCTATTCTCATGGACTTCATGAAGAGGATAAAACTTGGAGTAAAAGAGAGACTGGATCTCTTCCCAATCCAGCAGGTGAGGGTCATCTAGTAGCCTATACTATTCCAATGCTTTTCCTTTCAGTGACAAGGAAAATAATTTCCTTATGACTCCATCTCTTGTCAAACCTGAAATCTTAAACAACTCACAAAGTTCTGTAAGTTTCAACAAATGAATACTAGGATTGACTGTCCCATCATAACAATCTTTCCTAATTATTTCAATTATCCCAAGTGGTATTTGGAACGGGATACATTCAGTAGGTGGAGGAGACTTCTCTACCACGGGTGTGGTAAAGCGGCCTTCCCCAAGCAGCGAACTAAGAGTGCGGTTTTCCATAAACATAACTAGTGAAACTAAAAACAAGAAACGAAAAGATTTAATTGCAAGATCTAGAGAAGGTACCTTCACTTACCTCACTTCCCCGGCAACGGCGCCAGAAATAGCTTGATGTCTACTACACGCTTCTATTCCTGTAGACAGTGTTGGGTCTCCAAGAGCAGAGGTTTGTAGGACAGCATCAAATTTCCCTTAAGTGAGTAACCCAAGGTTTATCGAACTCAGGGAAGTGGAGGTTGAACGTACCCCTTTCAAGCAACCCTGCAATCAAGATACAAGAAGTCTCTTGTGTCCCCAACACACCTAATACACTTGTCAGATGCATAGGTGCACTAGTTCGGCGAAGAGATGTTAAATGGCAAGTGATATGGATGGCAAAAGATGTATTTGTAAATCTGAAATAAAAAGTGCAGCAAGCAAACAAGTGGTAAACATGAGCACAAATGGTATTGCAATGGTGGAAACAAGGCCTAAGCTTCGTACTTTCACTAGTGTCAAATCCCAACAATATTAACATAATCGAATCACATGATATTTCCCATAATGGAGACGCACTCGGAGGTCATTCCTTTGTGGTCAAGAGAGGACGAGAATTATGTAGGGCTACAAAAGCACACCTCTAAGTTCGTAGTTCTCAATCTATGGATTTCCCAATGTCACCTCGGCCATCCAAAGAGAGTACCACAATCACCACAACATATCTCAAGGATAGTCAAATACAAGCACCAAGAGACTCTCAATCTTCAATCAACACACAAAAGAGGAAATCACTCATGAAAATATTCTTCTAATCCATGTCCAATAGACCGCTGTCACCTTGGTCTCGGGGATTATACTAGATAAAGACAAGTGAGTACATCAATCCAATACATAGAGGAAGGGGAAATATCATGGGATCACCCTAGATTAACATAGCCTATGATCACAACGAAGATCACATCATGGGAGAGAGAATTGACCACATAGCTACTGGTAGAAACCTCAGCCCCGAGGAGGAACTACTCCCGCATCATGGAGGGAGGAAGCAACGTCGATGGAGACGAATCCGGGGGCACTTCCCCGTCCCGACAGGATGCCGGCACAGGAATTCTGGTCCCCCGAAACTTGGTGGCGATGGCGGCGAAGATCGGAATAGCTTCTGGAGAAAAGGGGTCTGGAATCAGGGTTTTCCCGACGCGAGGTAAATATATGCGAAGGGGGGTCACCAGAGGCGGAGAGGGGGGCCCAGGCGCCCCCCTAGGCGGCCAGGGGTGGGGCCGCCTGGGCTGGCCACCTGGGCTGCCCCTGGCTCCCCTCTTGCCCTGCTTTGGTTTTTCTTGAAGCTCCCGGTACGCTGATTTTTCCTGTATTTTTCCCGGAATTTTTAGGGCACTTTTAATATGGGGGAAACCTGAAATAGAAAAACAGCTGAAAACAGGAACTGGCACTGTGGTGCACTGATTTAATAGGTTAGTCCAAATATGATCAAAAGTTTATGGAAGTGCATAAATATCATAGCAATATCACACAAAAGAAGCATGGAGCAAGCATAAATTATAGATACGTTTTGGACGTATCAGCCTGCCGGGGAGGCCGGCAAGGCCACAGCCGAGGAAGAGGCGATCGATGATCAGCCTTCTTCCTCCGCGGCCTCGGGCCCCGGCAAGTACCTGAAGGTGGGCGACAACCTCTTCGTCCATCTTGCCAAGGCGTTAAGCTCCTAGGCACCTGCCGGAGGGGAAATCCTTGATGGAGAAGTGCTTGCTGCCGCCGGGCTCGAGGTCGTTGATGAACCGGGTGCCGGCGGCGACGGCTCTCCAGAGGGGCAACTCTTCCGGGCCATGGGGGCCAACTTCCGGAAGCTTCAGGTACTCTACTGTGCTCGCCTGGACAAAGTTAAGTCCAGGGCGGCAGCAGTGGACGACGCGGAGGCGGACTTCCAAGTGCGCGTTGCTGAGGGGCAAACCTGGTTCCACCAGTCCCGCGAGGAGCAGAGGGTCTTCCAGGAAGAACTGGCCAAGCGTAACGCGGAGCTCATCATGAAGAAGGCCGACATCGAGAAGGCCCAGGAAGAGGCAGCGAACTTGGCTGCGGGGGCAGAGGCCGCCCGGAACCAGCACCAAGCCGCCCTTGATTCCCAGGAGGAAGACCTCTCCGCGCGTGAGGCGAAGCTTGCCGCAACACACCGCGGCAAGGATGAGGAGCTTGAGGCTCTTGTCGAGCGGCGAACTCGCGAGCTGGGGCAGAGGCACAAGGAGGCGCTCGATGCCCAGGCTCTGGCCCATGCCGGCAAGATACAAGAGCTGGAGGTGGAACGGGACGGGTTGAAGGAGCAGGCCCTCCGGCTGTCCGACGAGAAGACCAGGCTCAACTGCACCTTGACAAAGGCGCAGGGAGTGGTCATCAGCGGGACTGGGGAGCTCTCCGAGGCGCAAAACTCCATCAGAGATCTCAAGCTGAGGCTGGAGAATCTCGAGAAGACGTTGGCAGAGAGCTCTGCTCGGGAGGGGGCCTTGGCCAAGAGCCCGGAGGAGGAGAAGCAGCTGCGGGCAGACGAGGGCGCCTCCCACCAAGAATACGTGGTGGAGGAGAACAGGTGGATCAGCCGGCTGGAGGACATCGCCGGCAGGGTTACCTCACAGCTGGCCCTCATGGGGATGCCAAACGTGAGGTATGCCCCTGAATGGAGCGGGTCCATCAACGCCAAGCTGACCCTGTTCTTCAAAGGCGTCCTCAGCGCCTTGACTGATCTTCACTCCAACAGAATGGCCACGCTCGTCGGGGAGGCCCGGTGGCTCTGCCAGGGAGTCATGACCAAGGTCCTCACCAAGGTGGCGTTCTGGAACCCCGCCCTCGACTTCGAAGCCGCGATGGACAGTTTGCCGGAGGATGCCAACCTCACGGCGCTCAAGGAGCGCATCAAGCATGTCATCAGCCGCATCGACGAAATAAAGAGGGTAGAGGGCCAGCGCCGGGATTAAGCATCCCGTTCTTCCTTGCCGCTGCGGGTTCATGCCCAAGACAAATTTTATCTTTAGTTAGAACCGCAGCGATGGCGTGATGTAATATAACTTTGAAATATCTTTAGAATCATGCATGTTATTTTCCCGTTTGCTGCCTCTTTGTGTTTCCACCCTACGTCAACTGGGTCGGCTTGCCGGCGCGAAATACCCAAGGCGGCGTCTTGGGGACGGGTCCCCATTGGCCCGCCGGGTGAGCGTGCTACCGGGTTCGCCACCTTGCCGCTCTTAACGCAGCCGCTCGAACTGTCGAGTTTGACTCGAGTCAGAGTCGAGAGCTTTGTCGATTGCGAAAGGCTAACCTACTGTTTCAAACGCAGCCGTCTGAACTGTTGAGCGGACTCGAAACAGAACAAAGGCGTTGTCGATCGGGAAGGGCCCCATCTACGTGCATGTTTCTTTTTGCACAAAGAACGACAGCTTCGAGGATAATAACTTTAAATAATAGGATAGGAATATCCAAGGTTCGATGTAGCTTATATTTTATTTGCAGTCGCTCGAGCGCAGGTCTTCCGGCCTCCTCAAAGGGCCACGAAGACGAGGGAGCGTTGGGCCAGCCACTAGAGCCGATTCTCACAACTGTACCCCCTACCTGGCATGCCAAAGATGTCGGGGTATTCGGATCGACACCTATGGGATCACAAGAATCCCTACTACGGTTGCGGGGCGCGGGGTTGAGAGAAGAGCGGATCTAAACATCAGGACACGGTTCCTTTACCAGGGTTCGGGCCGCAAAGATGCGTAAAACCCTACTCCTGCTATGGTGGATTATATGTTGGTGTTCTTCAGGTAACGAGGAGCTCCAAAAGAGTCGTGAGGAGTTCTAAAAAGCCGAATCCTCCTCCTGGTCTCCTTGGGCCTCCTTTTATAGGAGAAAGGGGTCGCCACAGTGGCACACAGGAGGTGGAAAGGGTACAGTGATGCGAGGTTATCCCTCGCATCACAGTACAAGGTGCATTTAATGCTCCCAGCTTAGGTGTCCTCGCTTTATCGGGGAGGAGGGGAGATGCCCGTGTTGTCCGTCGCCGCCCCTCCTCGTGTTGACACGCGCCCTGGCCAGCGGTGCCTGAGGTGCCATGTAGGCAGACAGGTAGCTGAGGTGGCGTAACGGCGGGTCTCCACAAGGATCCGCGGGTTGCCACGCAGGAGCCTGTCCAGCTGGTCGGGTCGGCAGCTGCGTGGGTCGGCGGAAGCCCAGTTGGTGCGGGCCTGACGGTGGCCCCGTGGGTGTCCTCGGCAAGGGCCTTGCCGGGGCCCCGGCAAGGGTCTTGCCGTGGCGCCTGCTGTCATCCCCGGCAAGGTGCCTGCCGGGGCCTTGTAGTCCTCCTTGGCTGGGATCCCGCCAAGGGTCGTCGTCTTCTTAACTTGTATCTGATCTTGGATGTCTTCACAAAGATCTGCATGTCACCACGGGGATATCTCCCGAATCCTTGCCCCATGGGGGCGGAGGACTCTAGGGTGATCCGCTCCGTAGGCGCGGGGCGAGCTGCCGCGGCAAGGGTCTTGCCGGGGCTGCCAGAGCCGGCCCCGGGAAGGATCTTGTTGGGGGAAGCTGCTTCGTCCCTTTGCTCTTTGTGGTCTTGTTCTTGGCGTTTGCTCCAGTCTCCATCAAGCTTCGATTTTGCCCAGGCTCGCCTCCCTTGCCATGCTTGGTGTGGTGGTGCCCATGGCTCAGACTGCCCGTGCACAGTCATAGGGGTACAAAAAGTGTACCCCTCTTTTTGTACATCGACAATCAGTCTTGTACATCTCACTTAGATCAGGAGGCAAATCTTTGGAGGTGTTGCCACGGCGCTGTCTCCCACCCTTCCTAACTGTCTTGTCAGTTGCCATTGGCTTCAATCTGAAGGGCTTCAAACTGAATGGCTTCAACATTGGCAAATGCTCCGGTCTGCTGGTCAGACAGGAAATGGCTTCAGGAGAGTGAATGTGACGCTGCAAGAATTCTGCAAATGAATGCAGACCATGAGAACCAAGGGATTCTCCCACGGACATGTACTTGTGACAGCATTAGAGATGCGAGGGAAGGGGAAGAGGTCATATGCATTCTTAGAAGTTTTTGAAGATAAATCAGTTTAGAAGACTTTGACCTCATAGCGCGAAGACATTCACTTATATGATGAGAGTTGGTTCCAGATTTGTACGAATTTCATGAATAGGTACAAGTGAGGAATCTAACTATGTTTGAAGCATATGTGAATGTACTAGGCAAGATATGAGATGCAGACATGATAGATCTATATATATATATGTGTAGGCAGAAACCTCTTGTGGTAAAAGTGATGAATCTTTCTGGATCAAAAAGATGGTAAAAAGGAGAGTTTAATTTACCACACGATGAACTGCTTAGACCGAGAGGAGTTGGATGCCCAGCAGTTCGATCTTCCGTGCCCTAATTTGGCGACGGAGGACAGCTACGGCGACGGCGGAGTAGACGATGTCCGCGGCCGGCGTGAAGACGGCGTCGACGAGGTCGCGGCAGCGAAGCGCTTCATCGCCGGCGTCATCGAGAGCTAGCGGAGGCGCTAGGGTTGGTCGAGGTGGAGAGGTGGTAGAAGAATTTTTGACCATGATGGGACGTGCATTTATAAGCATGGGAGATGGCACAGCACAATTATGCAGGTCCCCCTGGCGGTTCACATCTGAGGGACACGTGGCGGTCATGTAACACATTGGGAGTTGTCCCACGATCCCACGTACACCACGACCGTCGGAGTGGTCGTTCCGGCTTCTCCGGATTTCAGGCATAAAGGATGGAGCATTAAAATGAGATTTAAAGTTTATCTCAGTATCTTCTGCTAACAAGAACACAGAGAAGATATTCGACAGTTCCAACAGAATGCATATGATTTGGACGGACAGAGTGTGAGATGAGGAATCATAGAGAGGTCAGGGTCCGATCACATTCACTTAGTTCAAAAGATTCAAATAAGAAGACATAGCTATAAGTGAATGCTGTAGAGAACAGAACACAACTCTCTCTATATATATCCTAAATGAAGATAAACCAAGTGTGAAGACATTGCAAATGTAACGCCACGAGAAACACTTCAAACAAGGATTTGGTGGTGGCGTTACCAACCGTATAAGAAGTATTAGACCCAGACACGACGCACAATTATCGTGGCGCTCTGAAGTCAAATTCCATGTTAATGTATTCACACTTAGAATGTAAGTCTTCATTGATTGAAGATATACTTTACTTCGTGTGTTGCACATCTAAGTCATCAATATGCATAAGTGTTAGGATGTGTGCCTGATTATAGTACATTTGAGGATTCTAAGATATTTAGCTCACACCGCAACTTGCAAAACCTTTTATCATCCAAGGGCTTAGTGAAGATATCTGCCAGTTGCTCTTCAGTGTTGACGTGTATGATATCAATATCTTCCTTCATGGCATTATCTCTGGGAAAGTGATGATGAATTTCAATGTGCTTTGTCTTCGAGTGCTGAACTGGGTCATTGGCAATCTTGATAGCGCTTTCATTATCGTAGTAGAGTGGCACATGTTTCAGATGGACGCCATAGTCTTTGAGCGTTTGCTTCATCCAGAGAAGCTGAGCGCAGCAAGACCCAGTAGCAATGTATTCAGATTCACCGGTGGAGAGTGATACACAGTTCTGCTTCTTTGAAGACCAATAGACAAGAGATCGTCCTAGAAAGTAACATGTGCCTGATGTAGACTTGCGATCAACTTTGTCACTAGCATAATCAGCATCTGAGAATCGAACTAGATCAAACTCTGAGCCCTTTGGATACCATAATCCTAGTGTTGGGGTGTAAGCCAAATATCGAAGTATTCGCTTCACAGCTAAGTGATGCGACTCCTTTGGTGCCGCTTGATATCGAGCACACATGCAAACATTAAGCATAATATCTGGCCTAGATGCACATAAATAAAGCAAAGAACCAATCATGGAGCGGTATACCCGTTGATCAAACTCTTTACCATTGGCGTCGGGACCCAGATGGTGTTTAGCTGGCATAGGCGTCGAGTGCCCTTTGCAGTCTTGCATTCCAAACTTTATCAGGCAGTCTTTAAGGTACTTCTCTTGAGATATGAAGATGTCGTTGCTTTGCTGATGAATTTGAAGACCAAGGAAGAACTTCAGCTCACCCAACATGGACATCTGATATTGCTTTTGCATCATGTGACCAAACTCATCACTGTATCTTTCGTCAGTGCAGCCGAAGATAATGTCGACCACATAGATTTGGCAGACAAATAGTTCATCATCATATGTCTTCCTGAAGAGTGTGTGATCTAGGGATCCAGGTTTGAAGCCTTTGCTCTTTAGGAAGTCTTTGAGTGTGTCATACCAAGCACGAGGCGCTTGTTTGAGGCCATACAGTGCCTTGTTGAGTTTGTATACCATATCAGGACGTTTTGGATCTTCAAAGCCAGGTGGTTATGCAACATACACCTCTTCTTCAATCCTTCCATTGAGAAAGGCACTCTTTACATCCATTTGATACAGAAGTATGTTGGGATGATTTGCATAGGCTAGCAGTATACGAATAGCTTCAAGTCTAGCCACAAGAGCAAATGTTTCATCGAAGTCAATCCCTTCGACTTGAGTGTATCCTTGAGCAACGAGACGAGCTTTGTTTCTGACCACTTGACCATGCTCATCTTGCTTGTTGCGATAGATCCATTTTGTGCCTATTATGTTGTGCTTGCGAGGGTCAGGATGCTTGACAAGTTCCCGCACGTTGTTCACCTCAAACTGTTGAAGCTCTTCTTGCATTGCTTGAATCCATTCGGGTTCCATAAAAGCTTCAGCAACTTTCTTGGGTTCAGATATTGAGACAAAAACAAAGTGCCCACAGAAATTTGCAAGCTGTGTTGCTCTTGAACAAGTAAGTGGACCAGGTGCATTTATGCTGTCAATTATCTTCTCAACTTGTACTTCATTTGCAACACGAGGATGAGCTGGACGAAGATTTTGCTCTTGCTCTACATTGTCATCGTCAGGAGGGTTGTCTTCAGGCTGAGCATTGTCATCAGGTTGATTTGGAGCGGAAATGATGAGTTCCTCGTCAGGTTGTGCTTCAGAAGGCATGATCTCACCGGTTCCCATTAGCTTGATAGATTCATTTGGTGAAGCCTCATCTAGCACATTTGGTAGGGTCTCTCTTTGTGTACCATTTGTTTCATCAAACCGCACATCCACAGTTTCAACTAGTTTATAGAGAAAGATGTTGAAGACTCTGTAGGAGTGTGAGTCCATTCCATATCCGAGCATGAAGCCTTCATGTGCTTTTGGTGCAAACTTTGACTTGTGATGTGGATCCTTGATCCAGCACTTAGCTCCAAATACTCTAAAGTAACTTACGTTAAGCTTCTTTCTAGTGAGGAGTTCATAGGACGTTTTCTTCAGAAGCTTGTGAAGATAAACACGGTTGATGATATGGCATGCAGTATCAATAGCTTCAGGCCAGAACCTTCTTGGTGTCTTGTATTCATCGAGCATCGTTCGAGCCATCTCAATTAGAGTTCTGTTCTTGCACTCAACGATCCCATTTTGCTGAGGTGTATACGGGGCTGAGAACTCATGAGTGATTCCCATTGTATCCAAATAAAGATCAAGGCCGGTGTTCTTGAACTCTGTGCCATTGTCACTTCTGATATGCTTGATCTTGACGCCATAGTTTTTCATGGCACGGTTGGCGAAGCGTTTGAAGACATCTTGCACTTCAGTCTTGTAGAGTATTATGTGCACCCATGTGTATCTTGAATAATCATCAACAATGACAAAGCCATAGAGACAGGCTGTGGTAGAGAACGTGGAGTAGTGAGTAGGGCCAAATAAGTCCATGTGAAGTAGCTCGAAGGGTTTAGATGTCGTCATGATTGTCTTCGAGGGATGCTTGGCCCTAGTCATCTTCCCAGCTTCACAGGCACGACATAGATGATCTTTCTTGAACTTGACGTCCTCGATGCCTATGACATGTTTCTTCTTTGCGAGAGTGTGCAAGTTCCTCATGCCGGCATGTCCTAGCCTCCGATGCCAGAGCCAGCACTCTGAAGCTTTTGCTAGAAGACATACGGCTATCTGTGGTCCAGCTGAGAACTCTACCATATACAGATCACCTTTTCTATATCCTTCAAATACTAAAGACTTGTCAGATTCCATTAGTACAAGGCAACGGAATTTACCAAATATCACAATCATGTTTAAGTCACAAAGCATTGAGACAGACATTAAGTTGAAACCAAGAGATTCAACAAGCATGACTTTATCCATGTGCTGATCTCTTGATATTGCAACTCTACCTAGACCCAACACTTTTCTTTTTCCAGTATCAGCAAATGTGATGTGACTCTTGATAGATGGACGTAAGGTTGAGTCCATGAGAATATTTCGATCTCCAGTCATATGATTTGTGCATCCGCTGTCCATAATCCATTCTGAAGACTTTGGTGTCACTCCCTACAATGCAGTTAGGAGGATAGGCTTCACCAAAAGCCATTATGAAGCATAAACATTTGGCATATAAGTGGATTATGAATGCTTAGATTCAAGTTAGGACTGATAGGATGATTAGCAAGTGATTCATGAACAGAATGAGCAGTAAATCATTTGGGCATTTGATCTTGTGCCCTACAAGTGTTTTAGGTCCCCAGCAATATCATCAAACGCCTTTGATTTTCGGCTGGAGACCTTTCCCTGTAAGAGAAAGTTAGTTCTTCTTAACCACCCACATCTTTAGGGGTGGCTTAGAAGCAATGAGTCTAAGAGCAGCATCAGAGAATTTTGGCTTTGAAGCCCTAGCAAATAATCTTGCAGGAGGAGAATAATACTCATAAGAGTAAGAAGAAAAATTCTTTGTTTTATGAATATAGCAGTTTGACGAAACACGCTCATATTCATGGGTCTGAGTATGGTTTCCCTACAAAACATTCGTGTTAGGGTGACTCAGATGAGTCCTTTGTCTGTATGAAGCCTTAGGACCATATGAAGCCTTTGGTCTGGGGTTTGTCTTCTTTCCAAGAGGTGTCATGATGACATTTGCTGGAAGTTTCTCAAAACAACCTTTGGGTACCCAGATCTTCTTCATAGATGGCCCGTTCCTGCAGTTAGTACCAATGTACCTGGCAAACACTTCACCATTTTGATTCTTAAACAGTTTATAGTTTGCATCAAAGGATTCATCAATGATAAGAGGATTAGCACAAGTGAAGCCAGATAGGGTGGATGGATCCACTGAAGGTTCCTTTGCAGCAACCCATGTGGTTTTGGGATACTGCACATGCTTCCAGTATGAACCATCAACATTCATTTTCCTGTCGAACCCAACACCCTCTTTCTTAGGGTTTCGGTTCAGTATCTGCTTTTTGAGGACATCACATAGAGTCTGATGCCCTTTGAGGCTTTTGTACATCCCTGTTTCAAGCAAAGTCTTCAACCTAGCATTTTCATCAGCAATAGTAGTGGTATCCTCAACAAAGGGGTTAGTTACCACATCAGTAGTTGAAGATATTGCAACAGTGGCAGCAGTAGAACATTCAGCAACAGAAGTAGCATTATCACGCTCAATGCATTTTAGACATGGTGGTTCAAACTCTTCCTGAGAAGCACTGATTTGTTGAGCAAGTAATGAATCACGCTCCTTCTGAAGATCTTCATAACATACTCTTAGCTTTTCATAATCAGATAAGAGAGTGTTATGATGACTTTGAAGTGTGGTTAACTTAACCCGAAGTCTCTGAAGACTTTCAGCTAAGTTTTTCGACTGATCCATTTCTTCACCCAACATATCATTGCTCTTATTAAGCATTTTTTGAGCCTTTTCGAAAGCAATTTGTTGTTTAGTGGTAAGGGAAACAAGTTTGACATAGCTGGGTCCAAATTCATCACCAGATTCATCATCACTAGACTCAGATGGATAGCATTCGGTTACCTTGGCACCTTTTGCCATAAGACATGGTGCAGAGGATGATGATTCTGGATCGAAAGTCATCGTCTTGAGAGATTCTTTTAAATCTTCAAACGCGGAATCATCACGAGTTCGATGACCCTCATAGACTTCAGAGAGACGGTCCCGGATAAGCTTCGCATGATCAAGATGCATGATGTTCCTGAACTGATTTTGAGACAGACAGGAGCAGATGACGTCCTTCACTGTGAGATTGAGAAGAGTGAATTTGCGAATGTCACCAGCTTCTGCCCTCTTGCATAGATTGGTACGACCAATCTTAGTGACGGTCCACAACTCACTGTTAATCGCCATGAGATGTTTCTTCATCATGGCCTTCCACTTGGGATACTCGTGACCGTCAAACATGGGGCAAGACACTGTCTTCATTCCCGCGATCGACATAGCTAAACTCCAGGTGGTTAAACCGAATCACACAGAACAAGGGAGTACCTTGCTCTGATACCAATTGAAAGTGCAGTATATCGACTAGAGGGGGGTGAATAGGCTATTTTTATGAAATACTTCAAAACATGGTAGTTTCGAAGACAAAAGATAAATCCAATCCTATTTGTATGCAGTGGAAAGTAGACTACACTGGACAAGCCATAGTCAGGTATTCAATGAAGTGAAAGCACGAAGACTAATAGCAGCTAGGCAGTAGGGATCAAGATGGAAGAAGGAATGAAGCCAATTAGAACAAGTAGACACTCAGTAGAGTCAATCAGATAAGGCATGCAGACAATGACTTCACAACATAAGACAGTAAGTAAAGGGAAGGAAATGATATAACCAGTAGCTCGGGGAAGACAGTGATTTGTTAGACCAGTTCCAGTTGCTGTGACAACTGTACGTCTGGTTAGGGAGGCTGAGATTTAACTCAGAAGACCGCGTCTTCACCTTATTCCCCTTTAGCTAAGGACACCTAGTCCTCACCCAATCACTCTGGTAAGTCTTCAAGGTAGACTTCCAAACCTTCACAGACTTCATTCACCGGCAATCCACAATGACTCTTGGATGCTCAGAACGTGACGCCTAACCGGCTGGAGGAAACACAACCCTCAAGTGTAATAAGTCTTCAGGTCACACAGACAGAAAGACTTCAGTGATGCCTAACACTCTTTGGCTCTGGGTGTCTTGGCTTTGTCCTCGCAAGGATTTCTCTCTCAAATGCTTCGGAGGTGGGTTGCTCTCAAATGACAAAAGCCGTGCAATAACTCTGAGCAGCCACCAATTTATGGTGTAGGGGGTGGGCTATTTATAGCCACTGGGCAACCCGACCTGATTTGTCCGAAGTGACCCTGGGTCACTAAGGAACTGACACGTGTTCCAACAGTCAAATTTCAAACACTCACATGGCAACTTTACTTGGGCTACAAGTAAAGCTGACTCAGCCAACTCTGGATAAGATTTGCTCTCGTTGTCTTCGCTCGAAGACATAGGATTTGGTTGAGCATCACTTCAGTCACTCTGAGTTAGATCACTTGGACCCCACTTAACAGTACGGTGGTTCCTATGACTCAACAAAGAAGAAAAGCAAACAACGAAACATCTAAGTCTTCGCGCTCCATAGTCTTCACACAATGTCTTCTCTTGTCATAGTCTTCAATAATATTATCTTCATATACTACCACTGATGTCAACGTCTTCATACATTTTAAGGGGTCATCTCTGGTAGGTAAATCGAATCAATGAGGGACTACTACTTGTGTTATCCTGCAATTCTCACAAACACATTAGTCCCTGAACCAGGTTTGTCGTCAATACTCCAAAACCAACTAGGGGTGGCACTAGATGCACTTACATCTATCAAGCCTGCCGTGAGGGTACCCTGGTGGCTATTGTAGCTGATTACCCAGGCCTCATTCCTTCTTCCCACGTAAGTACCTAGGACATATCTCATCAAAGAGAAGATTCCCAGCGCGCCTTACCCACCGTATTTTATCATACTAAACAGGGCCGGCGCTTCTCACGCCGAACTGTGCGAAGACCGTCATCTCAGAGGGTGACGCCTGCATCGGGTGAGGCCTCGAAGCGAAAGAGGACCGTGTACACCAGCGAACGTTCAAAGAGGTATGTTTGTTTTGACACACACTGGGTGATGAAGTCGGTATTACAACTTTCTGATTTTTTCCTTTTAGGAGGAATACACACTAGACTGTTTATGGTAATCATGCAAACCAAGCTCCAGCCAATCCGGCATCCGGTCCGTCAAGGGTTAATGTGGATTCAGTGCCGGATTGTCCCCACCAGGAGGATTCAGATGGAATGTCGGTTACTAATTCCGAAGTGGAGGTTGTGATGGTTCACCGGCGGCTAAAAGCAGCCATGCATGACCTACCTTTTCTGAGGAGGCGTTTAACGCCCTCAACATTACATATGCCTATATCCAAGACGCTCAAGAAAGACTCGCTGGAGCCACTCACCGGCTTTCAAAACATATGCGGGTAAGTGTACATTTTGATGTTCCCATGACAGTAGCCCCCGAGACTTAAAGCAGTTGGTACAACTGATTTGAGGATCGTTGTGTTTATACAGGTGCTTCAAGAAAAGAATAACTCCTTATCCAAGGAGCTAGAAGAGAGCCGGACCCAACTCGCCGAATTGGAAAGTTCGAGGAAATCCAGAAAGGATGCTGGTGGTAAGAACAATGGTGTTCGGATAATATGATATTTGCGCTGATCACTGAGTCGTTAAGTACATACTAATTGTAATACAGCAATAGGGCCGATGGACCAAATGGAGAGGGAGCTAAGGGCTGCTTTGGCGGACAAATTTTTTTCCAAAGGGGAAACAGCTACTGGCAAGCGTGTATTGACGCAAGCCATAGATAGAAGAAACCTAGCGCAGGATAAAAATGTTAGGCTGGAACAAGAGCTAAAGGACGTAAGAGCCCAACTCTCAAGCGCCTTGGAAGAGAACCGGAGGCTAAAAGGCGGCATGTTCAGTATGTCCCTTATACCTAGCTCTCCTTACAGTCCCTTATTTTGGAAGTTCTTCATAAAACTTTTCCTGCAGGTTTGTTAACTGGGCAGCCCGAAGGGGAGTGTTCGGTTTTGAGGGTGACGTGCTGCAAGAGCTTTCGAGGGTCCACGAGCGAGCTCAAAAGGCCATGAAGAATGTGGCCAGGGCTTTATGGCCGAGCGATTCGCCTCCGGAAACTATGGAGGACTTGGCAGACTTGTTCAAAGGGGCTCGACGCAATTCGAACTATGGAAAGCATTAGCAAGTCGCATGGGTGCTCGAGAAGCCTGGGCTATGGTGAATACGTGCTATACCCTTCTTGATCCAAATCGTATGGCCCGTGTGGGACCTCGAGGGTCCGATGGAAAAGAAATTCCTCTGTATTTGGTATATGACCAAGTAGAGATAGCTGCCAAGTTTTCCCAATAGGACTGTAGACTAGACAGTCTATAGAGGGAATAGAGAAAGAGTAGTCGTTTGATTCCATGTATTAATGTACTTTTACCATCAAACTTATCTCCTCCCAAATTCATAAAAAGGTTGTCATGGCCAACCATATGCTTTAACCTCCATAAACCCAAAGGCTGGAGTGTTCCCGAATACCATTTCTGTGGTAAACACGTGATATGTTCGGAAACCAGGCAATTCGGTCATAATTGCTTGAACAGACAAACTGTTTTCACGGAGTTATGTTATATTACTGTTTAACGTAAGAAACATCTTCCAGAGAGAATAGTTCTGTTAGGGGTTCCTTTCCATGGGTTAGCTTGCATACATATGCGGGCCTATGCTTTTAATCCTGTAAAAAAGGATTATAGGATGCCATATCCTGTGGTAGTTTAAAATACATTCTTTAAAAAGCGATATGTCGTGTATCTGCTGACAGATTATTCCTTAAGAGCACTAGCTTTCGGCTTCACCCAGTCTGAGGTACATGTCCGGATTACCCGACTGTAACAACCGCAGAGGTGCTCCCTTTACACCCTAGCCGAACAATCAAAAACGTAGGGTAAGCATAGGAGCCAGACAACCCAGCTTGGCCAGAACTTAAGTCATATTGGTGCATATAATGGCAAGGAAGGACCGTAAAAAAATAGACAACATTTTAAGCAAGAAGCTTTATTGGTAATGGGCTTCGTTAAAGAAGCCCCCAAGTATATTTGAGGTAGATACATTCAAAGATGTACTTATCCTGTGGCAATTCGGGTGAGCCGAATACTTGCCAATGAGAGAAAAGGTAAAAAAGAGGAGAAGGAGGAAAAAATAAAAGATAAAGGATAAGATCTAACTTAAAAGGAGGAAAAAGTTGCTACCGAACTATCCATAGAATCTTCGGAGCCTGGTAGCATTCCACGGGTTCGGCTCAAGGTGGTTGTCCTGTGCATTCCGAAGGCGATATGCTCTAGCAGTGGGTACTTCGTCAATAATGAAGTGGCCTTCCCATTTTGGTTTGAGCTTGTCCTTTTTATTCTCTGGAAGGCGTAAAACGAGTTCACCGACGTTGTATGTCTTGGCCCGCACTTCTCTGCTCTAGTATTGCCTGGCCTATTGTTGGTCAAATGCGGAACGGGCTTGCGATGTATCGCGCTCCTCTTCAAGTCCATCTAGGTCATCCTGCCGATCTAGTTCGACTTCTCTCTCCTCGTACATGCGCACTCGAGGTGAGTGATGAATAATGTCACAGGGCAGAACAGCCTCTGCGCCATACACCATAAAAAAGTTGTGTATTCGGTCGTCCGATTAGGTGTGTCCCGCAGCCCCCAGAGTACGGAGTCAAGCTCTTTGACCGAGTGCTTATCAGACTCCTGTAGGGAGCGCACCAGTCGGGGTTTAATGCCGCTCATTATCAGACCATTGGCTCTTTCGACTTGACCATTTTTTGAGGATGGTACACATAAGCGTAATAAAGTTTAATACATAACTTTGTACACCTATTTTTTACCTCGTCAGCTGTGAAGTTGGTGCCACTATTGGTGATAATTCTGTGCGGATACCATAATGATGTACTACACCGGATATAAAATCTATCACAGGCCCTGCCTCAGCTGTTTTTACCGGCTTGGCTTCTATCCATTTAGTGAATTTATCTACCATCACCAGCAAGTATTTTTTTTATGGCTCCCCCCTTTAAGGGGTCCGACCATATCAAGCCCCCAGACAGCTAAAGGCCAAGTAATGGGGATTGGTCTCAGAGCGATGGGAGGCATGTGACTTCGATTTGCAAAAAGCTGGCAGCCAACGCAATGTTGGACTAAGGTCTGGGCATCTGCTCGGGCAGTGGGCCAGAAAAAGCCAGCTCGAAAAGCTTTGCCTACGAGCGCCCGGGCTGCGGCATGGTGGCTGATGACCCACAAGTGTAGGGGATCTATCATAGTCCTATCGATAAGTAAGAGTGTCAAACCCAACGAGGAGCAGAAGGAAATGATAGGCAGTTTTCGCTAAGGTATTCTCTGCAAGCATTGAAATTATCGGTAACAGATAGTTTTGTGATAAGGTAATTTGTAACGAGTAACAAATAATAAAAGTAAATAAGGTGCATCAATATGGACCAATCCTTTTTGTATCAAAGGACAAACCTGGACAAACTCTTATATAAAGTAAAGCGCTCCCGAGGACACATGGGAATTGTCGTTAAGCGAGTTTTCATCACACTCATATGATTCACGTTCGTTACTTTGATAATTTGGTATGTGGGTGGACCGGTGCTTGGGTGCTGCCCTTACTTGGACAAGCATCCCGCTTATGATTAACCTCTATTGCAAGCATCCGCAATTACAAAAGAAGTATTAAGGTAAACCTAACCATAGCATGAAACATCTGGATCCAAATCAGCCCCTTACGAAGCAACGCATAAACTAGGGTTTAAGCTTCTTTCACTCTAGCAACCCATCATATAATTATTACTTCCCAATGCCTTCTTCTAGGCCCAAATAATGGTGAAGTGTCATGCAATCGACGTTCGCATAACACCATTAGAGGAAAGACAACATACATCTCATCAAAATATCGAACGAATACCAAATTCAAATGACTACTTATAGCAAGACTTCTCCCATGTCCTCAGGAACAAACGTAACTACTCACAAATAATATTCATGTTCATAATTAGAGGGGAATTAATATGCATAAAGGATATGAACATATGATCTTCCACCAGATAAACCAACTAGCATCAACTACAAGGAGTAATCAACACTACTAGCAACCCACAGATACCAATCTAAGGTTTTGATACAAAGATTGGATACAAGAGATGAACTAGGGTTTGAGAGGAGATGGTGCTGGTGAAGATGTTGATGGAGATTGACCCCCTCCTGATGAGAGGATTGATGGTGATGACGATGGTGACGATTCCCCCTACCGGAGGGATGTTTCCTCAGCATAACAGCTCCGCCGGAGCCCTATATTGGTTCCACCAAGGTTCCGCCTCGAGTTGGCGGCGCTTCGTCCCAAAAACTTCCTTATGATTTTTTCCAGGGTAGAAGACACCTTATACCAGAAAATGGGCATCGGGGGGCTGCCAGGTGACCCACGAGGCAGGGGGCGCGCCCCGCACCCTCGTGGACGGTGGGTGCCCCCCCTCTGGTGTTTTCTTCACCCGATATTTTTTATATATTCCAAAACTGACTTTCGTGGAGTTTCAGTACTTTTTGAGTTGTGCAGAATAGGTCTCCAATATTTGCTCCTTTTCCAGCCCAGAATTCCAGCTGTCGGCATTCTCCCTCTTCATGTAAACCTTGTAAAATAAGAGAGAAAAGGCATAAGTATTGTGACATAATGTGTAATAACAGCCCATAATGCAATAAACATCAATATAAAAGCATGATGCAAAATGGACGTATCAACTCCCCCAAGCTTAGACCTCGCTTGCGGAAGCCGTTATCGAAAAATATGTCCACATGTTTAGAGATAGAGGTGTCGATAAAATAAAATACGGACATGAGGGCATCATGATCATTCTTATAACATCAACATATATATTCACAATGTCAAGTATGAATCAGAATCTTCATTGAAAACTAACAAACTATGATCTTGGTCATTGAAGCAATTGCAATTTATCATAACATCAGAAATATTCAATATAAGAGGTATTCAGGAAGTCCACATACTCTTCCATCATTTAGTCTTTCACAATTGCTAACACTCATGCAATACTTATGGGTATGGAGTTTTAATCAGACACAGAGAAAGATAGGGGCTTATAGTGTCGCCTCCCAACCTTTTACCTCAAGGGTAATGTCAACAATAGTAGTTTATGATAACTTACATCCAATTGGGTATATATGTCAGGATCTTTCCAACACAATGTGCTTGCCGAAGGATAAAATGTAAAAAGGAAAGGTGAGGATCACCATGACTCTTGTATAAGGTATAAGGCAAGGACACTAGATAGGCCCTTCGCAGAGGGAAGCAGCGGTTGTCATGTGCTTTTATGGTTGGATGTACAAAATGTTAGTGCAAAAGAACGTCACTTTATATTGCCACTTGTGATATGGACCTTTATTATGCAGTCTGTCGCTTTTATTTCTTCCATATCACAAGACCGTATAAAGTTTATTTTCTCCACACTAATAGATCATACATATTTAGAGAGCTGCAACAATGATAACTTACTTGAAGGATCTTACTCAATCCATAGGTAGATATAGTGGACTCTCATGGCAAAACTGGGTTTAAGGATATCTGGATGCACAAGTAGTATCTCTACTTGGTGCAAGGAGTTTGGCTAGCATGAGGGGGAAAGGCAAGCTCAACATGTTGGAAGATCCATGACTATATACTTTATTTCGATATAAGAAAACATAACCCATTACGTTGTCTTCCTTGTCCAACATCAACTTTTTAGCATGTGATATTTTAATGAGTGCTCACAATCATAAAAGATGTCCAAGATAGTATATTTATATGTGAAAACCTCTCTTTCTTTATTACTTCCTATTAATTGCAATGATGACCAAAACTATGTTTGTCAACTCTCAACAACTTTTATTCATCGTACTCTTTATATGTGAAGTCATTAGTCCCCATAAGATCAATATGATCTCTTCGATTATTTTTATTCTTTCTTTTATTCTCTCATGATCATAGTGAGATAATCAAGCCCTTGACTCAATACTAATCTTTATTATATATAGATCACGGACTCGATTACATAGATAAGGATCATAAAGCAAAGCTCACAACTAGATCATACTAAACTTTATTCTACTAGATCAAGATATTACCAAAAGGATCAAACTAAGAAAAACAGTAAAGATAGGGGTGTGATGGTGATACAATACCGGGGCACCTCCCCCAAGCTTGGCAGTTGCCAAGGGGAGTGTCCATACCCGTGTGTTTATGTCTCTTTCTTCGGGAGTAGTGATGATGGAGTTGTTGATGATGTAGGCTTGTTGTCCATCTTCCAAGGCATAGGCTCACCCTCGTAGAAAGATGATTGAATCTCCGGGATCCTCAAATCTGCAGCCAAACTCATCTTCTTGAATCTATATTCATACTCACAGTTTTGGTTTTGCAGGTCATAGATCTGGGCTTGGAGGTGCTCGATTTTCTCGTGAAGCTTGAAGATGGCCTCCCTAATGTTCTTGGCATCCAGATTGTGGTTGTTGGTGAAATCCGTGATCATCATGTGGTTGGCGTTGAGTCCTCGTTCCACCATCCCCTGGCACTTGAAAATTTGTTGCTCCATTGCTTCGAGTCTTGTCTCCACGCTTCCGGTCCTCCTTGATCCCTCAACATCGCATATGTGCAGCACCCCCTCACGCACCTCAATGGTTTGAGGGTGTTGCAGCACCTCCGCGAGGTAGGGGTTGATGACTTTCTTGAAAAACTTGTCCTTAGGGGCGCTTGAAGACGTCATGGTGATCTAGATTTGTCAGAAACACAGCTCGAAACCAAAGCAGAGGATTTTTTCGTGGTACCGTGGTCAAAACCTTCGGGAGATTATATAATGAATTTTTACCAACTAAAAGAAGTATCGTGCAAGAAAACGGATTCCGGAGGGCACACCAGGTGCCCACGAGGCAGGGGCGCGCCCAGGGGGGTAGGGCATGCCCTCCACCCTCGTGGGTGCCTCGTGTCCCTTTCAGACTACTTCTTATTTTCCTATTTTCTTAAATATTCCAAAACGGAGGAAAATTGCCATTAGAACTGTTTTGGAGTCGGTTTACTTACCGTACCACATACCTCTTCCTTTTCGGAGTCTGAATCATTCTAGAAAGTGTCCCTTATGTATTCCTCCGGGGTTACAGTTTCAATAACATTGGTTTCAACATTTATGGGATTACCTAAGATATAATGTTTGATTCTTTGGCCATTCACCACCTTTGGATTTGTGCCTTCAAAGTTTTTAATTTTTATGGCACCCGAACGATAGACCTCCTCGATAACGTAAGGAACTTCACATTTAGAGAGAAGTTTTCCTGCAAAAAAATCTTAAACGAGAGTTGTATAGCAAAACATAATCACCTACATTAAACTCACGCTTTTGTATCCTTTGGTCATGCCATCTTTTAACTTTTTCTTTAAACAGTTTGGCATTTTCATAGGCCTCGGTTCTCCATTAATCAAGTGAGATAATGTCAAATAGCCTCTTCTCACCAGCAAGTTTGAAATCATAATTGAGCTCTTTAATGGGCCAATATGCCTTATGTTCTAGTTCAAGAGGTAAGTGACATGCTTTTCCATAAACCATTTTATACGGAGACATACCCATACGATTTTTATATACAGTTCTATAGGCCAAAAAGCATCATCAAGTTTCTCGGACCAATTCTTCCTAGACCTATTAACAATCTTTTGCAAAATTAATTTCAGCTCTCTGTTACTTAGTTCTACTTGACCGCTAGACCGTGGGGGGTAAGGGGATGCAACTCTATGATTAACATCATACTTAGCAAGCATTTTGCGGAAAGCACCATGAATAAAATGTGAACCACCATCAGTCATTAAGTATATAGGGACTCCAAACCTCGGAAAAATAACTTTTTTAAGCATCTTAATAGAGGTGTTATGATCATCACTACTAGTTGGAATATCTTCTACCCGCTTAGTAATGTAATCAACAACAACTAAAATATGTGTATACCCATTAGAGGAAGGAAACAGTCCCATATAATCAAAGCCCCAAACATCAAATGGTTCAATGACAAGTGAATAGTTCATAGGCATTTCTTGACATCTACTAATATTACCAATTCTTTTACATTCATCACAAGACAATTCAAACTTACGGGCATCCTTGAAGAGAGTAGGCCAATAGAAACCAGATTGTAGTACCTTATGTGCAGTTCTATCTCCAACATGGTGTCCTCCATAAGCCTCGGAGTGACACTTGCGTAGGATCTGTTCCTGTTCATGCTCAGGTACACAACGTCTAATAATACCATCTACTCCTTTATAAAGGTGTGGGTCATCCCAGAAGTAATGTCTTAAATCATAGAAAAACTTTTTCTTTTGCTGGTATGTGAAACTAGGTGGTATAGATTTAGCAACACTGTAATTAGCATAGTCGGCATACCATGGAGTAGTATGAGAAGCATTTATGATAGTTAATTGTTCATCAAGAAAGCTATTATCAATAGGTAGTGGGTCATCAAGATTATTCTCTAACTTAGACAAGTTTTCTGCAATGGGGTTCTCAGCTCCCATTCTATCAGTGATATGCAAGTCAAATTCTTGTAGCAAGAGAACCCATCTAATAAGTCTAGGTTTAGCATCTTTCTTTTCCATAAGATATTTAATAGCAACATGATCATTGTGATCAGTTACTTTAGAATCAACAATATAAGGCCTGGACTTATCACAAGCAAATACAACTACTAAAAATTCTTTTTCAGTAGTAGCATAATTCTCTGGGCACTGTCTAGAGTTTTACTAGCATATTGGATAACATTCAATTTCTTATCAACTCTTTGTCCTAGAACAACACCTACAACATAATCACTAGCATCACACATAATTTCAAAGGGTAAATTCCAGTCAGGTGGCTTTACAATAGGTGCAGAGATCAATGCTTTGTTAAGTATTTCAAATTCTTCTACACAATCATCATCAAAGACAAAAGGAACGTATTTTTGTAAGAGGTTAGTCAGGGGCCTAGAGATTTTTGAGAAGTCCTTAATGAACCTCCTATAAAACCCGCCATGACTAAGGAAACTTCTTATACCTTTGATGTCCTTGGGACACGGCATCTTCTCAATAGCATCAACTTTAGCTTTATCGACTTCAATACCTCTTTCAGAAATTTTATGCCCCAAGACAATACCTTCATTAACCATAAAGTGGCACTTTTCCCAATTCAAGACAAGATTAGTTTCTTCACATCTATGCAAAACTCGATCAAGGTTGCTCAAGCAATCATCAAAAGAAGTTCCATAAACGGAAAAATCATCCATGAAAACCTCAACAGTCTTTTCACAAAAATCAGAGAATATAGCCATCATGCATCTTTGAAAGGTAGCAGGTGCATTACATAAACCAAAAGGCATACGTCTATAAGAAAAGGTACCAAAAGGGCAAGTAAAAGTGGTCTTTTCTTGATCCTCTTTTGACACATGTATTTGAGAGAAACCAGAATAGCCATCTAGAAAGCAAAAATGAGTATGTTTGGATAATCTTTCTAGCACTTGATCAATAAAAGGTAAAGGGTAATGATCCTTTTTAGTAGCTTTATTTAATTTGCGGAAATCAATTACCATTCTATAGCCTGTAACAATTCTTTGTGGGATCAATTCATCTTTATCATTAGGAACAATAGTAATACCTCCCTTCTCAGGGAAACAATGGACAAGACTTACCCACTGACTATCAGCAACTGGATAAATTATACCCGCCTCTAGAAGCTTTAGTATTTCTTTCCTTACCACTTCTTTCATCCTAGGATTTAACCGTCGTTGATGATAAACAACCGGTACTTTCTGCAATTCTATTTCGTGTTGGCATAGAGTGGGACTAATGCCCTTAAGATCTTCAGGAGTATAAACAGTGGCAGCACGGTGCTTCTTCAGAGTTTTCAATAATTTCTCTTCTTCCCGCTCTAAAAGGTTAGCACTAATAATAACATGATATATCTTCTTTTCATCGAGATAAGCATACTTAAGAGTATCAGGTAATGGTTTGAGTTCAAAAAGGGATCACCCTTGGGTGGAGGAGGATCCCCTAGAATTTCAACAGGCAAGTTGTGTTTCAATAAAGGTCCTTATTTGAAGAATATTTCATATATTTCCCTTCTCTCATTCATATACATATCATTTTCATGGTCTAGCAGATATTGTTCTAAAGGGTCGTTAGGAGGCACAACAATAGAAGCAAGACCAATAATTTCATCCTTACTAGGCAATTCTTTATCATGGGGTTGTCTAAGAAATTTAGCAAAGTTAAAATCATGAGACATATCCCCTAAACCAATAGTAACACCATCCTTTTTGCAGTCTATCTTAGCATTAATGGTATTCAAGAAAGGTCTACCAAATATAATGGGGCAAAAGTAATCTTGTGGGGAACCAAGAACAAGAAAATCAGTAGGGTATTTAACTTTCCCACACAAGACTTCAACATCTCTAACAATCCCCATTGGTGAAATAGTATCTCTATTGGCAAGCTTAATTGTAACATCAATACCTTCTAGCTCAGCAGGTGCAATATCGTGCATAATTTATTCGTATAAGGAATGAGGTATTAAACTATCACTAGAACCCATGTCACATAAGACATGATAGCAATGATCTCCTATCTTGACCGAAATAACAGGCATGCCTACAACAGGTCTATGTTTATTTTTAGTATCGGGTCTGAAGGAAATATGCCCTACAGGCAATAATAAAGATGTTATTTGTATTTCATTATATCATGATAAATGTCTTTTATTAATGCTAGAATTATATTAACCGGAAACTTAGTGCATGTGTGAATACATAGACAAAACAATATGTCCCTAGTATGCCTCTACTAGACTAGATCATTGATAAAAGATGGCTATGTTTCCTAGCCATAGACATGAGTTGTCATTTGATCAATGGGATCACATCATTAGGAGAATGATGTGATGGACTAGACCCATCCGTTAGCTTAGAACTATGATCGTTTAGTTTTACTGTTATTGCTTTCTTCATGACTTATACATGTTCCTATGACTATGAGATTATGCAACTCCCGAATACCGTAGGAACACCTTGTGTGCTATAAAACGTCACAAGGTAACTGGGTGCTCATAAAGATGCTCTACAGGTGTCTCCGAAAGTGTTCGTGGTGTTGGTATAGATCAAGAATAGGATTTGTCACTCCGAGTGTCGGAGAGGTATCTCTGGGCCCTCTCGGTAATACACATCATAATAAGCCTTGCAAGCAAATGACTAATGAGTTAGTCACGAGATGATGTATTACGGAATGAGTAAAGAGACTTGCCGATAACGAGATTGAACTAGGTATTGAGATACTGACGATCGAATCTCGGGCAAGTAACATACCGATGACAAAGGGAACAACGTATGTTGTTATGTGGTTTGACCGATAAAGATCTTTGTAGAATATGTAGGAACCAATATGAGCATCCAGGTTCCGCTATTGGTTATGACCGGAGATGAGTCTCGGTCATGTCTACATAGTTCTCGAACCCGTAGGGTCCGCACGCTTAACGTTTGATGACGATCGGTATTATGAGTTTATGAGTTTTGATGTACCGAAGGTAGTTCGGAGTCCCGGATGAGATCATGGACATGATGAGGAGTCTCGGAATGTCCGAGACGTAAAGATTGATATATTGGACGACTATGTTCGGACACCGGAAGTGTTCCGTAAAATTTCGGAATTTACCGGAGTACCGGGAGGGTTACCGGAACCCCCTGGGGAAGCTATGGGCCTTAATGGGCCATAGGAGAAAGAGAGAAGGAGGGCCAGGGCTGGGCCGCGCGCCCCCCACACCTTGGTCCGAATTGGACAAGGAAAGAGGGGGGCGCCCCTTTCCTTCTCCTTCTCCCTCTCCTTCCTTCCCCCTTCTCCTTCTTGGTGGACTCCTACTAGGAATAGGATTGCAATCCTATTCCTATTAGGATTGCCTCTCCTAGCGTGCCATAGAGGGCCGGCCGGCCTCCCCCTTGCTCCTTTATATACGGGGGCAGGGGGGCACCCTAGGACACACAAGTTGATCAGTTGATCTCTCCCAACGGTGTGCGGTGCCCCCCTCCATAGTAACACACCTCGGTCATATCATTGCAGCGCTTACGCAAAGCCCTGCGACGGTAACTTCATCATATCCGTCACCACGCCGTCGTGCTGACAAAACTCTCCCGTGAAGCTCAGCTGGATCAAAAGCTCGTGGGACGTCATCAAGCTGAACGTGTGCTGAACGCGGAGGTGCTGTACATTCGGTACTTGATCGGTTGGATCGCGAAGAAGTTCGACTACATCAACCCCGTCACTAGACGCTTCCGCTCCCGGTCTACGAGGGTACGTAGACACACTCTCCCCCTCGTTGCTATGCATCTAGTAGATAGATCTTGCATGATCGTAGGAAAATTTTGAAAATACTACGTTTCCCAACAGTGGTATCAGAGCCAGGTCTATGCGTAGATGATATGCACGAGTAGAACACAATGAGTTGTGGGCGATACTAGTCATACTGCTTACCAGCATGTCATACTTTGCTTCGGCGGTATTGTGAGAAGAAGCGGCCCGGACCGACATTACGCGTACGCTTACGTGAGACTGGTTTCACCGTTATAAGCACTCGTTGCTTAAAGGTGACTGGCGGGTGTCTGTCTCTCTCACTTTAGCTGAATCAAGTGTGACTATACCCGGTCCTTGTGAAGGTTAAAACAACACATACTTGACGAAACATCGCTGTGGTTTTGTATGCGTAGGTAAGAAAGGTTCTTGCTAAGCCCGTAGCAGCCACGTAAAACTTGCAACAACAAAGTAGAGGAAGTCTAACTTGTTTTTGCAGGGCATGTTGTGATGTGATATGGTCAAGACATGATGAGTGATACGGTTTTGTATGAGATGATCATGTTTTGTAATGTTATCGGCAACTGGCAGGAGCCATATGGTTGTCGCTTTATTGTATGAAATGCAATCGCCATGTAATTGCTTTACTTTGTCACTAAGCGGTAACGATAGTCGTAGAAGCAATAGTTGGCGAGACGACAACGATGCTACGATGGAGATCAAGGTGTCATGCCGGTGACAAAGGTGATCATGACGGTGCTTTCAAGATGGAGATCAAAAGCACAAGATGATGATGGCCATATCATGTCACATATTTTGATTGCATGAGATGTTTATCTTATTATGCTTCTTATTTTTCTTAGTACAGCGGTAGCATTATAAGATGATCCCTTACAAAATTTCAAGGTATAAGTGTTGTCCCTGAGTATGCACCTTTGCGAAAGTTCGTCGTGCTGAGACACCACGTGATGATCGGGTGTGATAAGCTCTACGTTCAAATACAACGGGTGTAAGCCAGTTTTGCACACGCAGAATACGTGGGTTAAACTTGACGAGCCTAGCATATGCAGATATGGCCTCGGAACACTGGAGACCGAAAGGTCGAGCGTGAATCATCTAGTAGATATGATCAACATAAGATGTTCACCATTGAAACTACCCCATCTCACGTGATGATCAGACATGGTTTAGTTGATTTGGATCACGTGATCATTTAGATGACTGGAGGGATGTCTATCTAAGTGGGAGTTCTTGAAGTAATATGATTAATTGAACTTTAGTTTATCATGAACTTAGTCCTGATAGTGTTTGCATATCTATGTTGGTGTAGATCAATGGCCCGTGCTACCGTTCCATTGGATTTTAATGCATTCCTAGAGGAAGCTAAGTTGAAAGATGATGGTAGCAATTACACGGACTGGGTCCGTAACTTGAGGATTATCCTCATTGCTGCATAGAAAAATTATGTCCTTGAAGCACCGCTAGGTGACAAGCCCCCTCCCGCTAATGTAGACGCTTTGAACGTCTGGCAGGCGCAGTCTGATGACTACACGATAGTTCAGTGTGCCATGCTTTACGGCTTAGAACCAGGACTTCAACGATGTTTTGAATGTCATGGACCATATGAGATGTTCCAGGTGTTGAAGTTAATATTTCAAGCAAATGCCCGGATTGAGAAATATGAGATTTCCAATAAGTTCTATAGCTGCAAGATGGAGGAGAATAGTCCTATCAGTGAACACTTGCTCAGAATGTCTGGGTACTACAATCATATGACTCAACTTGGTTGCAAAGTTTACGAGGATAGTGTTATTGATAGAGTTCTTCAATCACTGCCACCAAGCTATAACGGCTTCGTGATGAACTATAATATGCAAGGGATGCAGAAGAGAATTCCCGAGCTCTTCGCTATGCTCAAAGCTGCGGAGGTAGAAATCAAAAAGAATCATGAACAATTTTTGGCATAGTAGAAACCATAGATCCAATATCACAATAAGCAAGGAAGTCTTGATTAGAGATACCAATCCTAACAAGAGGCTCCCAATCATTATCTATTTCCAAAATATCTCTCTTATTGGGTTTGGGTTTCTCTACTTTCATTAAGTCTAGAGCATCCATTCTCTTTTCAATAGTCACAAGTCTATCTATGATAGTATCAAAATTATGATCATAAACAAAGTAACTAGATAGACCATGTATAATTTCAAGAGCTCTAGCTTCATCACATTCTAGGAAATCTCCCTCGGCTATAATGTCAAGAGAGTGTTTACACCATTTAAAAAGACCATGGTAAAAATTTCTAAGCACAATTTTTATAGGTATCCAAGGCATAATTCTCCTATGTGCATCAGAAATTCTGTCCCATGCCTTCTTCATATTTTCCCCATCCCTTTGATGGAAATCTAGAACTTCTGATTCCCTGAAAGCACCAAATCCTAACATGTTTGGCTAAACAGAAAGGACTACTAACAGAAAGGTAAATAAATATTTTTGTGACTTTTTTTGATAAAAGATACTAAAACAAAAAAAACTGAAAGGTAAACTAACAAGACTAAAAGCAAAGGTAAAAGATAGCGTGCAACTCCCCTATCTTGAAGAGTGGAGTCCCCGGCAACGGCGCCAGAAATTGCTTTGCTAGGTGGCTTCTCACCCCTCGTTGGTTACCCCAAGTGGAAGGTTTGAGATGCAGTGTAGCAGAAGTTTTCCCTTGGTATTACCAAGGATCGATTTCCCAGAGACTCCCAGTTTCAACAAGAAGGTGTCAACTGCTAACGGCGCTGGATATTAGCAATCAACGTGGACCTGCACACAGATACAAATAACTTTGCTCCCAACGAGTACAGAGAGGATGTCAATCCCTCCGGCCTTGTAGTTTACAAAGGATCAAACGCAAGTGATAATAGTGATAGGTATAATTGCAATAGTAAGTAAATAGCGGAAAAGTAAATAGCGGATGTGATCAATGATGGTAATATGGACCGGAGTCTCATGATGTTCACTAGTGATGTCTCTCTCCCAAAAGACGATAAAACAACTATGTGAGGTAAAAGAATTAGAGCTGGGCAATTGACAGGACCATGTGCGCAAACCAATGCTGATTACATTGCAAGAAAGGTTGAGGTTCAAAGCATGGGCGGTACGCCAAAGTAAGTAGACCGAAATCCATCAATATCTACTACTAATCATCCACCTTGAGATATCTATCCAAAACATCTCACTGGTATTAAGTTGCGAGCCCCACCCATAGTGTAAACTCAATGCAACAGACAACTGCATTAAAAGAACTTTGGGTAAAGTAAACAGTCCTTGCAACCGCGGGCACAAGCACCGTTGTTTTCCCCCTTGTGGCAACAACACATCCCCTAGACTCATGTTTCTGTCACTCAAGCTAGTCATCGAGGGGCATGAACCCACAATCAAGCATAATGTTCCCTCTTGGAGTCACTACTTACTACTTGGCCAAAGCAATAAATAACAACGGAGAACATGCAAGAATTACTTACGAACATAAATATAAAAGAGGTAGATCAAATATATTACTCAAACACAATCTGAACATAATCTCATAATCCATCGGATCCCAGCAAACTCATCATAGCAACAGCATAAGGATTACATATGTGCCTCGATCATGTAGGGTAGCTCACGAGGACTAATTAGTGAAGCACAAGAATGGGAGGAGAACATCACATAGCTACTGGTCATGGACTCATGGTCCAAGGGAGACTACTCACAACTCATCCGGGAGGCGTCCATGGTGGTGGAGAAGCTCCTGGTGGTGATCCTCCCCTCCGGCAGGGTGCCGGGAAGGGTTCTCCTGGTGCTCCCGATCTTGGAAGCGGCGGCGGCGGCGGAATAGAGATGGGATCACGAAAAAGAGTTCCTTTTTCGAGGGTTTCGGGAGACGCTTTAAATATATGCCAAAGGGGGGCATCGGAGGAGCCTCGGGGGGCCCAGGCGCCCCCCCGGCGCGGCCCAGGGGGGGCGCGCCGCCAGGACGCCTGGAGCCCTGGTGCCCCCCCCGGCTGTCCTTCGTGCGCACGGTAGGTTCTGGAATGCTGATTTTTTATATAATTTTTCTGGATTTTCCTGGCAGTTCTCGTAACGTGAAAACCTGAAATACAAAAACAGCCGAAAATAGAAACTGGCACTGGGGTGCACTGAGTTAATAGGTTAGTCCAAATATGATCAAAAGTGTATGGAAGTGTATAAATATCATAGCAATATCACCCAAAAGAGGCATGGAGCAAGCAGAAATTATAGATACGTTTTGGACGTATCACGTGTGCCCTAGTCCGTGGTTCTCAAGTCTCCCGTGCGTATTTTGCTCCAAAAATATCTCTCCCGAAGTTTCATTCTTTTTGGACTCCGTTTGATATTCCTTTTCTGTAAAACCCTGAAATAGGGAAAAACATCAATCTGGACTGGGCCTTTGGGTTAATAGGTTAGTCCCAAAAATAATATAAAAGTGTATAACAAAGTCCATTAAACATCCAAAACATCATAAATAATACTATGGAACAATCAAAAATTATAGATACGTTGGAGACGTATCAGGGACCAAGGAAAGAAATCCTTGGGGCAGGCCTTATTTAGGTCTGTGAAGTCGACGCAGAGGGGCCAGGATTTATCCTTCTTCGGTACCATGACTAGGTTGGCTAGCCAATCCGGATGTTTAATTTCTCTGATGAATCCGGCTTCCAATAGCTTGGCTAGCTCTTCTCCCATTGCTTGTATTTTGGGTTCGGAAAACCGTTGTAGTGACTGCTTGACTGGTTTGAACCCTTTGATAATATTGAGGTTGTGTTTAGCCAGCCTGCGTGGGATTCCTAGCATATCTGAAGGGTGCCAGGCGAATATATCCCAATTTTCCCAAAAGAAGGCATGTAACGCGTTGTCTGCCGTTGGATCCAGCTGTGCCCCGATAGATGCTGTCTTGTTAGGGTCCGTTGGGTGCACTTGGAATTTTATGATTTCATCTGCTGCCTTGAAGGAGGTAGATTTTGATCGTTTGGCGAGAATTACATCATCACTGTCCACCGCTGATCGTAATGTAGTTAATTCTCCGACCGCGAGGTCTTCGGATAATGCCTCTAAGGCTAAGGATGTCGTTTTGTTCTCGGCGCGGAGTGCTCTATCCAGATCACTTATTAATGTGATCACTCCATTGGGCCCTGACATTTTAAGCTTCATGTACCCGTAATGGGGTATAGCTTGAAAGCGTGAAAAAGCGTCCCGTCCTAAAAGGGCGTGGTATCCGCTATTGAAGGGAACAATGTGGAAGAGCAGTTCCTCCAACCTGTAGTTATCAGATGTGCCGAATACTACATCAAACTTAAAGCTTCTCGAACACCGGGCTTCTCGGCTAGGTATAATTCCTCTAAAGGTTGTGTTGGTGTGCTCAATGCGGGATTTGTCAACCTGCATTTTTGCAAGCGTTTCCCCACATATGAGGTTCAGTCTGCTTCTTCTGTCCATAAGTACTTTAGTGAGTCGGAAACCGTCCACTATTGGATCTAGTACAACAGTTGTCCATACTTGGATCAGCTAGACTCGGGGTGCGTCTTTGGTAGAAAAACTAATTGCTGTGTCGCTCCATGGGCTTACAGAGCTAATTTGGTAGACCTCGGCAAGTTCGCGATTCGCTCTCATGCGGCGGTTATTTGAGGAGAATGTCTCGAAGACAGTAAATACACCGATGTCTTTCTCCACCGATACGACGGTGGCAAGGATTGCCGCATCGCTCTTTGCTACCTGCCGGAGTACCCAACACACTCTAAGGCAATGGTTTGGGATATTGTCTGGGGCTGCATGTATTTGGCAAGGTTTATCGAGCAGTTCGTCCAGTACCGACCTGTGCCTTGAAAAAGGTTTGTTCTTCTTGCCAATAGACATATTATCGGATGACCTGCTAGGGTATGTCTGTTTAGCCTTGATAGTGTGCTGTCCGGATATGGACTGTTCGAGAGGTGTATTCTGGGCTTTCCAAATGTTTTCCATTGCGCTGTACTTTTGTACTAAATGAGACAGTTCTGTGAAACTCAGAACATGACGTCGGTTGAGGGCGTTCAAGACTCCCTCGTCCGTACAGTTGCGGTAAAATAGGGAGACCGCCTCGTCGTAGCAACATTCCCTGATCTTGTTTTTAACAAGCAGAAATTTGGCCCAGAAGTGGTTGACCATTTCGTCGGGCTGCTACTGTATGTTCGCGAAATCATCTATGTCCAGGGTATCCATATGGACTTCGAGAGTTGTTCCCAGGGTGGGTGGGTGTTGGTAATTTTGAGTCCTAACCCAAAGTGGTATTCGGGGTTTTGGCAACCTCCGATACGGACGATTCGAGTTTGACAGGATCTAATCGTTCCATGGGCCCGTCGTCAATCCCAGAGCTCAAAGAACATAAAGTGCCTCCTGACAGGGGCGTGTTCGGCTCGATGGGTTCGAAGATCCGAACTGTGACAGTCTCCGTTTCAAGAGGAGGAGTCTCTTCGGTTCCGTCCTCAACTGCTGCCACTAGATGAGTGACCGGGAAAGGATCGATCTCATCATGACCGGATTTACGTCCGATATGATCTCCTAGCGATGAAAGCCCCAGGGCGGTGATGCAATCCAGCAGCTCGTGTAAGGGCGATAGATCTGCCGAGGTCGCGTCATCGGAGTGGCCGGAGTCAACATAAGGGTGGTGCTCGATGACCGCAGGGAGTGCGGCTGACCCTGAGGCCATGCGGGCGCATACAGCAAACCTGCCGAGCTGGAGAACCTGGCCAATGGCCAAGTTGTTTCCGAGGGTGATCCCATCGCTGATGACGAGACGAGCCATCGAACACTCATCACAAGCGCACAGCGGAGCTCTCAATGAAAGCACCATTGTCGGTGTCAAAGCCG
>LR738713.1:166354311-166367086 GCA_902687465.1 Secale cereale | reverse complement strand
GGACACGATGTTTACCCAGGTTCATGCCCTCTCAATCGAGGTAATACCCTACTTCCCGCTATATTAATATGGATGAATATGAATGCAAGAGTTGATCCACCTCGAGATCGTAATGGCTAAACCCTAGAGTCTAGCCTATGAGGATATTGTGATGTTGATAATCCCATCTACAGACTAAACCTCCTGGCTTATATACACACCAGAGAGGGCCTAGGGTTACAAAGGTGACTTGGAGAGGAAGTTATAGATACATCCGGACTCTACGCTTGCCTTTCTACGTACATAGGAGTCCTGACCAAATACGGGGGAGAGTCTTCTGCTTCTTCTTTTACGACCCAGCAATATGGCCCAGCTTCATCGACCCGGACGCCTGAGGACCCTTGAATACAGGACTCCCTCACCAAGGGAGGAGTCCTTGCCTGTGATCTAGGAGTGGTCCCGCCCACCTTGGATACCCCTGTCAAGAACATGCGTGCTGTGAAGGCGCCCGTGGTAGGCCTGGAGTCCCTACAGGGCGAGGAGCTGCAGCAGCGGCTGCATCGCATCCGTGAACTTCTCGGCGCGGAAAATAGGAAGGGGAGCTCGTCAACTTCCTCCTTTATAATCAGGATATCTTTGCATGGTCCCCAAAGGACATGCCGGGTGTTCCAAGGAAGTACACAAGCACAAACTCCACATCCGCAAAGATGCAAAACCAGTCCACTATGCCGCTTTTCGAAGGAGAAGTGGAGCACCATCGGTGAAGAGATTACTCGGCTTCTTGTAGCCGGCTTCATCATGGAGGTGTTCCACCCGGAGTGGTTGGCCAACCCGGTCCTCGTCTTGAAGAAATACAACACTTGGTACATGTGTATCGACTACACCAGCCTGAACAAGGCCTGCTCCTAGGACCCTTTCACCCTCCCACGGATCGACCAGGTGATCAACTCCACGACCGACTGCGACCTCCTGTCCTTCCAGGATGCTTACTCCAGCTACCACCAGATCAAGGTGGACTCAGCTGACGCTCTGAAGACATTCTTCATCATGGCCTTTGGGGCGTATTGCTACATCACCATGTCGTTCGGCTTGAAGAATGCCGGAGCCACCTTCCAGCGCTGCATGCAGAAATGCCTTATGCCGCCACTCGGTCACAGCATGCACGTCTACGTCGATGACATCGTGGTGAAGACCAAGCAGCACCTCATGCTCCTAGCCAACCTCAAGGAAACCTTCGCCAATCTACGCATGTACCAGATCAAGCTCAACCCGGAGAAATTCGTGTTCGAGGTGCTGGTGGGGCAGCTACTCGGCTTCCTTGTCTCGAAGAGAGGCATTGAGGCAAAGCCGGATAAGATCAAGGCCATCGAGCGCATGCGCAAGCCGGATCGGCTACTCGATGTCCAGAAGTTCACCGACTGCTTGGCCTCTCTCAGCCGGCTGGGCGAGAGGGCCTTTCCCCTATATCAGGTCATGAAGAAGGCATCGTCGTTCGAGTGGAACAATCAGGCGAACGAGGCTTTCCGCAAACTCAAGCGCATGCTCTCCACCGCACCCGTTCTGGCTCCGTCGGTCGACCAGGTGCCACTCCTACTCTACATTGTCGCTACCTCGCAGGCGTTCAACACGGTGCTGGTGGTCGAGCATCCAGAAGAAGGCAAGATGCAACAAGTCCAACGTTTGGTGTACTACTTGAGCGAAGTGCTCTCCGCCTCCAAGCAGAGCTACCCCCATTACCAGAAGATGTGTGTCGGGGAAACTGATCGCCCACGAACACCTATGGGACCGGAGCCCCTTTTCGGTACGGCAAGGGGGCGGAGGATGCACAAAGAGCAGATCGAGGCAAACACGCGAGCAGTTTACCCAGGTTCGGGCCGCACAGATGCGTAAAACCCTACTCCTGCCTTGGTTTGTTATTGAGTTCTTGGCTCGGGAGCGAGGAGAGCAACAGTACACTCTAACCGCTAGCTAGACCGAGGGTGGAGAATGATCGATGATCGGAACCCCTTCTACGTTGCGCATGGGCCTCCTTTTATAGGTCAAAGGGGTCACCGACAGGTGGCAACGCAGATGGGGGTAAAAAAGTAAAAACAGTGGTAGTTGTAACAGTGTTCCATAGTGCTCTATACCTAACCCTGACGGCAGGGGACAAGAGCATTGAATGCCCGTCGCCGTCACCCCAAACAGTGCAAAAAGTGGCCGTCAGGTGTGCCACCGCCCGCCACGACGGTAGCCTAGTCATCGCCGCTTGCCACTGTGTTCCCCTGGCTGCACAGCCTTCCACCACGTGCGCCTGGAAGGGTCCCAGGGCGACGCGTGGGTGGATGAGCTGGAGCGTGGGGACTGAGTGGAAGCTTGCCGCGACAAGTATCTTGCCGCGGTGGTTAGCTTGTCGCGCCTGGGAGCTTGTCGCTCACCGGGCCTTGCCGGGACGCGTGGCGCGTCGCGGCAAGCTCTCCTGAGGTGCCTTGGTTGGCCTTCCCGGCAAGCTCCTCTCGTCGGGGTCTCGTGTCTTGAGTGATTTCGCGCCTTGAATGGCCTTCCCGGCAAGCTCCTCTTGCCGGGGTCTTGTCTTCTGGACTTGGATACTTTGTTCTTGAATGGCTCCAGTGGAACTACGAGGGGTCTTGGCGGTCACCTGGCAAGCCCTGCCGCGGGATGCTGCAACTGCCCGTGTACACCGACAGGAGCCCCCGGGCCTGGGCCACACACGGTGCCAAGCGCTGTTGGGCCAGGCCCAAAATAGTGCACGGGCACGCATGGCCTGTGGCACGTCGTATCCCACACCGTATCCACCGCGCCCTCCCTTAACGACACGCGTTTAATGCGGGGTCGTGGGGGTGATCGTGGCTTGATTCTTTAATGGGAAATGCGGAACGTCCCCCCTCTTTCCCCTTAAAAGCAGGGGAAACAGGGGCAGTTCCTTCCATTCGCCCATTGCTTATTCATCCTCCAGCAACCCCCGCCGCTCCCCTCCTCCCCGAAGGTCGAAAGAGAGCAGCGCTCCGCCCCCTCCGCCGCCGCCAGCATCACCAGCGCCGTCGACTTCCCCCATCGTCCCAGCCATGGCCCCGAAGGGCGAGAAGGCGAAGGCCGCGAAGTCTGCCGAGACGCTGCGGCTAGCAGCAATGCGGAAGAAGATGGCGGTCTTCCCGCCAAGGCTTGACGCGGAGGAGCTGAAAGACACCTTTTACCTCTTCTGGTCGAGGGAGACGAAGGCGCACCCGCGCACCAAGGTACTCCCCGCCGTGGCCTGCGAGATGTACCCGAACGGCTATGCCTTCTTCGCTCTGTTCTTCTACTGCGGGCTCTGCCCGCCCTTTTCAGAGTTCTTTTGCGATATCATGAATACCTACGGGTTTCATCTCCTTGACTTCACCCCAAATGCCGTCTTGACCATGGCCATTTTCGCACAAATGTGCGAAAATTTCGTCGGAGTTTACCCCGATGTAGCTCTTTTCCGCCATTACTTCATACCTCGAGTCGAGGCAGGGTCACTTCTGTCTGGCGGAATCTCTTGGATCCCTAGGATCCATTAGAAAGAAGCTTACTTGACGGGGGAGCTCCGCGACAGGTGGGATGAGTGGAGGGCCAACTGGTGTTGGATTATAGAGGATGACCCGCAGCCATTCACTTCCCGGCGCCAAGTCGCAGTAGTACGCGGCAACGACTGGAGTGACCTGGCCCCCAAAGACGACAAGCTGAAGATAGCCACCACTCGGATCCTTCGCCTCCGGCAAGCCAGGCTTACTGTAGGTGCGGTCGGAGCAGACTTCCTCCGCCGCCGCATTGCTCCCTTGCAGGAGAGGAAGAGGGCTGCTTGGGAGTTCGAGAACGCGACAGACATCATGAGGCTGCGCCCGGGCCTCAATTACAACTTCACTGTCTTGGAGCTCAATGCAATGCTCCAAGCGCTGTTTAAGTACGACTCCGCCCATCCTGAGTGGTTCGCGTTGCCGCCGGGCGTAGTTCCATTGTGCAATAGCTCTGCGCTCAGCGCTATCCGCGCGGCGATGCCGCTGTGCGATTCCGACGGGATCGACCCCACTTGGCGGGAACCTTCTAACGAAGCCGTGCAGACGTTCTTCGACAACCTGGTGGAGCTGCCAGTCGACGCCGACGAGAAGAGGGGCCTCACCCGCGACACTACTGACCAGGAGATGGCATATATTGCCACCAGGCTGGAAGAGGCAGCGGCAGCCAGGGCCGCGGGTGAGTTCGGGTATACTGTGGAGGAAGCGGAGGCCGCAGAGGCGACAAGCCTCGCCGAGGAGGAAGATCTTCGCAAAGCGGGAAAGCTTGCCGGGCGACTCGCCGGGACAAGCGAGCCACCGAGCAGGGCGCCGTGTCGAGCGGGCCCGCCGAGCAGGGCGTCGGGTCAAGCGACCCCGCCGAGGACTCGGGCGGCTCGCTGGGCCTCGACTCCTCTTCTTCGTCCTCGGGTAGCTCACCGCCTCCAGCAAGTCCTCCAGCTCAAACAAGGAGGCGCCTCCGCAAGGCCGCAGACGTGGCGGGGCGGCCGGCGGGCCAGCAGCCGCAGCGCCGTCCGACACGCGCCACCGCGACGAGCAAGGCCGCCAAGGGAGCGCCTCATGCTTCAACGGCAATAGGAGGGGGATCTTCCTGGACTGGCGCCTCTGCTCCTGCCGTCCCTCGCGCTTCGGCGGCAACCGGAGCGGGGTCTTCTCAGACCACGATCCCTGCTCCCGCCAAGCGGCCGAGGGAGCCCACTCCTCTGCCTCCTCGCGCCGGAGTGTGCGAGCCGGATTTTGAGTTCTCTGCGCTTAGCTCCGACGAGGAGGAAGAAGAGTAAGTCTTCGCGATTATTGTTTCTCTTTAATTTTCTGTTGATTCTTGTCTTGTATCTCTTTTGCCTGGTTCTGATCCTGTCTTTCTTCCAGGACTCTGGCCCAGAGGGCGGCGAAGAGGGCCAAAGTCCCAGTGATCGTCATCGAGGACGAGCCCGCCGCAGTAGCAGGGGGTGCGCCTGCGACAAGCTTGTCGGACCCGACAGCCGTTCCCCGGAGCAGCCCCCAGCGCAGCCCCCAGCGTAAGCCCTTTGTCCACTTTCCGCTTGTCGGGTGCGCGTGGGCCTTCTATCCTTGTTGATGTTTTGTTTGTTGACTTGTGCATGAGCAGAGCAGCAGCATCAGGAGCGCCAGGAGATCGCCCCCGACGAGCCGCGCGCCTCGACCACACCGCCAAGGAGGAGCTCCTCGGCGAGGGAGAACAATCCGCCAAGGGCGAGCACTCCGCCAAGGGCGAGTACCCTGCCAAGGGCGAGCACTCCGCCAAGGGATGGCGCTAGTGGCCCTCCGCCGGCGGGAGCTACCACCATGCCGCCGAGGGACAGCTCCCCGGCAAGGAACTCCACCGAAAAGGAGGCCCGCGCAGGTAAATCCTTGGACTTCTCTTTTTCTGAATTTTTCTTTTTGGATATTTGCTTGACTGTTCTTTTCTTCTTTTCCTGTCTTTAGACCCGTCCGCAGCCGAGCCCATGGAGACGGAGGCCGCCGTCGAGGAGGACGCGCGTGGCAACACCGACGACGCCACAGCTACTGAAGGGGCGGCCGGTGCCGACGAGCCCGCCGCCGCAGAGGCAGCCCAGGCCGCTGGCGCGGCAGCTGAGGAGGGGACCGGCAGTCGCACTGACGGCCCTGAGGCCGCAGGAGCGTCAGGCGCTGTGCCGGCTGCCGATCCCTCCGCTTCCACGGCCGAGCCAGGCGCCTATCTGGAGGCCGACAACGGTGTCTTCATCCAGCTCCCTTGGGCGTCCGCATCCAGAGCGCCGGTCGAGGGAGAGGTCTTCGACGGGAAGGTCCTCGCCTCCGCTGGACTGAAGTTCGTCGATGTGCCAAGCAGCAGCAGCGAGCCCGAGGAGGAGCGGCTTCTGCGGAGGCTTCTGTCTTTGTACCGCGCCCGGCAGGCCAAGCTGGAGTCCCGAGAGGCTCTGGCCGCCAAGGCAGGTGTTGATTTGGAGAAGCGCGCAGAAGAGCTCCGAGCCAGCAACCAAGCAGCTCTCCGATCCTTGGCGGAGGAGCGGGAGCAGCTTGCCGAGGCGCATCAGGCGTCTATTTTGGAGAAGGCCGAAGCGGAGGAGCAGCAACGGCTCGCCGCCGAGGAGTTGTCCCGGCGAGAGGGTGAACTGACGCAGCAGAAGGTCGACCTCGACAGCCATGAGGACGAGCTTGCCGCGCGTGAACAGTCTCTTGGCGGAGCTCTGCAGGAAGCGAAGGATGCTACTGCGGCTACCGAGACCGCCAAGAGGGACTTGGAGGCGAGGGTGGCGGAACTGGAGGCCAACCTCAAGACGAGCGGCGAGGAGGTTGCCGCACTGAAGCTCAAGAGGGAGAAGGATGCCCACAGCCATTCCGAGCTGCAGGTCCGCCTCTCCGAGAAGGGCAAGGAGCTCGCCGTCGCTAAGGCCTCCGTCGCCGATTTGGAGTTGAAGCTGTCCACCATCACCACAACGCTTGACGGCGCCAAAGAGCGGGAGGCGAACCTGAAGGAGGAGCTCAGGGCCGAGAAGGCGCTGTTGGACAGCTCCGCCATCTCCCAAAACAACTTCAGGCTGACGGTGGAGCACTGGACAGAGGGTCTTGTTGCCGCCGCCGACGACATCGACAAGGAGCTGGCGGAGCTGGGGGCGGAGCACCTCGGGTACTCCACCGATGAGAATCTCCATCACAGCGCCAAGTTGACTTTGTTCTTCAGGGGTGTGGCGAAAGCCCTCCAGCAGCTCCGGGAAAGGATCCCAAAGAAGCTAGCGGACGAGTCGCGCTGGCTCTGCGCGGGGGCCCTCGAGAAGGTGTTGATTAAGGTTGCGCACCGCAACCCTGGCCTCAACCTTACCAACGTCCTCGGGACTCTGCCGCCGGACGTTGACCAGGAGGCGCTCAAGGCCCTTGTCGCGCCTATTGTGAACAAGGTGGGCGGCATCAAGAGGGTCGAGGGCGACCGCGCGGACTAGTCTTGTTTACTTTCTTCTTTCCTTGTCGCTGCCAACCATGTTATGAACAATAGTCTATTAGAACTGCGACAAGTTGCTTTGTAATATAACTTTACCTTAGGTACTGAATGTAATGTTATTTCCTCTACTTGACTTCCTCGCTCTGTATGTTTTTACCCTACGCTTTTAGGGAACGTGTCGGCGTAGGCACCCTTGCCGCGAGCGCTGAGTGCGGGAGTGCTGGCAGTGCCGTTGCCGACAAGAAACCTTGTCGGAGCTAGTCGCAACACACTTAGGTTGTTGAGCGAACTCGAAAACGAAGCAAGGGCGCGACACTAGTCGCAGCACACTTAAGTCGCTGAGCGTGCTCGAAACAAAGTAAGGGCGCGGCTAACCACGAGTTGGTTCCTCCGCGCACAAGTTTTCCATACAAAGTGCGATCGTTCAAGAAAGATAACTCAAAAATTCAAAATTTTGATTGCTCAAACTTTGGCAACTTAGCTTTTGTGTCGTCTGCTTCCCGGCAAGGCGAGACTTTCTTGAACGACACTTGGTCCATACCACCATCTTCTCCTCCCCCCCGACAAACTTGTGCGCGAGGGAACTTTGCTTTTCGCTAAGAAAAAGAACAAAAGAGAAGAGAAAATGCATATATGGAGCCTTTGGGCTCGTTATTTCTTACCGGTGATAGGTGCTGCACAAAATGTCAGATACCACATGCAAGAAAAATAGTTGGCATGAAATGACATGATGTGCGGGGCACATAAACTTTACTGATGCACGGGGTCTGCGCCTGGCTTTGTACAAAGGATTACATGCAACAGCGGCAAGACTTGTACAAAAGGTGGTTGCCGAAGCGGATCACGGCAACCGCGCCTTATGGGTAAAACTTGCGAAGATGCTCAATGTTCCAGGACTTGCTCACCGGTAAGCCATCTTCGGTCTCTAGGCGGACTGCACCGGGCCTAGTGACTTGTTTCACCCGATAAGGGCCTTCCCACTTCGGCGTCAACTTGTTGGAATTCTTGGCGGACTGAACGCGCCGAAGAACAAGGTCGCCTTCCTCGAGACTTCTGGCTTTAACTTTGCGGCTATGGTAGCGGCGCAAAGCTTGCTGGTATCGAGCAGCTCGTACAACAGCCTGAAGACGGTCTTCCTCAAGGAGCAGCACGTCGTCTTGTCGCAGCTGCTCTTGCTCCAGCTCATCATAAGCGAGCACTCGAGGCGACCCGTATACGAGGTCTGTGGGGAGAACTGCTTCTGCTCCATAGACAAGTGCAAAGGGTGTCTGCCCGGTGGCTCGATTTGGTGTCGTCCTGATTGACCAAAGAGCCGCCAGCAACTCCTCGATCCAGTTTCTTCCGCACTTGTGCAGCTTGTCGAAAGTCCTTGTCTTGAAGCCGCGCAGCACTTCAGCATTTGCCCTCTCCGCTTGACCGTTGCTTCTCGGGTGAGCAACAGAAGCGAAGCAGACCTTGGCGCCAAGATCTTGGACGTATTGCATGAAGGTGCGACTGGTGAATTGCATGCCGTTGTCGGTGATGATCCTGTTAGGGATCCCGAAACGGCAAACAATCGACCTGAAGAACTTGACTGCTGACTGTGCGGTCACCTTCCTCACTGGTTCCACTTCTGGCCACTTTGTGAACTTGTCGATAGCGACGTACCAGAACTCAAAGCCCCCGGCTGCGCGGGGAAAGGGGCCGAGGATGTCGAGCCCCCAGACCGAAAATGGCCAGGACAAAGGGATCGTCTGGAGAGCTTGAGCTGGTTGGTGTATCTGCTTGGAATGGAACTGGCGCGCTTCACACTTGGTTACTTGTGCAGTTGCGTCTTGGAGGGCTGTCGGCCAAAAGAAACCTTGTCGGAAAGCTTTTGCCGACAAGTGCTCTCGCGCCAATGTGGTGACCACATATGCCTCCATGTATCTCTGCCAACAACTTATGTCCGTCTTCCCGGGGAATACACTTCAATTTCACACCGTTGAGTCTTCTTCTGCACAGCGTGTTGTCAATAAACTGGTACATACTTGACTGCCGGGTTACTTTTTCCGCTTCTTCTTTTTCTTCGGGAAGTTCTCCTGTCTGGAGGAAACGGACGATCTGCTGCGCCCATGCCGGAGCCTGCGGCTCAACGACAAGGACTAAAGGCAGCTGTGCTGCTGCGGGAACGTCAGCTTCCACAGCAAGAACTTGCGGCTCAGCCGGAGCTTGACGTTCCCCGACAAGCTTGCCGGAGCAAAACTTGTCGGGAACGCCTGCTTCAACTGTACAAACCCTAGGGTTAGCAGGAGCAGACCGTTCCTCAGCAATCTTGTCGTTGACCTTGGGGACCTTATTGGCGGCGGCTTCGGGAAGCTTTGCCGGTAAGTAGTCACCAAAAACCAACTTCCTCTTCTTACTCTGTCCAGTCGATGGTGTTACGGATGGTTGAGTTAGCTTGAGCACAAAGATCCCTGGTTCCACAGGTAGCTTTAGTGCAGCACACTTTGACAGGCCGTCTGCGATTTGTTCTGAGCTCTTGGAACGTGCTCCATCTGTAAGCCTTCAAAGTGCTCTTCAAGCTTTCTCACTTCATCGACGTAAGCTTCCATCAACGGACTCTGGTAGCTCTTGTTCACTTGGCGGACTACCAACTGCGAGTCACCCCGCACAATCAGCTTCTTGATCCCAAGCTCTGCCGCGATTCTGAGGCCGGCAAGCAAACCTTCATACTCTGCGGTATTTGTTCGTTGCTTGCTCCTTGGGAAAAGGCATTTGGACGACGTACTTGAGGTGCTCTCCGGTGGGTGCGACAAGCAGCGCGCCGGCACCGGCGCCTTGCAGCGAGAAGGCACCATCAAAGTACATTATCCATTCCTTGCTCGCTTCCTTGACGGGGATGCTCGTCTCTAGAATCTCTTCGTCTGGCGTTGGCGTCCATTCTGCTATGAACTCTGCCAATGCTCTGCTCTAGATAGTTCAAGTGCTTTCAAACTTAAGGCCAAAGCTTGACAGTTCTAGAGCCCACTCGACGATCCGGCCTGTCGCTTCTGGATTTTGCAGTATCCTCTTCAATGGAAAACGAGTGACCACTGTTATCTCATGTGCTTGGAAGTAGTGGCGCAGCTTTCTCGAGGCCACGAGAAGGCCGAAAAGCAGCTTCTGCACACCAGAGTACCTTGATCTAGCCCCCTGCAGAAGGGAGCTGACAAAGTAGACTGGGCGCTGCACCATCTTCTTCCGTACCTCTTCTTGTATCTGCGTAGATTCATTCTCGTCGGGGCCAGAGCTTGTCGGGGAAGCCCCCTACTTGTCGCTGGACGTGCTTGCCGGGACCGTTGACTCATCATCTGCCTCCCTCTTCGCTACTAACGCAGCACTAACCACTTGATTGGTTGCTGCTAGGTACAGCAGCAACTTCTCTCGTGGCTTAGGTGCGACAAGTATTGGAGTGGTGGACAGGTACCTCTTCAAGTCATGCAGCGCTGCCTCCGCTTCCGGAGTCCATTTCACTGGACCTGCCTTTTTCAAAATTTTGAAAAACGGCAGGGCGCGTTCTGCTGACTTAGAGATGAATCTGCTGAGAGCAGCCACACAGCCGGCAAGTCTTCGTACGTCCTTGACGCGCTTTGGAGCTTCGATCTGCTCGATGGCCTTGATTTTGTCGGGGTTGGCTTTAATCCCCCTCTGAGACACGAAGAACCCGAGAAGCTTGCCGGAGGGGACTCCAAACACGCACTTCTCGGGGTTGAGCTTGAGTTGGATCTTGCGCAGATTCGCGAAGGTCTCATCTAGATCTTGTATCAGAGTTGCCCTGTCCTTGCTCTTGACCACTATGTCATCCATGTAAGCTTCTACATTTCTGTGTATCTGTGGCTCAAAAGCGGTATGGACAACCCTTGCAAATGTTGAACCAGCATTCTTCAATCCAAAAAGCATGCGTATGAAGCAATAAGTGCCACATGGAGTAATGAACGCTGTCTTCTCCTCGTCTTCTTCAGCCATGAAGATCTGGTGATATCCTGAGTATGCATCAAGAAACGAAAGCAACTCACATCCAGCCGTGGAGTCAACAATCTGGTCAATGCGCGGCAAGGGAAATGGATCTTTGGGACAAGCTTTATTCACATCAGTGAAGTCAATACAAAGCCTCCACTTCCCGTTTGCTTTGCGCACGACAACAGGATTGGCCAACCACGTGGGATGGAGTACACCTCTGACAAGGCCTGCCGCTTCCAGCTTCTTGATTTCCTCTGTGATAAACTCTTAGCGCTCCACTGCTTGTTTCCTGACCTTCTGCTTGACGGGCCGCGCGTGAGGACAAACGGCAAGCTTGTGCTCAATTACTTTCCTGGGAACACCGGGGATGTCAGATGGTTGCCATGCAAACACGTAGACATTCGCCCGTAGGAAAGCAACGAGCGCGCTTTCCTATTTGGGGTAGAGCGTGGCACTGATGGTGAAAGTACCGCCAGTGCCGTCCTCCTTGGCGGACACCTTCTTGGTTACGGGTGGAGCTGCCATCGCCTTCTTACACTTGCCGGTGGAGCTCGATGGTGCGTCCTCGACTGCAGCGCAGCACTCCGAAGAGGTGCGTTTGCTGGAGCGGGCCCCAGAGCTCTTGCTGGACTTGGTCTTGTTCTCCCCCCCGGGAGCTTCAGCGGCAAGTGATTTGCTATCTGTTGCGGCTGCTGCATCCCGGTAAATCTTGTCGGCACAGATAAGGGCGTCCTTCTTGTCGCCGGGGACAGAGATGACGCTTATCGGGCCTGGCATCTTGAGCATGTTGTAAGCATAATGAGAGGCTGCCATGAACTTGGCGAGCGCTGGACGGCCAAGTATCCCATTATAGGGTAATGGAATATCGGCAACGTCAAAGGTGATCCTCTCAGTCCTGAAGTTCAGCTCTCCGCCAAATGTCACTGGCAGCGTGATCTTCCCCTTCGACTTGCTCCTTCCCGGGTTGATCCCTTGGAATGTGCCGTTTTTTTCGAGCTCGCTGTCGGGGATTTGGAGTTTCCGGACCACAGCGGAGGAGATCAAGTTCAGGCCGGCCCCACCGTCAACCAGCATCTTGGTGACTTTGAGGTTGCGGATGGTTGGCGAAACCAACATCGGCAAGCACCCGACCGACGTTGTGCGGTCAGGGTGATCCTTAATGTCAAAGACGATGGGCGTGCTGGACCACTTCAGAAGTTTGCGCGACTTGACGGGTGGTTCTGCCGCATTGACTTCCCGCACCCATTGTTTGAGTTGGCGGCGGGAAGTATGCAGAGAAGCACCACCGTCTATGTACAAAACCTCTGTTGGCTTCTGGAACTCATGCTCGCTGTTCTCTTCGTCATCCATGTCTTCATCGTCGTCTTCGTCTTCGTCCTTGTCGCGGCCGCGGGGAGGTCTATCTCCTTGCCGCTGCTTGGCCTTGCCGCGGCGTCCTCCCCGGCCGTTGAATGGCCGCTTCTTGCCGGACTCCCCACCGCCTCCCTGGGCCTTCTCCTTGTCGCGTCGCTCATACTCAGCTTTCTGCTGCTCGACGAGGTACTCGACCCTTTTGCAGTTTTGGAGGTCGTGGCCCTTGGTGCGGTGGATCTTGCAGTACTGCTTGTCGGAGCCGTCCTGCTTGTGAGCGGCGGCCACAGTCTGGCAGTTGGTGTACGGGGCAGTTTCCTTGCCGGAGCTACCAACCTGGGCTTTCTTGGTGCCAGCCTCCTTGCCGGACTGCTCAACGGCTAGCACTTCCTTGTTCTTTTTCTTTCTGTTGTTCCGCCGCCGGTTCTTCTTCGCCGGGGTGGCATCCTCACTATCTGATCCCCCTACTCCTGTATCCTCTCCGGGGAGTTTTCTTCCTTCCTCAGCGCGTGCGCAC
>LR738713.1:166320672-166354189 GCA_902687465.1 Secale cereale | reverse complement strand
GCGTGCGCACTTGTCGGCCAGGGCATAAAGCTCACTGACATCTCGGATCTTGCACATCGCCATCTCCTCCCTCATCCGGCGATTACGCACGTTCTGATGGAACGCACTAATAACCGCGGCAGGGTGGACGTCTGGGATGTTGTGCTGGACGCGTCTGAATCTCTGGATATACTTTCGCAGGGGTTCTCCTTCCTTCTGGGCAAGTATGTGAAGGTCGCTCTCCTGGCCATGGGGCTTGTGGCCACCTGTGAAGGCGCCGACAAATTGATGGCACAGGTCGGCCCAAGAAGAAATGGAGTTCTCCGGCAAGTGCATGAGCCAAGATCTGACGTTTGGCTTGAGCACGAGCGGGAAGTAGTTGGCGAATATCTTCTCGTCTCGTCCCCCGGCAGCCTGCACCACGATGGTGTAGATGCTGAGGAACTCCGACGGATGTGTCTTGCCGTCGTACTTCTCCGGTACGTCGGGCTTGAAGTTCTTCATGCTGAGCCACTGGACTTGTCGCAGCTCGCGAGTGAATGCAGGACAACCCGCCGCGTACGGCAAGTCGCCTGGTCCCCCGGGCGTGTGCACGTCAACAGCAGGCCCAGCGCGCTGGTCAGATTGACGCCGCGCTTCTGTTCGACGCTCAATGCGAGTTCGAGCGTCCTCTTGTTGTTTGTCGTCAAGGACTTGGCGCTGATCGCGGCGAGCTCGCGGATCCGATGAAGATGTGGAGTCATCGTCGATGTTGATCCGGCGATTCGGCGATTTTGGCCTTCGGGGCGGGGAGTGCACGGTGGTTGCACCCCCGGCAGTCTTGTCGCCATCAGCCTGCGCCTGGCTAACTTGCCGCGGCCGTGACGTGGTCGGCTGCTGCGGAGTGTCGCCGTTGGCGAAGGCGATGAGGCTCTGGATGGTGGCCCTCCAGTCGTCGGCCTTGTCTGCTGCTGGAGGGAAGTCGAGGAGCAGTTGAGCTCGAGCTAGAGCTTCTGCTGGAGTGGCGGGGAGCGGTGGCGAGCGGTGCGAGGAGCGAGATATGCCCGGACTTCTAACTGCGTTAGAAGGAGCAGCGTCTCGTCCCGGCGACCGCGCCTTGCTCGTGCCAGCATATTGGCCTTGAGCGTCCCGCGAACCGCCAGCTTGACCTTGGCCCAGCAAGCGTATGGTACCTTGTGTACCACGTCGCTGCCGGTCCCGCGCCTCCTGAGACGGGCGCGGTGCATGCACGGACGCCGAGGTCTTGGAGTGCGCCCGGTCGTCCGTCTTGTCCTTGGACTTGGCGGCGCCGTGAGTTTCCTCGCCGACGTCCGTCTTTCCGCTGGCGTCTACCCCACCAGCCGTTGGCTCCGGCGGTGGCGGGATCGACGCGGATGGGCCTGCCGCCTCTGAGGCCTTCTTCTTCGGTGGCATGTCGATGAAGTTGATGAAGTTGGTGAAGTTGGTGAAGATCTAGCTTGCGTGGACGCCGGATCAGGTTCACACAACCTCAACGCACCCCCTACCTGGCGCGCCAAGGATGTCGGGGAAACTGATCGCCCACGAACACCTATGGGACCGGAGCCCCTTTTCGGTACAGCAAGCGGGCGGAGGATGTAGAAAGAGCAGATCGAGGCGAACACGCGAGCAGTTTACCCAGGTTCGGGCCGCACAGATGCGTAAAACCCTACTCCTGCCTTGGTTTGTTATTGAGTTCTTGGCTCGGGAGCGAGGAGAGCAACAGTGCACTCTAACCGCTAGCTAGACCGAGCGTGCAGAATGATCGATGATCGGAACCCCTTCTACGTTGCGCATGGGCCTCCTTTTATAGGTCAAAGGGGTCACCGACAGGTGGCAACGCAGATGGGGGTAAAAAAGTAAAAACAATGGTAGTTGTAACAGTGTTGCATAGTGCTCTATACCTAACCCTGACGGCAGGGGACAAGAGCATTTAATGCCCGTCGCCGTCACCCCAAACAGTGCAAAAAGTGGCCGTCAGGTGTGCCACCGTCCGCCATGACAGTAGCCTAGTCATCGTCGCTTGCCACCGTGTTCCCCTGGCTGCACAGCCTTCCGCCATGTGCGCCTGGAAGGGTCCCAGGGCGACGCGTGGGTGGATGAGCTGGAGCGTGGGGACTGAGTGGAAGCTTGCCGCGACAAGTATCTTACCGCGGTGGTTAGCTTGTCGCGCCTGGGAGCTTGTCGCTCACCGGGCCTTGCCGGGACGCGTGACGCGTCGCGGCAAGCTCTCTTGAGGTGCCTTGGTTGGCCTTCCCGGCAAGCTCCTCTCGCCGGGGTCTCGTGTCTTGAGTGATTTCGCACCTTGAATGGCCTTCCCGGCAAGCTCCTCTTGCCGGGGTCTTGTCTTCTGGACTTGGATACTTTGTTCTTGAATGGCTCCAGTGGAACTACGAGGGGTCTTGGCGGTCGCCTGGCAAGCCCTGCCGCGGGACGCTGCAATTGCCCGTGTACAAGTTCGAGATACTAAGGTACCCCTACTTTAGTACACCGACAATGTGCTATGGCGTGTACCTCACCGCCAAGAAGCTGAAGCAGTACTTTCAAGCCCACGTCATCAATGTGGTCAGCACGGCCCCCATCAGAGAGATCATGGGCTGCTGGGATGCCTCTGGCCGGGTTGCCAAATGGGCAATCGAGCTGGCGAGTCACACCATCCTCTACGAGCTGCACACGACCATCAAGTCGCAGGTGCTGGCCGACTTCCTCGTTGGCTGGACGGACACCTAGTACTTGCCTCCGCCACCCGACTCGACGCATTGGCCCATGCACTATGACGGCTCCAAGATGCAAGCCGGCTTGGGGTCGGCATCGTGTTGTCCTCTCCCAAGGGCGTCCGGCTCCGGCATGTACTGTCATAGATGATATCTTTCGCTTGAGCATTCAACCGCTTAACTTTGTCATTAGTAGTCGGAGCATTGGGTTGATGAATCGTGTATCCATTTTCCACAATCTGCCAGAGATCTATGTCACTGGCTTGAAGTCTGATTATCATTCTTTCCTTCCAGTAGAGATAGCAATTTCCATCGAAGATAGGAAATCTTTCACTGTGCGAGGACCTACCCGCATACGACATACTCAAATCTCCAAGGACCTTAGACCTTTAATAAACAAAGACAGGGAGTACCCGCTCTGATACCAATTGTTAGGACCGATAGTATATCGACTAGAGAGGGATAAATGTCGGATTCAAAATTTCTTTTAGAATTTTTGAACTGGCCCAAAACAAAGCGGCAGAAATAAGGTTCGGTAGTCACCAACTCAATCAAGCATAATATTGAGGAACAAAGCTATGGATGTAAGAATAGCTCGAGTATAATATATCACAGGCTTTACCATAACGATGAAAATGCAGCAGGCAAGCACGAACAATAACATGACAACACAAAGTAAATGATACGATGGAAATGCTTGATTAACAGTAGTGATGGAGAGAAATAGAAATAAAGCAATGAGTGACGATCTAGTATAACACGATCAGAGTGAAGAATAATGTGAACGAATGGAATCACCAATTGAGTGAAGTGAAAGATACTGATCAAATGATGGACACCACAGTTGGAACAACAGGAAAAACATGACTGAAGGATTTGCAACAAGCATATAAAGATCAGGTAAACTATCCTTACTAAGTACGAAAGAAAACTGCCGAAGGAATGCAGTGAAATAAATTGAACCAGTGGTGCTCGAAGGCGACATTTGAATTTGGTAGACTATTTCACCCTTCTGCCAAAGGGCTACATCTGGTTGGAGGGGCTATGACTTAGCATGAAAGATATACTCTCTTATCCCTATTCTCCTTCAACACAGAGCTGATCAGACTCTGGTTGATTTCACTCGTGGTAGATACTTGTCGGCGATCTCCAAACCTTCGGTGGACCTTCGTGAACCACAATCACTTTTGGTTGATGAAGATCTAGCTAGACGAAGACAACAACTCCTCAATACTCGAGCCGAAACCTATCCGTCTAGAGAGTGCACAGATCTCAAGAGTAATAGGCACAAGAACTCTAACTCAAACTACTGTGATGCTAAACCACTATCTAAGTTTGGGCTCTTGATTTTTCTCTCGGTGGATCTTAAACTAAAATCACTCGGAGAGGGGTTGCTCAAATCAATCTTCTCGGAAATCTCAAGAGGAGCAGCCAACATACAACGTTGGAGCGGGGTGGCTATTTATAGCCGCAACCTTCCCTAATGGGAAATGACGAAATTGGACATATGGATCAGCGAATGACCGAACGACACAAGTCCAACGGTTGGAAATTTGAGCACAACGGTAACATTACTTGCAGAGCAAGTAATGCTAACTCCTTCGTTGAAAGATATCTCCTGCAGTATAAAGAACAACGTTTACTGCTGCCAGGTAATTATTTGGAACATAAAGATATTTCTCTGGCATCTTTCACAGGTTTTAGGCTAAGCATCGCATCGGATCTAAGCTTTGAGAACCTACACCCCTCTTAATAGTACGGAGGTCCTATGACTCAAATAAATGAAAGAAGAAGAACAAAATGAATACTACATCTTCACTTTGCCTTCGACTTCCATTCGCTCCTGTCAATTTCTTCGGACGACAGTACTGAACCAGATGCTTCGCTTCAGCAGTAAACTTTTAAAGGGTTAATTCCTTCTCATCGACATGACTTCAATAGATATAGCTAGTTCTTCTCTCGAACGTAGATATACTTTGGTGAAGTTCCTCGAACTTAGCATCGGAGACATCATTCTCTTCGGTTTTGTATGAACTATTTCTCTCTATGTGTACTAGCAAACAAATTTGTCCATACCTGTTTCTGTCAACAGTCTCCAAAACATTGGTAGGCAATATTGCAGCAATAGAAGGAGACCTCAATGTTGCACAAGCTGATTTGGAAATTCAGCCACGAAAGCGTATGTCACGACATAAGGTGCCTACAACTGATTACATAACAAAATGGATTAACAAAGAGGGGTGACCCGTTAGTCCGATCAAGAATGCAACGAAATGGGGTAACGTCCTAGGTGCCATCGTCTGTGAAAATTGTGGCATCAACAATAGATGCTTAAGGGGCCCTAAAACAAGCAAGGATCAATCCTCCTATCAGGAAAGTTGACAGTTATTTTCAAGTTCAACGACTGAGACAATGCACTTGCAAAAATCCATGCCATGCGCGTGTTCACTAAGGTCTTGAAGAGTAACAATGCTATATCCTTGTACTACTGATGAGGAATGGAAGATGTTCCTTGATTACCGAGACTCAAATGCATACAAACATGACAAAGAGAAGCTTGCACAGCTCCAAAGCCAAATGGTAGGGAACCAAAATCTAGGCACCCATGGTTATGAAAGGAAGCAGCCAATCTGGGATGACCATGATGCTATGTTTTCTTCACAAGGTCAACCAACACCCTTCAGTAAAATCCTGGATCCGTGGGCCATGAAATATTTTTGATCCCCAGTGCTGCTTCATAAAGAAACCGGACTCTACTACTTCAAGGACCCTACAGTGGCAAAGGCGGCCAAAAGAGAAACACGTAATTAGACTATACAACCACACTTGCCATCATATATATGTTTAGGAGCAGTTTCTAAACAATATTAGTTTGTTCATGCAGGCAAATTTTATCCAAAACACACAAAGCTGTGGAAGTCACTAGATGCCCCAAGGTGGTCATCCGACCCAATTATGTACACCCTCCAAAGGAACAGAGAACCCACACAAGGCTGTAACCTCGGCGCCGGTACTTTTTTAGATGCCTACTACCCCTGCAAGAAAAGGATGACTAACTAAGAAAAATGAAAAGGGAACAGAGACAAAATTGATCAGTTTTTCAATGAAGGGTTAAAGGAAGTCTTACCTGAATTTCTGGCAGAGGTTCGGAAGCATATTTAGTCCAAAGGGTTGACAAATATGCAAGAAATGGTGAATACACCGCCAACCCTTGCTCCCAGAAAGATCAGAAGCCCCTCGGTCATTAATGCATGTATGTTCATGGTGGGTCACCATCTTCGTTGGAGGAAGAAATTCCTTGCACTCTCCAAGGTAGAGTGAGTAGGTGGTGACTTGCTGGAGGTTGCGGAAGCTAGAGTCTTTACATGAAATTTCATGCACAACAGCAAATTAGATGAGAATGTGTAGAAGCTTGTTTTTATTAGGGTGTTCCCACAATACTACAATTTGACTCTGCCACAGAACATTATAGAAGAGGGTGATGAGCCGTAGCCCCTTTCGGAATGATTTGCTGGTTATATCAAGTGGCGTACAATGCATATCATAATGGAAAAGTCATCCCCAAACAGAACACCGTCTCCGACCATGCTCGGCATTGCAGCACCATCAATATCTCCCAACATCCAGAGCATTGGACCTCCACCTAGACGATCTCCACTAAGTCTTTGCAACCCCGTATTGGCTAAGGACGTGCAGGAAGAGCACATGCTTGAAGAATTAAAAGAAATCCTAATTACGCTACAGATGAGGATACTCCGCCAGCCCATCCAGAGACGCAACCTTGCAAAAACCAAATTTTACACAAACAACACTAAAGAATGTGGTGGCCCAAGAAGCGATGTCATGTCCACCCGCTTCATCCAACCGGTGAAAAACAGAAACATGCATATAAAGGTAGTGAAAATGAATACAAAGGGAAGAACTTCTGGCACCACATGTGCAAATGGTAGACCACCGGTAAAAAAGACACCGAACATGTCCTTGGCATATGAATAACGTGCTGACAATCCAAAAGCACATGTCTATATCTCGAGTCACAGAATGCTACCAGACAAGTGTATGAGCACCTCAGGTTTGAGAGCAAGATTCTACATGATTTTTTGGAATCATAGGTAGCCAATAATATTCAAGGATTTGTCGTTAACCCAACACATTATGCTGTGAAGGTGCCAAAGGGATATACTTTCTCCGAAAGATTCAATGGGGACAAAATATACTTGTCTTGTAGCATTCAAAGAGATCTTCTATATGTTCAGATTCTATTGTCTTGAAACCTCCTAATGTGGCTGTGGGCGCCTTTTCAAGCCACTAAGTTAAGAAGCAAGAATACTTCTAATGTCTCCATAGCCGACCCTTATCTCATGTATGAGGAAAAGCTAAAATATGAGGAAGGAAAGTAGTGCATGAAGAGTTACCTTCTGGATTCATGCAACAGACATAATAATCTTAAAAACTTCCTCCTTGTGCCGTACCGACCCATGTACGCCCTTTTCTGGCTTTACACTTTTGCTTTTGTACCCTTTTCCTTCATATATGTTTTCACGTCTCAAAATTTGTAACTTTGTCATGACCGCAGTATGTTTACTCTATTTTGCACAACAATCATTGGGTTCTCCTAGTACTAAGACATCAAAGGTACAATTGTTACTTGCTGGATTCCAGGAAGAGCTCGGGAAAAGACTGGTCCCTCCTGAAGGACCTTCTCGATGATTGTCTTTTTGATTGGAATACTAAAGGAGCCCACACAGTTCAAAGAAAACTTCAAAGGAAGTGGAAAGAAAATGATTGCCTTTAGATGGAACACTCTATCTTGTATGCAACAACCACGAACCAGTCTGGCCTATTGCTTCTACGCCTGCATTGACATGGAAGAATTCATACGGTCCATGAAAATGGTAAATCAGCATGATAAAATCCTCAAATGGGGTCGAGAAGTACAATTCGACCGAAGCTGGATTAGTGCTCGAAGAACTACAAGTCAAGTTCACGACTATCACAAACAAGGAGGTCCGCTCGTCATCCAACCTATTCTATAATAACTCTGAAGAAGATGAGTCAGCCAACAAAACAGCCTAACCAGGCTTATTGCAGCAGGCAAAGTTGAAACCGTGACTAAACATATTTGGTGTCATGCACTATGTTGTTCAACTTTATCAGCAGACCATATTTGATGACTATGTATTTTGGGTAACTCATTTATTCGTAATATACTTCTTGTTCTTTATTTTAAGTTAATTATTACCACTAGTTTTATTCCCGGTTTGCTCGCATTTAATTGATAACCGTCCCCTATTTATATGACCTAACGATGTTGTGGAAGCATAATATATGCTGCCACACCGGCATTTTTTATTCTAGCCAAGTGCAACAATTAGTGGCAGGCGTTAACAAGCGCCCGCCACATGTAGTTCACACAGTACTGGCGAGCGACGCGCCCTACCCGCCATTGGTAGGGATGCTGGCCGCTACTACGAGATGGAGAACACTGGTGGGCAAATTATGCTGCTCGCCACTGATGCCCCTTTAGTAGTGGTAAGAGGTCAATGGCGGGCGGCCCAAAGAGGCTTGCTCGCCACTGCTGGGCTTTAGGCATCTGCCACTTCTAGGCATTTCTGTAGTAGTGACACCAGTATGAGTACACTACTCTTTCCATTCTCATAAGGGCTTGTAGATGCTTCTCACTAAATAAACCACACACAAAGCAGGAGTAGGGTATTACACAACCATGCGGTCCAAACCTGGGTAGATCAATGTGTCATTTCTTGCATTTCTTGTTGCGCTAGATCCTCACCTTGCGCCTCGTCTAGGGATCGTGAAGGGATGTTTAAAGTCCTTGGTGTCTAGAGTGTGTTCTACACACGCGTGATAAGACGCCCTTGAAGACAATGGTTTAGAACTCCGCCTACATTTGTTGCACGTTCGCCACAAACGCGATCGGTGCTAAGGCGATGGGCTTTTACCAAAGCCCACGCTACCTTGGTGCTCGCCTTCCCAGTGATTATGATGTGCATCAGGAGGGGAGTGGATCAGCGGCGCCAGCGCCTACATGTCATCTCTCCAAGAGAAAGTGTCATCCTCAATGGCATCCCACAAGCACACTGCCTACGGGTTCTCCTCCATCAACAGTGCCTAGCCGCTATAGTTTGTGCAGGTGAGCATCGAGAAGGAGTCGTTGGTGCCGCTACCAACGCCGATCTCGCGCGTAACCTTCCTCACCATGATCTCACCGCCCTTAATGTGTCATGTCCTACCACGCCCGTGACATGGCGAGTGATGTCAGTGTGGTAGGGCTGTCATGGAGCCGCTCATGGCTGACAGCTGCTGCCCTCTTCTGCTTGACATGTTAACCGAAATAAGGCTCCAATACCAATAGTTAGCCTAATCTACTGGTTGCCTAGCTTTGCCAGTATCAGACGAAAAGGACCCAAGTGTAGTTAGCCCAGGTAGTGTAGCAGGTGCATAAACATGTAGTGTAGTCAATTTCAGCATGTAATCTTGTTTTAGTCTGTTTGTTTCCCTTTTGTAATCACGCATGCACGTTTGCTTTGTAGTATTTCCGTGTGCATGACGCTTTCGATAAGCGCATGCAGCACGTCCCTTGCATCTAGGATCAGGCATAGTGGGGTTAGCATGGCGTGAGTCTCGATCAAGGCGTTGGCCTGATCGTGGGTGTAGGTATGTATGCCGTTTTAGCTTATCTCTAAAGAATAACAGAAAGACGTCAGAAAAGACGCGTATCTTTGCGTCGCAAAAATCTTACGTGTGTGATCTGTTCTTCGTGTCTCGAGAGAAACAACCATTGCTAGCTGAGAGAGAAGCCTTGGACCTGTCATTTGGCATCAGAGCTTCGATTGTATGCCCAAGATCATGCCGCGGGGCTTGCCGTCGAAGAGCAGCGGACATGGAGCGCTGACGCTGCCGAAGGCGATGGAAGTCAAGCCGGAGCCGTTTGATCAGAACTCCTTCCCGCAGCTCGAGCGGGACAACTACTCCATGTGGGCGATGCAGATGCGCGTCCAGCTGCAGTTCATGGCGGTGTGGGGCGCCATTGACAAGGCAGGCCCCGAGTACGCGGAAGGTAGTGCTGAGTACCGCAAAGATCGTGGGGCGCTAACCGCGATTTATCATGCTGTGCCCAAGACGATGCTTCCAACTCTCGCTGGCAAGGATTCAGTAAAAGAAGCCTGGGAAGCCATCAAGAAGTCCCATCTCAGCCACGACCGCGTTCGGGAGGCAAACTTGCAGACATACAAGAAGTAGTTCGAGGAACTGAAGATGGCGGAGAGCGAGACCGTGGACGGATTCGCTACGCGCGTCACATCGCTCATCAGCGGGATTCGTGGCCTCGGCGAGAAGCTCGACGAGATCGAGGTCGTGCGCAAGTTCCTGCGCGCAGCACCGGCGCGTTACATGCAGGTGGTGACCACAATCGAGTAGTGTATCAATCTCAAAACCCTGTCAACTGAAGACTTGGTAGGGTGTTACAAGGTGTACGACAAGCGCGTACGTTCTACCTTCGGCAATCCTCAGGAAGGTGAGCACCTGATGTTGTCACGTGCACAGTGGGAGAAGCTCGAAGGGAAGAACACAGGAGGTGAGGGATCGTCGTCCGGTGGCCAGAACGGCGACCGATCCGGAAGCCATGGTAAGAAACCACATCAGCATGGCTCCAACTCAAATTCCGGTCGTGGCAAGAACAACGACTGGAAGAAGAAGTACAAGTGCCACAACTGTAGTATTAAAGGGCACTTTGCTGCTGAGTGCCGCAAGCCAAAGAAGGAGAGGGCTCTCATGGCAGAGAAGGAAGATGAAGGTCCAGCAACTCTGCTCATGGCGGAGATCTGCGATCTGACTAAAACTGACGAGCACTCCGGCGAGGTTCTCCTCAATGAAGAAAAGGTACACTCGAAAAGGTACAAAGGAGATGATTGGTATTTAGATACTGGTGCTAGCAATCGTATGACAGGGATCAAGGAGAAGTTCTTGGACCTCGACCTCACTATGACTGGGAAGGTCAGGTTTGGGGATGGCTCGGCCGTTGACATTGTTGGGCGTGGCACTGTGTTGTTCCAGTGCCTGAATGGTGAACACCGTGCCCTTGCAAATGTGTACTACATCCCGTCGCTGAAGAGTTGCATCATCAGTTTGGGCCAACTCGCTGAACGTGGGTGCAAGGTGGTGATCGAGGATGACTACATGGAGATTTCCGACAAGGCACGCGAGCTCCTCGCGCACGTGCTGCAGAACCAGAGCCGTCTCAACATCCTTGACCTGAGCCAGGCGCAGCCGGTCAGCCTCGTGGCTAACTGCGGCGACACGGCTTGGCTTTGGCATGCACGGTACGGTCATCTCAACTTCAAGGCGTTGCGCGAGCTAGCGCAGAAGGAGATGGTACATGGGCTGCCGCGCATAGATCATATTGATCAGGTATGCGACGACTGCCTCGTTGGGAAGCAGCGATGACTGTCATTCCCTAGCGAGGCGATGTACAGTGCTGAGCGCCAGCTAGCGTTGGTCCACGTGACCTCTGCGGGCCAATCTCTCCACCAACACCCGCCGGCAACCGCTACTTTCTTCTGCTTGTTGATAATGTCTCCACGTTCATGTGGCTAATTCTGCTGAAAACCAAGGACCAGGCGCTTGGTACCTTTCATAGGTTCAGACTTGGTGCAGAGAAGGAAGTGGAGCTCGACCTTAAGGCACTCCGCACTGACCGAGGGGGTGAGTTCACCTCAAAGGCGTTCACGGCATACTGCGATGACCATGGCATCAAGCACTTCCTCACGACCCCTTATTCACCGCAGCAAAATGGCGTCGTCGAGCGCCGCAATCAGACAATTGTTGGCATGGCTCGTAGTCTGTTAAAGAGCAAGGGAGTCCCAGGAAAATTCTGGCGTGAGGCGGTCACCACTGCTGTCTACCTCCTGAACCGTGCACCGACGAAGAGTGTCGCCGGCCAGACGCCGTATGAAGCCTGGTGTGCACGGAATCCCAGTGTCGAGCACCTGCGTACGTTTGGTTGTGTCTCCTATGCCAGGGTGACATAGCCGAACTCGTCGAAGCTTGCGGACAGGAGCGTTCGTACAGTTCTACTCGGGTATGAGCCGAACATAAAAGCCTATCGAGCATTTGATCCGATCGGCAACCGTGTCATCGTCACAAGGGACGTAATGTTTGACGAGAAGCAGCAATGGGATTGGAGCATAGTGCACAGGCAAGAAGCGTCCAATTATGAGGTTGTTACGGTCACGTATCCAATCATCTCCACTACAGGTACAACTAAGGTGACGTTGGAGGACGGCGTACATGCAGAGACGGGCGAGCCCACACCGGCCAGTGCCACTCCAATCGGCACGCCGTGCGAGTCGCCAGCGACGCAACGCACGCCGTGAGCAGCAAGTGTTTTTGCAAGCATAGCAGTGAACACCGCTGCAGACGCTGACCAGGGGCGGACGCCTCTGTCCCACACCTACGATGAGCTCGGGCCCAAGGGGTTCAGAAACCTTATGGAGATTTTGGAGGAAACAACGGTTCCACCTGATGCAGAGTTGCAGTTCGCCGACGCCCGTGTGGATACTGAGTTGTGCTTGCTCGGTACAGAGGAGCCCACGTCACACGTCGAGGCTCGGAAGGAGCCAAGCTCGAGGCGTGCCATGGAGGAGGAGCTTGACTCCATCCGTGGCAATGATACATGGCAGCTCGTTAACCTCCCGTCTGGACAAAAACCCATCGGTCTGAAATGGGTATACAAGCTGAAGAAAGATCTGAGTGGCGCCATCATCAAGCATAAAGCCCGCCCTGTTGCAAAGGGATATGTGCAGCGTGAGGGGGTGGATTTCGATGAAGTATTTTACCCTGTTGCGCGCATGGAAACTGTGTGTCTGCTCATTGCCGTGGCTGCACTTGAGGGCTGGTGTCTGCACCACATGGATGTAAAGTCTGCATTCTTGAACGGAGAGCTGCAGGAGGAGGTGTTCGTGCGACAACCCCATGGCTATGAAGAAGCAGGCAATGAGCAGAAAGTCTTGAAGCTGAACAAGGCATTGTATGGACTTCGTCAGGCGCGGAGAGCATGGTATGCCAAGTTGCACGCCACTCTGCTCACGCTCGGGTTCGAGAGATGTCCTCTTGAGCACGCGGTTTACATGAGAAGCAAAGGTAGCTCGCGGCTGCTCGTAGGAGTTTATGTCGATGACTTGGTGATCACTGGTGCAAGCCAAGTGGAGATTGATAGCTTCAAGGAGCAGATGAAAAATCTGTTCAAAATGAGTGATCTGGGTTTGTTGTCATACTATCTCGGGATCGAGGTAGCCCAGACCGCTAATGGCATTACACTCAGACAGGCCGGATATGCTCAGAAGATCCTTGAGAAGGTTGGAATGGCAGAGTGCAACCCAAGTCAAGTACCAATGGATCCAAGACTGAAGCTAGTTAAAACTGACCAGGACAAGAAAGTGGACTCAACTCAGTACCGCATCATAGTTGGGAGTCTGAGGTATTTAGTAAACACAAGGCCGGATCTTGCTTACTCAGTGGGCATCGTTAGTCGTTTGATGGAAGCTCCTACGATGAACCACATGGCAGCAGTCAAGCAGATTTTGAGGTACATCTGTGGCACCATTCATCTCGGCTGTCACTATGGAAGGAAGGAAGAAGAGGAGCCACGACTTGTTGGATACAGTGATAGTGACCATGCTGGTGATCTTGATGATCGTAAAAGCACATCAGGTGTGTTATTCTTCCTTGGCAACAATCCAGTAACTTGGGTCTCGCAGAAACAAAAGGTAGTGGCAACATCATTGTGTGAAGCAGAATATATTGCTGCAGCTATCACTGCTTGTCAGGGAATTTGGTTATCATGGCTACTTGGTGAACTGATGAACAAAGAGCAGCAGAAGAAACTGATGAACAGGGAGCAGCAGAAGGTTTTGATCAAAGTGGACAACAAATCTGGAATTGCACTTTGTAAGAACTCAGTCCATCATGATCACAGCAAGCACATAGATGTTCGCTATCATTTCATTCGCGAGTGCGTTGAAGAAGGGAGGGTCACTGTGGAGCACGTCCGAACCGGCGACCAACTCACCGACATACTGACCAAGCCGCTCGCCCGTGTGAAGTTCCTGGAGCTTCGCCAGCGCATTGGACTCCGAGCGGTGAATAAACAAGATTAAGGGGGTGAATCTCAGCGTGTAATCTTGTTTTAGTCTGTTTGTTTCCCTTTTCTAATCGCGCATGCACGTTTTCTTTGTAGTATTTCCGTGTGCATGACGCTTTGGATAAGCGCATGCAGCACGTCCCTTGCATCTAGGATCAGGCATAGTGGGGTTAGCTTGGCGTGAGTCTCGGTCAAGGCGTTGGCCTGATCGTGGGTATAGGTATGTATGCCATTTTAGCTTATCTCTGAAGAATAACAGAAAGACGCAGAAAAGACGCGTATCTTTGCGTTGCAAAAATCATCCGTGTGTGATATGTTCTTCGTGTCTCGAGAGAAACCACCATTGCTAGCTGAGAGAGAAGCCTTGGACCTGTCAGTCTACCCGTGCATGCACACACTCTTATAGAGGAGGATCTCTACTAGTTCTACTTTCCTTTGAGTCATTTCTTACGTACTAGTTGCTTACGTACCCAATAATCCATGACAACTGTTGCCAAATTGGTTTTACTACTGCCGATATGTTGTGCCCCATAGATAGGGTTTGAATCCACATTTATGATAAGCTGAGAAATGTGTGTCCAAATTACTCATCTCATGAGAGTTGTGTAGTCAATGGTGCGTTTATCACTTTTATTATATTTGAGAACTGATACACGTCAACCAACACAACCTAATGGACCTCCATAGTAAAACATATGGCCGTCCTTTTTAGTAGGCAGAAGGTTACTGACTTTGTAACAACTTGGCTTGCTGGCAAGTCTAATCGAGCCACTTGGATCATACACATTAGCTTTGGAATCAAAGAGCTTGATATTCTTGAAGTATGCTGCTTTCCTTTGGCCCTCTTCTGGAAAATGACCGCTGCCCATTGCGGGACCACCTTCCTTGTTCCGGTATCTGACAAATCCAGTCCATGCTACTCGGGGGGCTATAGTATATATTTTAGGGCAAAGCTGTTTTGGAAAATGCCCCAAAAATGAAGGTTTATCCAAGTCGTCTCGATACAACACCCAATCCCCCGTGTTTGGATCCTATGAGTTATGGAAAATGATAAATGGTTAGTAAACTACCATGAAGTTAATATCCTTATACTGAAATTTGCTAGCCTGCACATAGAGAGTACTAATATGGTACTAAAATAGGTATTAGTGTGTGGAAAAGGAATTCCATAGTAAAATAATATGATTTTCAGCAATCATGTATTCACAAAAGAAGCTACAACCATATTTACTTATTTATTACGTGTGCCACTCTTAGCAAAGCATACACGAGTCGCAAGTAATAGTAACAACAATGTCGTCCAACACAAAATAATCCAACAAATATGTGCTACACAAATATTAGAATTTCCCTCTATGTTATGGTGAGGCACATGTATCTCATGCTAAGAACAAAGGCTACATGTATCTATTATCACATTCATAGACTAGTTCAAGACTAATATGCCCTAAAATAATTTCCATGTGATGGATTTCAGTGGAAGTCTGGAATAAGCTATAACTATGACTATATTTATAAATCACACATATACTTAATAAATTTATAATATTTAAGAAAATGTTCAATGTACAAGGGTATTTTAGAATTGAAGTTTGATGAATGTTCTTATCTTCACTAATTTTATTTTTCATTAGTAGCAATGGGCGATGGAATTTTTATGTTGGGAAAATTTTTGCCTACACATTTTCATGAAAAACAATTCTCATATTCTACATGGTCTACAAACTAAGATTGTGACACTAGTAGTACAAGGGCGCACCGTATGTAGGCTAATTGTTATGTAGCGATCTTCCTTGTCATAAGTTGAGGGAGGTGCAACGGCTTGGCCTGGAACAAGTGCAGCTCCACTAGCAGGCACAAAACCTGGGCAATCCAAATTATAACAGCCTGTTGATTTGTAGTTATCTTTCTGTAGAATGACAAAAACTTTTAAGATTATTAAAACATATGCAAACGACACCATTTACATTTAGCCCGATAAAAAAAATTAATACAGACTTACCGTCCATCGTATAAAGAAATGGACACCATTATTGTTATATAATTCGGGAAGTACCTGCATCAACCATAGTTGTAAGTTTATTCTATGGTAGTGCTTGAGTTCACAATAATGTTGAAAATAATATTTGCAAATGTTCTAAATTACATGAAATCCAGCTTCTATTGTATTGAAGGAGGACCGATCTAGATCAATATTGCCGATGGATAACGATGCCCCAGATTCTTGGGTATGATGTTGTCCTTGTGAACCCCATATACCTATTTTAGCTCGTGTGCCGTAGCTACTCATAGGAAATCCCCAACCAGCTATCTAGTAACAACTAAAAAGTAAATAGGCTTGTTAGGTGATATATAATGAATAATACAGTTGACTGTTGGAAAAGAAATATTATAGTCTTGGTCCTTTCATAGTTAAAGTACCATGAGAGTATCATGCACCGTCACATAAGAAAGAAATGACATGGCACTGCAATAAAGAATGTAAAAGAGATTCTAGTATCATGCTATGATATAATAACATAATGAGTCAAATGTTAATAAGAAATATAGCATAGTCCAATTTTTTCTTGAGATTTAACAAAGGAATAAATGAAGTGAAAAATATGATATTAGTTCATGATATTTAGCACTCAGGATGTATTATCATAGAATAGTATATAATGTATGCATAATATTATAAACTAATACTCCTTTATTATTTTAGTCCTCGTAGAAATAGCACAAGTATATACCGTCCTCATACAAATAGGATATCAAGCATAAGGACTTCTAAGTTTTACTAGGTTCTAAAAAGATATAGCATAAAACTAATATGTCAAATAAGGGTTAAAATACAAGAAACTTGTACTCTATGAGTTTATAGGATTGTGAGAAAAAGGGGTTGTAGCAAATGCCTAGATTATTTTCTATGGAGTACCCCCTGAATTAATGATACATTTGTGGGAATTTATAAAGATGGAAATCCTCCAACCTTTATATTAATGTCTTTGGAATTATAGAGAGGCATAGAATAGAGTGTAGACCTAGTCATCTACAAGCCATTCCCAAGCCAAAGTTGACCCGTTTTTTCAGATAAATCTAGCATGTCGTCATTAATTAGACCAAAAACAAAAGACTAGAACAGAGGACAGTGAGTAATGCTTTACATGAATGATATCATTGTTGCCTTTGTATTGAAATTTGGTCCTCCCAGCTAGCATAAATGGGGCTTCTCTTGGAGATGTTAAAAACTGTTAAGAGAATAGTAATATTGTCACGTGCTTTTCAACAAATGAGAGAAACAACAAAAAGTGTGTGAAGTAAATCATATGGACAAAATCCAACTTTGATCATAATTTTACTTTACTATATTTAATGATCAATTATACTATATGGTATTGCGATTTGGGACAGAGCTACACATATAAGTTTGATGTATCAACCTTTAATAACTAGAGAAATATATGTATATTTATTATTACTTATTTAAAATGTTCAAGTGTTGGTGATATGGAAGATAATATTTTTCCAAGCATTCAAAGAATATGACTCACATGCATAATGAACATATTCTAAGCAATGTTTATCATCAAAGTGGCATAATAAAGAAATTGAATTTGCTCACCATAAGCTAAAGGATTAATTTGATAATTCCAATCAATGTTTTCCCACTTTTGTTCCACAATGTATCTGTACGTTCAACTTTTTGTAACTCGGTTCTTCTTTTCACATGGACTAAATGGAGTACCCATAAGGTAGATTAGGTGAGGCGAATTGGTTTTTAGAAATAATTGAGGTTGAACTGATATTTACTTTGTGTAAATTCTGAAGCATGAAAGGAGCATATGGTCATGTGCTTGTTTTATAGAGATTGAATATGTGGAATAAGTAGTGCACCCGCAAATTTTGGTTTAAAGTGTATATAGAACATTTATAATTTTCTATGTATTAAATGATATCCTTTCATCCTTTATTTATTTTAAGAAAGTGTATTAATTTTTCTGATCTTCAAATATTGCAGGTGCACGTACTATTCTGCAATGTACATATATGAACTATGTTAGAAAATTAGAGATTTGCAATTGTGCATCTTTGTTTTTCCTGGAACATCGTAGATATATTTGGGACAATAGTACTAGTTCACATTTAGAAAGTAGCAACCCATGTATGAAAAATACATGGAGACTTGACATAAAGGGAAAATTCTAGTCATAATCCATATCCTAAATCTTAATAAATAGGGGAATTAAGCTAGGAAAATGATAGCTCTTGAAAATTTATAGTAAATTGTATTCGGTTGTAGTATTACCGTCCAATTAGTTTCCACGCGACCATATGCATCTACTAAAGTGAGATTAGTGAATGCGCTTGAAAAGCATATGAACATGGCTACCACCATGTATCCCATTGCTGCGAGAAACAATATTCTTATAAGAACTTGGATATTCTTCAGAGGATAAAATTTGTGAAAACATCATGCTATTTCGATAGTATATAAATATGTATGTTCTAAAATGCCAAAAAACTTTATAAGTATGCATATAGTGGTTGTAGTCTTCCCAAGAAATGTGAAGCGTACATAATTTCTAAAACTGGTTGAATAAGGCATCAAAGGGGACTAGTAATCTTACCTAAAGTTCTTCCGATCCACATATGATGATGAAGAATAGACGTTTTGGCCTACTTTTATAGAAGGGAAAGAGCGGTGAGGTAGACTACGTGTTGGTTTGATATGGGTGACATGACATGTGTTGGACATCACCACACTATCCAACCAAGTGTCATAGTATCTCCACACTCTCTTACCAAGTGTCATTGAAAATAAAACACTTGGCAAGGGAATGTGGAGATGTCCAACATGTGTCATGCCACTACTAGTGATCACAGATGTAGACTACCACACTAATATTTCCCCTCTATAAAACCATATCAAAACATCTATTCCTATGGCCAAGTGTCATAAACAATATGACACTTGTCAAGTGAGTTGGGGATGCAAAACACTTGTCAAGCCACCCATAGTGAGTTGGCATGTAATCTATCTCGCCGCTCTTTTTCCTCAATAAATGCATGTTAAAACATGTATTCTTTGTAATCAAATAAGGATTAAAAGATCTTTTGGTAAGATTGGCAGTCGTCCTCAATCTATCATCTTACCAATGTCAATTATTACCCTTCTTGGGAAGATCACGATAAAGATATGCGCACTTCTACAATTCCTATACAAGCAAACTAACTATATCATCCCAAATATACCTATGTTTTTCAAAGAAAAACACTTTAGAATTTATAATTACATACATAATTCACACATGCCTTGTGGAATAGTATAGGGATAATTATTTTTATGCCCCTAGTTGTGTCCCACTCAGCTGTTTTACCCCTAATTTCCAAAAGCCACATGTTCTGTCCAAGTCACTTCTCTCCTTTTATGCTTTTGCCCTTTGACCGTTTTACCATCTGGTTGAAAATTTCATAACTAATTCGTACTAGATGAGAAAAATGCAAATAAGATAAGAAAATGTTCGGAAAACATCACCTATATGTTAGTGTCATTTGCATTCATGATAAAAGTGTTGGAAAGTGCCCATCCAAGTTTTAGCTCTTATGACACTACCATGAACAGTAAAATCTAAAACAATTCAAAAACAATTGGTGGCAAATAATGAGAAATGTTTCAAGTTCTTGCCAAGTTTCATCGGGGAATGACATTAGTGGAACCCTGGCAACAAAAAAAGAATGAGCACTCCAAAATAGATTTTTTTTGCCATCACTTCCACGAATGTCATTTACTGATGAAACTTGGGAAGCACTTAAAACATTTGTAATTCTTTGCCACCACATTTCTTTCTGCTTTTTTTTGATTTTTTTGTTCATGGTGGTATAGTAAGAGCTAAATCTCAGATGGGCACTTTTGAACACTTTTCTCATGAATGCAAATGGCACTAACATATATAGGTGATGTTTTTTAGAACATTTTGGTATCTTATTTGCATTTTTCTGATTTAGCATGAATTAGTTATGAAGTTTACAAACCGATGATCAAATGGTCAAAGGACAAATGGCAAAAGCATAAGAGGAGTGAAGTGACTTGGACAAAACCGGTGACTTTTGGAAATTAGGGGTAAAATAGCCAAGTGGGACACAACTAGGGGCATAAAATAAATTATCTCAATAGTTTATGCACTTACAAATATTTCATGACAAAACTGATCAATTATTGTGCTTCGAAGAAACAATGGAATAAGGCCAATGATATTAATTAGATACAGATAATATTTCTCTACGACATTATTAATATTTATAACAGAAGTTTTGTGTGCACATGTCAGCTCATTTTTGTTCCTCGTTTTTATAACATGTAGCTGAACATATGACCCCTTCATGCTTAGCACTTCAGGTACAATTGTTTCAGTGTTGGATACTATGGAAGATAAATTACATACATATAACATAGTCAAAATCATAATATTTTGTGAACCTGCATCACGTGCTACTTGCTCCCGTGGGAGTTGTTGGGATTCCCCCAAGTGTAAGGGTGAAGCAGTATGGTAGATTATTTCCCTTAGTTAGAGACCCAATGTTATCAATTCAGCAAGAGTCTCCCCAACTGACAAAGTCAACCACACCTAGGCCCAAAATACATACACACTCGTGGCCAACACGGCAAGAGAGTTGTTAATCCCATTGTCTTGCAACTTACAAGATTGAACGTAAATGATATAGATAATTAGTATCAAAGTATAAGATAGTAACAGAAATTTGGTAGAAGAATATTGTTGGGGATATAACCCCATGATATAACCCGCCCAGGAGGGGTCGGGTCATACTATTGGCGATTCAATAGAGAAGGCCCAAGCGGGCCTGATGAGGACCAAGGGGAGGCTTACGAGCAAGTTTGTTGGAAGCCCATGACCCAGAGGAAGCTCAAGACCAGAAGGTGTAAGCCGACAAATGATAACTTGCCTAGCAAGGCAAGGCGACTTAGAATCAGAGTTGGTTAAGTTGTATAAACCGACCTAGACTCCTGTAAGCCGCCGGGCCTCGACCTGTGCATATAAAGGCGAGACCTGTCGGCGGCTTAGGCCAGGAAAGAATTGATCGATGGCTAGGTCAAGCGTATTCGCTCCCTTGTAATTTACAACATAGCCATATAGAAAGAAGCAGAAGTAGGCTTTTACCTCGTTAGTGAGGGGCCGAACCTGGGTAAACCCGTGTCTCTCGTCCCGTTCAACCCCTCCAAGCCAATCACCATGACCATGGCCTCACACCTAAGTCAAGGACATCTGCCATGATAAACCCATGACAGTTGGTGCCCATCGTGGGGCTAGGCCATGGTGTTTTGGAGTTCTTGAAGGGAACTTTTCCAGGGCTTGAGGGATACGTTGTTGGTCGGATGACCAAGAGCCGCCATGGAAAAATCTACATCGACGACGTGGGCTGGGCCCTGTGGCCGACTCAATCGATACGGGTACCGGGTCCCCTTTGGTGGAATCCACGGCTTCATCGGCAAGATCAGCAACTCTATGCCTGAGCCAGACATCTTCCCCGATCTCTTCGAGTCGACTTAGCGCACGCAACCCGCCCGGTGTCAACTCGGTCAGAAGCATGTTTTCGTCGGTTTCACGCAAGGCTTCGAGCTTGTTGAAAATTCTGCGTATGGTGAGGCAACTCTCGTTTATTCAGAGGATGAGTCCACCGGAGAGACGAAATCAATCTACCAACTTCGGGATGGCGGACTCAGGGGCTATTCCGATGGTAACAACATTCCGGAGCCTTATGGGCCGCCGAGCAGACCAGCTGTCTTTATGGCTGGCACACAACCAGTGGTGAATTCATCAACGAAGGCTGATATGACATCTGGCTCGACCGCCGCGGTGATGGCAGGGGCGAGCGGGTCAGCACGGCCGCCGTCTCAAGTTTTGTCTGAGCTTTTGAACACTTTCATGGCTCTGTTAGCAACAGAAGTAACTCTGGCAAACCAAGTGCATCATAATGCGGAAGTTGCAAAAGCGTGAGATGAGGTAGCCAAGATTCAAGAGGATATCAGTGCAGAAAATGTGAGGATAGCAGCCGAACAGGCTGCATTGGACATAGCGTTGCAACGGGTGAGGGTAGAGGCTTTCCGGTTAAATCTATATCAGAACATGTCCAATGTGGTGCTGCGAAGGAGGCATCAGAGTCGCTTACCTTCAAAATTTCAAAGATGGAACCTCTTCAACATGCCCGGAGCAGGAAAGAGTAACCCACCCGATGGAACCCGGAATGTTGGGGCGCCCACGACCGAGGTCGTAGTTCAGCCTCAACTGCCAGACCTGCCTCATGGGGACCCAACCCCGTCCCAACGTTTTCCATCCCGTACATGCCATTATTGTAACCCGGTGGACAACATGATAGCTGCGGCTACACGATTAGATGTTATTCCGATCGAAGGTGAGTCTCCGGTGGCAGTGGAGACCCGGAATGTGGCAAATCTTCTTCACACGGTGGTAGCACAATAGGCGGCTTATTCATATAGTCGTGATCGGGTTCATTCTACTCCGCGGCCGGCTCAAAGTTACATCAGGCATATTGAGTCGCCCGCAGTCTCCAGCAATGAACAACATCGCAATCCACCCCATGGAGTTAACCCGCCCCGTGACAACGATATACGGGCCAATGCCCAAGCTTTAGTGGATAATGCTAGAGGCCGACATGAGAAGGAAGCGGCGGCTCAACTGGGTTCTTACTAACAACCTTTAGTGACTCCTTTGGTATCAGTGGAAGCCGGGAAGACCACCCGAACAGTGGGGGTACCACGCCTGGCACCGGCTCTACGCAATGAGCATTTCCCTAAGGATTTTAAAGGCCCTCGCAAGGTACCTAATTACACTGCTGATCTTCCCCCTGAGGCTTGGATTCAAAGTTATGAATTGGCCATGGAGATGCTGGATGTTAATGATGCATTGTGTGCTAAGCTAGTACTTCACGATGATGTTGGATGGACCAGCCCGTACATGGTTGAAAGGTTTGCCTGTGAACTCAGTTAACTCCTGGGCTGAGTTAAAGGCGCCTTTTATCAAAAAGATTAAAGGAACCTGTAAGCAGCCCCTGACAATCATTGATTTGGCTAACTGTGTGCAACAGGAGGATGAGTCGGCTCACCACTGGGTTTGCTTGGTCTCATCCATCATCCATTCTTCTGGCAGTATTGCGGCAGGTTCGACTGTCCTGGTCCTAGAGAATAATTGTCACTTTGAACCCCTTAAGTTGAAGCTTTTGCGGCTTAAAAGACATTGCAATGATATGGGAGAGCTCATGGCGGCTCTAATCAATATGCTGATTCGGATTCTACTAAGGATCCTGGGTCTAATGAGGAGAAATTCAGCAAAGGAGAAAATTCTAAAGGAAAGAGCAACAGCAGCTGCAGCTGTAGCATAATGGCAATGGCCAAGGCAATGGAGGAAAGAGCAGGAACCCAGGGGAGGATCAGATTTTGTGGCAAATACCAACTCTCATTATAAAAATCAGCGCCGTCGCAACAACAGGCCGGGCGGAGGACCAAGATTTAACCTTGAAGCAGCACTCAATGACCCTTGTCCAAAGCATAGTTCGTTGGGTCAGCCATCAACTCATGCTCGGAAAGATTGCTTCATCATGAGGCAATGGCAACATTATAACCCGGGCAACGGCAACAGCAACAATGGTTCACCCGGCGGGTCAGGATCCGGGTCTCAAGGGCCTGGTTTTGGCAACGATGACTGAAGTTCTGGTTTTCTAGACCAAGGTAACCAAGGTGGTTATAACCAGTCGTCTGGTCAGGGGAGTCAACAACAAAATAATCAGCCTGATATCAGAGCAATCAAAAGAAACTCAACGGTGGCCAATACCATGTATTCACCACAAGTCTTTGCAAGTGAGATGAGAAGGTTCACAAGTGTGCTGTTAGTACAGTTGAGCCGGCGGTACCTCAATATCTGCTGTGGTCAGAACATCAAATCACATGGAGTAGAGAGGATCAGCCGCCCGGGTTGAATATCTGGGTCAGCTTGCTTTGGTGGTGGCCCCTCAAGTTGGGGGTTATAAATTCACTAAAGTGCTTATGGATGGCGACAATAGCATCAATATTCTTTATTATGAGACCTTTCGCTGGATGAATGTAACTGTTAAAGATTTTAAGCCGTCATCTATAGTCTTTCATGGTGTGGTACTTGGTAAGTCAGCATACCCGGTGGGGAAGATTGCTTTGGAACTGGATTTTCGCAATGACTATGACTACAAGGCCGAGACGTTATGGTTTGAACTGGTTAAAATCAGGAGCTCTTATCACGCCTTATTTGGGCAGTCGGCTTACGCTAAATTCATGGCATGACCGTGTTATTTACTTGCAGCTTAAAATGCCTGGGCATAAGGGCACGATAACAGTACAAGGTGATTGATGGATTGCGCTGGAGTGTGAAGAGGGTTATGTTGCATATGCCGAGTAGGCTTGTGCCATAGAGGAGCTTAAATTATTTAACGATAATGTTGACCCAGTTGATATGTCTCCTCTGAAGAAACTGACCACAAAGCAAGATCCTTTGCTGAAGTTTAAATCCACCGATGACATGAAGAAGGTTGATTTTGTTCCAGGCGACTCATCTCAACAGTTCACCATCAGTGCTAATATGGATCCGAAATAGGAAAGTGCGCTCATCGAGTTCATCCATGAGAATGTGGACATCTATGCATGGAAGCCTTCAGACATGCCGGGTGTACCGAGAGAACTCGCTAAGCATACTCTCAATATTCATCCTAAGTATAAGCCGACGAAGTAGTTCCTAGGCCGATTTAATAAAGAACGACGTAAAGCCACTAGAGAGGAGGTGGCCCGGCTCTTGGTGGCCGAGTTCATTGTGGATTTTTTTTCACCCGGAGTGGTTGGCTAATCCAGTGCTGGTACTTAATAAGAATGGCACCTGGCGTAGTTGTGTGGATTACACTAACCTTAATAAAGCTTGCCCAGCGGATCCCTTTGCTCTTCCCTGTATTGATCAAGTTATAGATGCAATGGCGGGTTGTGAGCAGTTGTGTCTCTTGGATGCATACTCTGGTTATCATCAGATCAAGATGGCAGTTAAAGACCAAGAAAAGATGGCTTTCATCACACCTTTTGGAGCTTTCTTCTATGAGTCCATGTCCTTTGGGCTCAAGAGTGCCCAGGCGACTTATCAGTGTTGCGTGCAAAATTGTTTTCATAACCAGATTGGGCATAAAGTGCATGCTTATGTTGATGATATTGTTGTCAAGTCTAAAAAGAAGGAAACTTTGTTGGATGATCTGAAAGAGACCTTTGACAATCTCCAAGTTTATATAATGATGCTTAACCCGGCCAAGTGTGTTTTTGGTGTAACTGCAGGCAAACTCTTGGGTTTCCTGGTTTCAGACAGGGACATTGAAGCTAACCTAGAGAAAATCAAGGCTATCACTTCATTGTATAAGCCAGCATGTATCAATGATTTACAACGTCTGGCGGGTTGTATCACAGCTTTAAGCCGGTTCATAAGCCACCTGGGAGAGAAGGAAATTCCTTTGTATCAGATGATGAAGAAAAGAGACCACTTTGTGTGGAGCGATGCTACAAATGAGGTGTTTGAGGCACTTAAAAAAATTAGCCGAGCCACCCATCCTTGCAGCTCCTATTGAGAAATAGTCTCTACTTTTATATGTGGCAACAAATAGCAGGGCTTTCAGTGTGGCGATTGTGGTGGAACGCAAGGAAACGAATAAGGAATACTCCGTCCAGAGGTTGGCTTATTATTTCAGTGAAGTGCTAATTGAGTCCAAACAACGATACCCGCATTGGCAAAAACTGGTGTATGGGATATTCATGGCTAGTCGTAAGCTGAAACAATATTTTCTTGGCCATCCCATTAGAGTGGTCAGTTCGGCCCCTTTGGGTGACATTATTCAGAATAGAGAGGCAACCGGCCGGGTAGCTAAGTCGGCCATTGAGCTTGGTCTACATGGCCTGAAGTATGTGCCAAGGACAGCCATCAAATCACAGGCTCTTGTGGATTTCATTAATGATTGGACAGAGTTGCATACACCTGAAGAGAAGCCTGATAACACATATTGGACTATTCACTTTGATGGATCCAGGCAATGGGAAGGCCCGGGGCCTGGAGTTATTTTAACTTCCCCATGAGGTGATAAATTTTGTTATGTCTTAAGACTGATGTTTCCTTGTACTAACAATGCAACTAAATATGAGGCTCTGCTCTATGGTCTCCGAATGGCTAAAGAAATGAATCTAAGCCGGGTCAGTTGTTTTGGTGATTCAGACTTGGTAGCTCAGCAAGTTTCAGGTACTTGGGATTCCAAAGACCCGCTCATGGTGGCTTATCTCTGGGCAGTTGATAATATTGCTAGTCACTTCAAGGGTTATTAGGTGGAGCACTTGGACCGAAGGAAAAATGAGGCGGCTGATGCTTTGAGCCGGCTGGGATCTCAGCGTAAGCCGGTTCCCCCTAATGTATTTCTTGATGTGTTGACTAATCCTGCTGCCACTACAAAAAAACACTTCCGTGATAATACGTGTTTGTCACAGTAGGTCACATTTTCTGTCATGCATGTACATCCGTGACGATTTTATGACAGAATCAAGATAGTCATAGTTGTGGTGTCATAGAAGTGTTCCATGACAATACCAAAATTATCTTGACGGAAGTGTCCACTTCCATGACGATAAATATCGTGTCATGGAACTTCTTTCGTCAAGGGTAACCGACACGTGGCATCCGCCGTAATGGGTCGGTGTTAAGCTATCGGGTCTAGTTTTGGATCCGATAACCAGCTAACAGCCACGACCAATGGCGATTTTCCATGTGTAAAATTCTCATTGGCTGACGGAACCATGTGTCAGCTCCACATTGGCACAGATGTCACTCAACCAATGGCCGAGATGCGCCTATGATATGTTGACACGTGGATCGGCGCAAAAGTGGCCCATAAATATTAAACGGGCCAGGGCAGCTAAAGTCCCATAGTATTTACTCAGGTACTATTGGGCCAGCCCACTAACGGTCTGCTTAAACATGGCCCAATTACAGCCGAAAGCCAGATCTGACCCATTCATGTTTCACCGAGTATTTGGGCCCGATTATGGCCCAATGACATTTCGGCATGTTAGAGGCCCGATGAAGACATGTGCCCATCTCAGCCCGGTATATCTTTCGGTGGCCCGTGCCGTCGATGGGCCATATATGGTCCGACGCGACATCTGGCCCACTAACAGCCCGTGATCAAGGTGGCAACAGTTCAACCCAACGTGACTTTGGGCATGTTAGAGGCATGTCATATAATTTGGCCCGCTAATGCCTGTACCAAGTTTTCGGCCTCTTAAAGGCCCATGATATTAGTGGGCCAACTAAGGCCCAGATATGTTTCGGCCTGGTAATGGCCCGTATTATAACTGGGCCAATAATGGCCCGGTCTACATTTCATCCTGCTAAAGGCCCGTGGACGACTTTTGAAAATTGAGGCCCGACATACATTTCGGCCTGCTAAAGGCTCATGGTACCTTTTGGGCCTCAACAGGCCAGCAAAATATTCATCCTGTTAACGGCCCAAAGCAACATGGGCCCAACTAAGTGTTGGGTCCATTAAAGGCCCAACTAAACATTGGGCGGAATGTAGGCCCGTGTAAGTTGTGGTCCTGGCGCAAAGTGTGAAGGGCCCCAATGTCCTTTCGGGCCCAAGAAAGTTTCGTCCCAGTCGACTACGTCACATTTTCGCCGCTTTTTCACATAGCGAATGATGGCATATATGATAACTAGTAGGAATTAAGATCGAACAATTCGGCATTGTAACTTAGAACAAACCTACACTATAAAATAAAGGATTTATGGTATATTACATCCACTAGGCATCAAAGTTCGCCATGAGTGATCATAAATCGCAACGAAGAAGCAGATTATAAAAACTAGGCACCATTGCACGTAACAAAATAATACTGAACCAAGACCACTTCCAAGACAGTTCAAGAAATGTTAGCCTTGCGCGGGAGCTGCTGTGCAAGCTGCTGAGCAAGGCTGTGAGACCGGCCTAGCATGTCGGTCATAACTTCCAGGTGTAACTGTTTAGCAATGAGGCTCTCATTGGTGTTCTCTGTGATCTTCCTTAGAGATTGGACTTCAAGTCGAAGTTGAGTTGCATGGTGCCTTTCTGCTTGAACTTGAGACTGAAGAAGTCGAACTGATTCAGACAGTGAATTATGTGAGCTTGTCTGACTGCTAGTCTCAAGTAACTTGAACACTACATCAAGACATGCCTTTGGGGTTATCTCGCTATCTTCAAGATGTTTTGCCTTCTTTGCTGCAATATATGTTGGGTTTGTCTCACAGCCTTCAGCAGACTTGTGCATGCCATCAGGCATATCACCCTGAAACAAGCAGAGAGATGACAAGTTTTACACGTGTATAAACAAAGATGGTAACTACGCTGTCAATTCCATCCAATTTCAAATTAGAAAATAAAGAGTCAGTTCAAAATATAAATAGCATAATTTGAAATTGTTCATAATGCGGGGAGCTTCACCACACTATTGGATTACCATGTCGACAAAACAAGCATATATGAAGGGCAAAGACAATAATTGTATCTATTTTGGTTAATGTGCATGTCATGTTGTTCATATCATCAACCACATTAGTAAGATAAAACATGAGATGACAAGGTGCAAATGTGGGCTGCTTCACCACACATTGGATTATAGATCCACAAAAACAAGCATACATATAGGGAGTATTGAGTGATGTGCATCGTATGAATAAGGAATTTGGTTTTACAACAAAAACTTGGAACTTACAGTTGTTGCGAACATGCATTTTGATAGAAACAGCAAACTAAACAGAAGTTGACGATAAGGAGTATGAGAAAATTAGAGAACAGTTGAGGATAACGGCTTAGAAGGACTGACTTACATTAACAGTTAACAACGGCTTTATAATGCCCTTCTCCATATCAAGGGAACGATAACTCAAGAATTTCAGCACATAATGTTCTTCATAAGCATTGCATGTTCTCTACATTTTGTAGAGTGTAATTATAGATATGATAGAGGATAATGAAGATAAGATGCAGATTGATGCTACATAATCAAATACCAATCCCTGTAAGTACAAGCGTTACAGGACAGAATGTACTGACAAGAGCAATGGGCTACACTTATGCACTGACATTGTCTGTGTATTCAACTTTTTGATAAAATTAAATATAGATATAATATTTTTTAGTAAATGGTGGGCGAGGGAGATAAGATGCAGAATGCTACACAATGAACCAATCCCTCCATCCCATAATATAAGAGTGTTTTGTACACTGGTGTACAATACAAAACGCTCTTATATTATGGGACAGAGGGCGTAGTTGTTAATGTAAGTACATTGATAGAAGATGTTCCGTCCTTACAAGAGCACTGCAGAGCTAAACCTCTTCAAAAGCATTGGGTTGATTCTAAATTTATGTAAGAGTTGATACCGATCTTCTAATGTCCACCAAATGGAGGATAACGAGGCTACCATGGGTTGTGATGCTACATAATCAACCATCTATGAAAGTATGGTCATACATGGCAAGAGGTACTCACAAGAGCAATGCAGTGTGCAGTATAGTTGCGAGTTTCGGTGGTCCCTTGAGAATGACTATTCTTCTGCACACAGTTTTTGAACAAGTGAGACAGTAAGGTACATGCAGAAAAGTAGTTCAAATTATGATGTGATATCATAGACATTACCTTACGCTGCAGACGAGACCAATGTGTAACAAGATTATTCCAGTCAGTGTCAAATGTAGCACCGGAGACTTTACAGAAATTTCGTTTAGAGGCTTGCCGTCAAAATGCGCTTGCCTCAGGTAGGAACGATACTTCAGCAACGAGTGCTTGAAAAGTGCAAGCAACCGTTGCTCGTCTTCACTATCCAGTTTGGTCCTCGCCTATTTAAAAGAATGAAATCTTGTGTCTTCTGTCAGTAGTAACATCTGCAGTAATTACCCTGAACAAGATTAGTACATTACTTATGCGTACGTTGCGGAGGAATGCTGAAATTGTTCTCTGTCTGTGGTATATCCTTTCCATGAAGGAAATATGCACACAAAGTTCCTGACAAAAATATAAGATTGCTCTTCTAAACTAGGAATAAATGGAACATGGGTCCTATTTGCTACAATTGGGGCTCTGTCTCGTTCGAAAAGGGATTTCGCAAATGGATTTGGCGTACTATTTGCTGGAATGGGGGTTTTGCGTCGTAGAGCTAGTGCTATGTCAACTAGCATCATCATAATATTTGCTGCAATTGGGGTCTGCTGAGTTGGGGCATCAGAGATGGCCAGTGTAGGGGGGCTAGAGTCTGCTAGAGTTGTCGTCGTGTTTTCTAGGTTTGGTGATATGCAATTACACCAATTGGGCTATTTGATTTATCAGGTGTCACTACCTTTTCCAAATACTTTGTTTGTGCTCCTCTGCGATAAGAAATCACCCTCTTCCATTTGAACGTTTGATACACAAGAAAACCATTTGAATGGATAAATATGGTATGATGACAGATGGAATATGTACTGAAAATGGATAGGCAGGGCATATTCACATACGTGGTGTGTAAGCTAAGCTAATGGCAGTGCAAAAAAGTAGAAGCAATGCAAAGCATCAGTTGCAAGATATGTGTGACCAATATAACCTTGGAAAGTTAGAGCAAGCACCTTGATGGGTGAAAAAGATAGGGCATCTGCCTCTGGCTCCTCCACTAGGGAGCTACATTGACTTAGGTCTCCCTTTAGCTCAGAATCATCGTTTGGATCATATTCTGAGCACGAATCTGTAGGTGGAGAGATTTTGCATTACATTGCATCCAGACTTGATTTCAGTCCCTTAATGCCAAGTTTGACAGCCATGTCATTATTCAGCTTTATTTTTTTCATGCGCGTAAGCTCATAATTATTATGGTGCTGTTCACTGTCTATGATTCATGAAAACATAAAAAGTAGTCAGATTATTATGGAATGCATTGCGGATTCAACTCAAAGAGTATCTCCCAACCGTGCAGACCAGACCACATACAGAAATAGGAACCTCTTATGTCTCTATAACAGGTGGGCACACATTTCAAAACCGAAGTAGGAACATTAGAATCATATCAAATTTGTTTTTGAACAAATAAACCAAGGAATTATAAGTGGCATAATGTTTAACTTCAATGGTGGAGTGCTGGTAGTGCGACACAAAGCAAGTAGGAAGATTGTATTCCATGTTAAAGATCGTAGTCATTGTAAAAGGTGGATATGACACTTTCTTTCTATACAATGCATTGTTCATTGCCCACACATGATGAAAGAGATTACATAGAGAAATAATATTCACTCATGTCTGCGGTTCCAGTATTTTAAAGTAGGGTGGTCCACCCTAAAATAATATTGACAACAAATATGACAAGGCAAGCATAGAGGTACGTAGCGACCCGACCCGAATGGATCAAGTCTCTGTGCTTAAGTGTCATCCCTGGATCGGTATACTGGCACACACAGTACTCGAGGATTTATAACAGAGGTAAATCACCTGTATAAAGTAACACAAATACTATTACCTCAATCAACATAGCGGAAGTAACAACAAGGTTGTGGAGTCCCAACAACACCAACGGCAAAGTTGAGTGTAGACATCACAGCCCTAATGTATCACTTACTCATCGGATAATTCCTGCAACATGAGACATTGCAGTCGTGTAAGTCAGTACGTTGAATGTACTCGCAAATCCACACCATAGAATAATGATGAACAAAATCTATCACTACATGCATATATGGCTGGTGGAGGCTGTAAGGTTTATTTTGCATAAAGCTAGTTTTTCCCTACAACAAAGGAATAAACTTTTATTTACTACTCGGTTGAATTAATCAATATTGAGAGTGGTTCCTCAATCTCAATCCCAAAAAATCACCAATGTCATTAGTAACCCAACAAGTCAATTTAATGGAGTGATGAGATCAACAAATAATCCACTTCTAGATATTCAAAGTTGTTCATAACCGTGGACACGACTACTCATGAATAGATTGTACACTCTACAGAGGTTTGCGCACGTTTCCCCACAAGACTTGATCACCTCCTTTGAGTTTCTCGCATAGGAGGTTGTTTGAGAATCAGATGATAGAGACACAGTATTTCCGAAGAGGTCCCCTTAACCAATAGATAGGCCGGTACACCTACAACCCCCCTACATCTGCTAGCCCATCATGGAAAGGTTTCCCACAACTTATTCAACTATGCCAGAGCTCATAACGGCTTGTGGCTGCACATGGAAGTTTCTAGGCATGAAAATATCACATGATCCCTTTGAGCCTGGGTGGCATTCCATAGGGTGATCACACGGATCCTCCGAGATCCCCTAGGGCAAACACTAGTTTCTCCAGGTGCCCGGGCAAGCCACTGGTTTCTCCAGGGTGCCCCAAGCATTCCACCCAGATGTGTGTTAAAGTTGTCACCTTAAACTTTCACTTAATTATTATTACACTCGCAACTTTCATGAATCTCACATACCAGTCCACATCTACAAGCATGGCTAAGCAATAAGTAACAAAGCGTAAAATCTCGGAGTTGATCTCAAGTCATAGGTTCCTACCTCATGAACTACAAAGCAATCCCACATGCATCCAAGACCTACTCATGCAAATCTTTGAGGGTATAACCATTGCAAGTAAAACTGGGTATTGAAAAGTATGATCAAAGTATGAACTTGCCTTGTACCGTTGATGATGATTCATCGCACTCATAACTCATGATAGATCTACTCCTCACACTCTAATCAATCTATCGTAGTCAATCAATATTGACCACACATAAGCAATCATTCTGAAGATCGGACAGAACGAAGAAAACACTTTGGAAAACTTTGAAAAACAGCAAATAACTCTTGCAATAGAAAACAATTTCTAACAGTGACAACATTAAGTGAATTTGGCCTTATTAGAAATTTTAGGTCAAGATCTTCAATTTGCAAAAATAATCAACTAAATCGGAGTTATAAAACTCAAGTTATGACAAAAGGAAGTTTAAATTCAAATCCGTTTGAATTAAAATCTTAAAACTGTCAAAATTATTTTTAGTTTGGTTCTCTGGATAGATGAGATCATGAGGAAGAATTTGGCATTGGTTTTGTTGGATTTGGACAAACGAGTAAAAAGTTGTGCTCGTTTAAAAATTAGGGACTAAACTGTAAATAAAAATAATTGTAATCGGGTCCCTAGCTACGAAACATAAACTAATTGTCGAATGTTCACCACCGAGGCTTATTTAACTAAAACGTTCGCTGCTGATAACTAACTAACGAACGCGCACAAAATTTAAAAACTTTCAGAAAAAAAACAACACGCGATCTGGATCGAACGATCCAGATCAGACGGACGGGAGGCGGCGGTTACCGTGGCGATCACCGGAGTCGGGGAGGACGGCAGCGAAGGCTTCGGTCTCGGACGGGGCGGCGCCTCCGGTGCTTGGCGGCGACGGGCGAAGGCGTGGGAAGGCGCGGCGTGGAGCGGCGGATCCAAAGGCGACGTCGGCGGCTTTCGAGGGTGGCGGAGCTCGAGCGGGCGGCGGCGTGAGATCTCTTCGGCGGGGGCGGCTCGGCGAGTGCGGCAGCGGTGGATCTGTGGGAGGAGGAAAAAGGGGGTCGGCGGCGGT
>LR738713.1:166309839-166320578 GCA_902687465.1 Secale cereale | reverse complement strand
GCGAGGATAAGGGGCAAAAACTGAGGCGGCGGCGGAGTCCGGTCGTGGCACAGCGGCGACGCGTGCTGGAGCCGGTCTTTGGCTCGTGCTCGGGGACGGCAGCGCGCTAGGCTTGCTGGGTCGTGGCCTGGTTGGCTATCTGGGCCGGCCCAGTTCGGCGGAGGCAATTTTTTTAAAACACGGACAACAAAAATAAATAAAATCGAATAATATAGAAATATAACATAGGCATATTATATATCAAAATTTTTAGAAAAATATTTCCTACAACATGAACATTTTTTAAAGCCAAATAAACTCCACCACAATTTAAAATAAGCAAATAGTGCTATAGGTTTATTTAAAAACCAAATAAAAATATTTTAATATACCAAAATTACTTCAAACTCATTTTTCTCCAATTTTCTATTGTAGGAAATCATTTTACCCTATTTTCCATATATTTTGTTTTTGGAGAAAAATAATTTGAATAAAAATGAAATACCTCAAATTTGAAAATGAGTTTCAAAAATACTGCAAAGGAACTTCCAACTCATATTTCTTATAATTTGAAGAAGTCATTTTATCTTCTCTCATGAAAATCATTGAGTTGTATAAAGTTTCTGAATTTAAAATATTTTCAAATTGAATTCAAATATTTTCCAAACCTTTTTCATTTATTAAATGGAAGAAGTCATGTCAGGTTCACTCTAGGGTTTTTGTTATGAAATGAATTTGAATTCATGGAGAACATAAATGCAAGTGTGAAAGTTGGGGAAAGTCATTTCATTCCCTCTCATTTAACTTTCAAAAGTTCCAAATTTCACCCAAATTCACACAAGCAACCACACCACAATCAAACAAACAATCTAAAATATGTATTTAATATAACATTCCAAAATTTAAAATTTTGGGATGTTACAAACCTACCACACTTAAAATGAGTCTTGTCCTCGAGATTCAAAGAGGCTAGCAAGAAATAGGTTGGGGTTCAGGGTCAGAGTCTCCTAACAAATTCGTTCATTGGTATGGTATAGTGTGCTACTACACTTAGAATCATGGTTATGGTTCCATCAAGAGCTCATATGCTCCATCCCTATTTGTTGACAAGGTCGGTCTTCTCAAATCTTCGGGAAAATTCCTTCTCTCGGCACTTCCGGTAGTGGCATAACCTTTTTTCCTCAATTCTTTATGTCCTTTCATCTTGGCAAGGTTCTTCCGAGACTGGTTCTTCTTAGCTGACAGGTCTGGCGCCAATACTAAACAACTATCAATATCTCATGGTGGTCATCAAACAATTTAACTGGGTCCCTGCAGAAAACGGGTATGGGCTTCATTCTCATCGTATATCCTACGGTTGGCAACAACTGCCTTGTACAAGGAAAACATTGTTATACCATTCTAAGGTTTGAACAAGGTATTGATATCGTCGTCTCTCCACTATGGGTAAGTCACTCAGATTTACCATACCGCAGATGCGAATAATAAGAGTAAGTCGGCATGGTGATCAATCCATTCCACACCCAAATCATTACCTTGTATATGGTTTAGTGAGTCTCGCATTCTAACACTCGGTCATCCTCACAAGCATTGCAAAATTTTTCTTGTCAACGTACTAAGTTCGGATAAACACATTGATTCTCCATGCCAAACAAAACAACTATCGTTCTTTACAACTCTCGGGTTTTTCGTATCCTCCTAAGAAGCGTCTACTGATCAAAGTCGTAACTTCTTCCAGGGTTTTCCTTCAGCAAGAGTGCGCTTGCTTCTTGATTGGTCCTGGGGCCTGTGGGTTATGGATCATCTCGTCAGTAGTAACACTTGGTCTCATCATCGGGTTGCAACTGATCATTATTCCAACATCCAGTTTCCCTGGCTTTCTTAAATCCCTCCAATTATATTGTATCCCTTCCTTTTGTTGGTACAAAATAAGATATAATTACTCAGACTCATCACCGAGTGGTCCATTCCAAAGTCTGACATACTAGCTCTTGTATTCGGGTAATGGTGTTGGGTTCTACCAGCCTTAAAAAAACACCAGTTTCTTCAAATTCTTATTCCACGTATCATGATTACACTCATTGCCCCTATAGTAACAACTCGTAAAATCAGGAATCAATACCATGATGCTAACTTTATTGATTCTCAGATTATTACCATCTACTGCATTTCCATTCCATGCCTTAACTCAACTATTTAGCACAAGTATCCTTCTCCTTGGGACAATCTTTAGCATAGTGCTTTGCTTCATTACAGCAGAAACATAATAGTTCTGACAAGTCTCATGGTTCCCCTTGTGATTACGTAGCCTCCATAGGTCCTCGGCTTATGGGCCCACTTTAGAACTTGTATATCCTTAACTCATCCTTGGAGTCATTATTGCTCCACACTCCAGCATTACACCCTCTTTAAATCCAATTGTACTTATTTCCTTCTTACCTTTGGGGTAAGCATCATATCAAGAATAAACTCCAACTTATTTTGTGCAAACTCCACTCTTTGGAGTAACATTTTCCTTTCCATTGGTCCAGTGTTCACACAGAAAAGTATCTGTGACGCTCGGGTAATCAAGCTACAGTAAACTTCTAGTAATGATGCCACGTCACCATGTTAACTATTGCTAATCTCGTGTTAATTCAAAACCGATCCAAATTCTAATTCGAATTAAAGTCAAATAATAAAAGTTTTCAGTTGTCAAATCTAAAATGTTCAAATTGTAGCAAACAAATCATAGATAATTACGGTGGAGAAACCCCACTTCAATAAAGTGTTTAAATACTCTAAGGTAAAGAAAATAGTAGCAAGAACCAATATTTAAATGCTTTTATAATTAACAGAATACTAAAATAAATTGTTTCAGGTTAAAACCTTTTTTTGTGGCAGTGGGTTTTGAGGTATTACTAAATTAGGGATCATTATAATATTAGTTAAAAAACTAAACTAAAAGGAAAGTAAAATGTAAACATAAAAGAAAATAAGAAAAGTAAAACAAAACAAAGAAAATAAAAAAAAGGAGAAAGCCCCCCCCCCCCACTGGGCCTTGGCCTAGCTGACCACTGGGCCAGCCAGGCCGGCCCAATCGGTGCCCCACTTCCCCTCCATATCCCCCCACTCGGGGGAAAACCTAACCCCGTCGCCCACTTTCCCCACTCCCTCTTCCCCCCTCTCGATCCGATCTGGATCGAGCCAGGTCCCCATCGCCCCTCTCCCTAGCGCCCGATGCCACTGCACCACGCGACGCCAACCGCCGGTGCATCGCCGGCCATCGCCACCGTCCTCTCCGCCGTCGCTCGCCGTCGTCCCCGACCTCCCCCTCACTGGCCTCATCAAGCCTCGCCGCCACTGGTCATCTACAACGAACGGTGAGGCCAACTCCGGCCTCCTCTTCCCCTCTCTCTGTCGTTCGTCGCACCACGCCTGTCCTCACCTCGCCGTCGCTCCGTGCCTGCTCGCACTCCACTGTGTGCTCCCGGCAGCCGCTGCCTCACCATGGCTCCATCGCCCCTTCTCTCGTAGCTGCCCACACCACATGCCCCGTGCGCCCTCTGCCGCACCCTGCCGCATGCACAGACACCGTCGTCCGCCTCGCTCTGCCGCCCGTCAGCCGCGCCATGCCTGAGCCCCATGCTTGTGCACGCCCGCAGCCTCACCGCGCGGCCCTGCTCCGCCGCTGCACATCCTCCACTGCTGCTGCTAAGGCTGCGCCGGCCCTCGCTCAGCAGCGCCAGCCCAACCAGCTGCGCCGTTTTTGCCCCGCGGCTCCTGGCTGCGTCCGCCAGGGCCACCGTCGACGTGGCCGCGCTCGCTCGCGCGGCACGCAACCGGCCGCTCCCGACGATGTCGCTCCGCCGCATCCTTCCTCCGCCACCGCTGCCTGTCGCTGCGGTCGTCCCCTTGCCCCGCCTGCCGCGGCCGTCGCCGCCGGCTGATGCCCACGACGGCGTGCCTGGCTCGGCCGCCGGCGCTCAGCGCCTGCTCGCCGGGGCCCCGATACCCCTCGCCCTGCGCCTGGCTCTCCCAGTCGGGCGCCAGGCGCCAACGCCCATAACCCGCCCCGCTAATTGCCCGAAACCCGCTAAGCCCGTGGTCCTATGACATGGGACCCCACCACAGAATGCTTTAAAAAAAGTAGAAAATAAATAAATAAATTTATAAATAAATAAAAATATTAATTAATTAATTAATTAATTAACTTAGTTAACTTAGTTAATCTAATTTGATTAAACTTAATTAATCGTGTTTAGTTAACCTAATTAATCTGTTAATTAAACTAACTAGGTTAATTAGTTAATAGTCAATGATTGGCGGGACCCACACGCCAGTTTGACTAGGTCATTTGACTAGTTGACTGCTGACGTCGTGCTGACGTCATGCTGACGTCATCCGTACTATTCTGGATAATGTTCTATTAAATTAATTAAATAAATTCCAGAAAATGTTTAATACTTTAGAAAATCATATAAAATAATCCGTCTCTCGGATGAAAAAGTTTTATATATGAAAATCGCTCAGAACGACGAGACGAATTCGAATACGCGGTCTGTTTGCCCGCCACACATCCCTATCATAGCAAACATGCCACATTCCCCTCCGTTTTGTCTGTCCGAAAACGTCAAACACCGGGAATACTTTCCCGGATGTTTTCCCCCTTCCCCGGTATCACCTATCCCTGCGTTAGTTCAAGCCTAGCGCCGCGTATTGCCTTGTTATATTTTGTGATGCTATTGTTTGCTCTGTTATTTATTTGTTTCCCCTTCATTGCTTCGTTTCGGTAGACTCCGATACCGTGATAGACCCCGAGACCATTGATGCTTCGGTGTTCGACTATGGCTACGACTCCGAAGATTCCTTTCGTCTGCAGAGCTTCCAGGCAAGCCCCCACTTGATCACCAGATATCGCCTATTCTCCTCCCTCTTACTCTTGCATTAGTTTACTACTGTTGTTGATTCGATAACTCCTATTCTGATGCTTAGCATGTCATTGTTGCTACCACTGTTGATACCTTTACCTATTATCCTAATGCTTAGTATAGGATCCTAGTATTCCATCAGTGGCCCCACATCCTTGTCCGTCTGCCATGCTATACTATCGGGTCGTGCTCACCTCGGGTGGTGATCATGGGTATATACTATATACATATTTTACATGATACATGATGTAACTAAAGTCGGGTCGGCTCATTGAGTACCCGCAAGTGATTCGATGTGGGGGATGAAAGGACAGGTGGCTCCATCCAGGTAGTGATGGGCCTGAGTTCCTGACGGCCCTCGAGTGGATCTTTGTGGCCGAGCGACAGGGCAGGTTGAGACACCCAGTGGAGAGGTGGCCTGGCCATGGTCGTTGTCCGCGGTTATTTCATAATAACACGCTTAACGAGTTTGGATATTTGATCTGAGTCTGGCCGTTGGCCTATACGCACTAACCAGCTACGTGGGAATAGTTATGGGCACTCGACGTCGTGGTATCAGCCGAAGCCTTCTTGACGTCAGCGATTGAGCGATGCGCGCCGGGTTGGACCGCGTAACGTAACTTCCTTAGTAATGGAGGTTGCTAGGTCTGCTCACCAGCTGCGTACGCAACGTGCAGGTGTGCGTTGGGCGATGGGCCCGAACCCCTGCGCGCCTAGGACTTAGACCGGCATCCTGACCTCTCTGTTGTGCTTAGGTAGAGCTGCGACGTGTTGATCTTCCGAGGCCGGGCATGACCCTGGAAAGTGTGTCCGTCCAAATGGGATCAAGTGTGCTGGGTTATGTGGTGCACCCCTGCAGGGAAGTTAATCTATTCGAATAGCCGTGTCCCTCGATAAAAGGACGACCCGGAGTTGTATTCCGACCTCATGACAACTAGAACCGGACACTTGATAAAACACACCCAGATAAGTTCCAGATATAACACGGTGGTTGCGCTCTCACAGGGTGATGTGCGGGAGGATCGCTGAGTAGGATTGTGCTATTCGATGTTACTTGGTGAACTTACCATCTATTCTATTCTACTACTGCAAGATGGAGGCTGCGAGAAGCGAAGATACTTGTTACTTTCCAGCTACCCTCTTCTTCTGCTCCAAGATGGAGGTTACGAGAAGCGTAGTCTTCGTTTGGATTAGTTATCTCCCTCTTATTCTGGCTTGCTGCAGTTCAGTCCACCGATACTACCCATATCTTTGTTACCATTGCATATGTAGTATAGATCCTTGCTTGCGAGTACTTTGGCTGAGTACTCACGGTTGCTTTGCTCCCCCTTTCCCCCCTTCTGTTCCTTCTTCTCGGTTGATGCAACCAGATGGTGGAGCCCAGGAGCCAGACGCCACCTACGACGACTCCTACGACACCGAAGGCGCCTACTACTACGTGCAGTCTGCCGACGACGACCAGGAGTAGTTTAGGAGGATCCCAGGCAGGAGGCCTGCTCCTCTTTCGATCTGTATCCCAGTTTGTGCTAGCCATCTTATGGCACCTTGTTTAACTTTATGTCTGTACTCAGATATTGTTGCTTCCGCTGACTCTTGTGTTTTCGAGCTTATGTATTCGAGCCCTCGAGGCCCCTGGCTTGTAATATAAAGCTTGTATTATTTTAATTTACGTCTAGAGTTGTGTTGTGATATCTTCCAATGAGTCCTTGATCTTGGCCGTACACATTTGCGTGCAAGATTAGTGTACGGAGAAATCGGGGGCTTCACAAGTTGGTATCAGAGCCGACTACCTGTAGGAATCCCCCTTTCCAACTACTTGGCCGAAGTTGAGTCTAGTCGTTGAAAAACTTTTTACTAACTTGGCTGTGTGGCTTACGGTCCCACGTCGCCATTGGGTAGTATTAGGATCTTTTATTCCTCGTCTATACTCTGGGACTCTGATCTCTCTTCTATACGGGTTAAAAGATTTTATGAACTCTGACTCTAGGTTCTCGCAAATATTTCTCCCGGAGAGCCCTCATTACGGAAGGTCGCCTGCTTCGTCAGAAGATTCTAAGGATATCTCTCGATATTTTCCCGAGACCCTTACACTCATCGCCTTTCCAATTCACTGCCAATGATATATCCCTATGGATATCTTCTTGTACTCGTCATTCTCATGATCATTCCTCGTCGCTCTTGTCGTTACAAGATGCCTCGAAATATTCTCCGTTGTCCCGAGAATCCTTTGAGTTTACTATCTTGCAGCTTTATGTCACATGAAAACCCTTATGGTTATTTCCTCACATTTATCGAGGACCCGTTCTTCTCGATTGTTCATGTGTCTCACAAAGTTCATCGGGATACCTTTTGATCTTTCGCAAATCCTCTGCAGCCTGTTACTCCTGTAATTCTTGCCTGCTTGCATTATGGTTAATTCCATATGACTAGTAGTCTTCGTTAACATCCCTTGTCTTAGCCATTTTGAGCCTATTGATTCAATGTGTGCGTATGCACGCAGTCATCAGGTTATCCTTTATAAAATTATATTTCCGACTCAGACGTCATTCCGGACATGAGTTGGTTCTCGGAAATTCAAACCTTTATTGATTGTCCAACTAAGTGTTTTCAACTTATCCATCCTTGATCAGAGCGTCTGCTTTTGATCCTTCCTTTTGGAAACTATAATTTCTTTCTATTTCAAGCATCAGACTAATAAGGTGATTCTTGAATCTGATGCCTCTGCATTCTTTCTTCCTCTGAGTGAGTATCGATACTCACATCAGCTCCGTTGTGGATTGCCCGATCTATTGTTGGATTGTTATCCGATAGTGTCCTTCATATTCAATCACCTTGTGAGTTCTTCCCATGATACATAATGCCTTTGATAAATTATATCCTCTGCTTCCGAGCTTGTGTTTTTACTGTTGAAACTTGTGGTATATGTTAATAAGATGCCCGATGGGTTGAACCTATGCCTTCCCCTAATTCGTGAGAACCCCGAAAGTTTTCACAAGTCATACCCTTCTGGTGTTCTACCGGATAAAATTCCAACACTACAGTTTTATCAAAGCAAGAGGTAAATGAAATGATATGCATTAAAGAAGTGGGAGTCGACCTTGAACTTTGTGTTCATGCCCATGAAAATGATGTAGACCGTCTGGGAAGCTTCTTGCAAAATGATTATCCAGCTGTATGATTCTTTCGGTATTCTTGAATTGATTCCTTACAGTTTTGGTTTCGACCATACTCTCCTGATCTGACATATCTGATGAGAATTCATTCCAGTGCCTCGTCTATTTTTGGCAAGGTTGGGGTATCTACTGTCATAGGTTAATGACCCGGTTCTACTTATATCATTTTCTACCTTCGAGTATTACCACCTGGTATCTCGAAGATGTCTTGCCATTGCACCACATCTTACTAACCTTGTTGAAGTAATGTCTTTCCTTGTCGTAATCACTCTACGGGTTCTGGGTTGTTGTCAACCGAGGACACCGACTAGCGAAATTATTCCGCACTACAAATCAGATACCCCTAGTATTTTACTGGGAAGTTCTGAACATCCTGGTCTTGCTATCTTTGACTGTGCTACCTCATCCTTCTCTAGTGCACGAATTCTTCAGTGTGCGAGTACGACTTACGTCGAGCTTTCAACACCATGTTGCTTGTCTTGAAAGGCAACTTTGGTTCCGAGCTTTCATCTTATATATTGATCCTATAACATGCCACTTCGTCATTCCCTTGCTTGTTGCCGTTGTTGTTTGATTGCATCCTCTTGAAACCTCCCGGCAAATGTGTCGGATCACCTTCAGCACTTTGACTTCTTTCGATATGTCAACTGTGTTCATGATGAGAAATACCCTCCTTGCCCTCGATGATTTTCATTATCATCGGCAACACCCTTAACTTCCCTTCATCGCGAACTTGTCCACATTATGAATACAACTTGCTCTACAACTAGTGTTGTGTTCTGCATTGAAGTATTGCTGTCTTTTATGACGAGAATGTTGTGAGGATTGCTCCACCTCTTAGCAATTCTTGGTATGATGATACTTCTCACCATCACCATTCATCCTTGGTCCCCGTGTTGTTTTTAACCGGGATACCAATATGCTAACGATGCTGCTTGAGTTCTGTACTTCTAGCAACCCTATTGCTATGAAGTTAACGATCGACAGTTCATTCTTAGATTGTGGTTATTGAATCGTCACTCTAACAATGATCTTGTTGCCTAAGGTCATATTACAGGCACACCTTTCGACTAATGATAAATGGTGTATTTTTTCTCTCAAGCATACAACATTATATCATTTGAATTGATAAGTGTCATCCTCTTGTTCTCATTATTGTGGAAATCCCTCCGTTTGGAATTCTCGATGAATTGTCGCTGAGCCCATCAGCCACCGCCTCATCCTCTCCTTGGTTTAATGATGAACTATTGTTTCGGAACCCGCTCCCATAGCTCATTTTCCAAGAATCTTGCAATGTCATTTCGTCGATTTGTGTTGCACCTTTTCTCCTTGAACATCCTGAGTATGAGGTATCATGACACGAATCGGATCTGAATCTCGGTCAGATATGATGGTTGGGACAACCTTCCAGTAGTTACAATGTTGGTCCTTTGATGACCCGGTAATATGATGTCATGCCTAGCACCCCCGGCAGGAGGACCATCATTATAATTTCTTTTGCAAGGATAGCCATTCTTCCAGGAGAAAAATTGTAAGACTTATTTTATAAGTTGCTCCTGATGGATCATTTGTGTATCCAAAGTCTGACCCTTGATTGAAATACCATATCATTGCTACCTCAAAGCATGACTATGATACCCCGCTCATCAACAAGAACATTGGAGGCGCGATGCTATATGTTTCTTGGTCAGTTATCCAGACACCGTTATAAGGGTAACATCTTGATTAATCCTTGCCTCTTTATCTGAATGGTTGGGTACTTGCTCTCCTACCCTGTATGCCATGTTCTGCTTGTCCATAGGAACGATATACTCCTATTAATTGTGTGTAATCACAATTTTCCTTTCCATTTGTTTGTTTAACCTTTCTTTGATCTACATATAATCTAAGCAGTAATAATTTTCTGCTTATGTAAACACCTTGGTGTACAACTCTGTTTGTAAGACCTTGATTCTATTGTTGGTAACATCCCGGTACTGCCGCTGGACGAGAACTTTGTCTATAGGTTCGCCTCGTTTCAACGAGCGAGAAAATGGTCCTCTGCGTTCCCCGTCCTTGGTATCGACTTTGTTGCCAACATAGCTGACAAGCTACCCACGTACATGCCTCCCTGTCGCGGCTATGCAAGATGTCACCACCCTTCCTATTTTCAACCCACATGGTGGGCCCATAACCCACAGGTCCACTGGATCGAAACCTGACTCTTCTTTACAACCCAGATTCTAATGTATCCTTTGCACCTGGCTTCGTATGTGATTCGTGAGCTAAATTCTATACCATTATTCATCTTGGAATCAAACACCATGTTATTCTCGTTGTGCATTGCCCCCATTCCAGCTTCTGTCTAGGCATCGAATGATTGCCTACCCATTTGAAACTATGGTACCATCATTTATTGCACTCAACGAATTCACTGAAATACAATTCGTGGGTTACCTCGTGTATTTCCCATTCAGTTCACCGTCAGATGCCCAGCTTTGTGGAGATGCGTTCTTCCGGAGTTTTCCGCCCTGGTCGCGTTCGTAGGACGAGGGATATCTTGAAGAAAAGGATGACGACTTGATCACGATAACTTGAAGCGGAAAAATGAAGACATCAACAGAAGGGATCAACCTCTTCGAAAGGGCAGCCAAGACCGAGAAGACTCGTTAGGTTTTCGCTATCAGCACTTCCCCCC
>LR738713.1:166299807-166309829 GCA_902687465.1 Secale cereale | reverse complement strand
CGCTTAAATCTCGGGACGAGATTTCTTGTAGTGGACGAGAATTGTGACGCACGGGTAATCAAGCTACAGTAACCCTCTAGTAATGATGCCACGTCACCATGTTAACTATTGCTAATCTCATGTTAATTCAAAACCGATCCAAATTCTAATTCGAATTAAAGTCAAATAATAAAAGTTATCAGTTGTCAAATCTAAAATGTTCAAATTGTAGCAAACAAATCATAGATAATTATGGTGGATAAACCCCACTTCAATAAAGTGTTTAAATACTCTAAGGTAAATAAAATAGTAGCAACAACCAATATTTAAATGCTTTTATAATTAACAGAATACTAAAATAAATTGTTTTAGGTTAAAACATTTTTTTGTGGCAGTGGGTTTTGAGGTATTACTAAATTAGGGATCATTATAATATTAGTTAAAAAACTAAACTAAAAGGAAAGTAAAATGTAAACATAAAAGAAAATAAGAAAAGTAAAACAAAACAAAGAAAATAAAAAAGGAGAAAGCCCCCTCCCCACTGGGCCTTGGCCCAGCTGACCACTGGGCCAGCCAGGCCGGCCCAATCGGTGCCCCACTTCCCCTCCATATCCCCCCACCCGGGGGAAAACCTAACCTCGTCGCCCACTTTCCCCACTCCCTCTTCCCCCCTCTCGATCCGATCTGGATCGAGCCAGGTCCCCATCGCCCCTCTCCCTAGCGCCGATGCCACTGCGCCACGCGACGCCAACCGCTGGTGCGTCGCCGGCCATCGCCACCGTCCTCTCCAATGTCGCTCGCCGTCGTCCCCGACCACCCCCTCATCGGCCTAATCAAGCCACGCCGCCACTGATCATCTACAACGAACGGTGAGGCCAACTCCGGCCTCCTCTTCCCCCTCTCTCTGTCGTTCGTCACACCATGCCCGTCCTCACCTCGCCGTCGCTCCGTGCCTGCTCGCACTCCACTGTGTGCTCCCGGCAGCTGCGGCCTCACCATGGCTCCATCGCCCCTTCGCTCGCAGCTTCCCACACCACGTGCCCCGTGCGCCCTCTGCCGCACCCTGCCGCATGCACAGACACCGTCGTCCGCCTCGCTCTGCCGCCCGTCAGCCGCGCCATGCCTGAGCCCCATGCTTGTGCACGCCCGCAGCCTCACCGCGCGGCCCTGCTCCGCCGCTGCACATCCTCCACTGCTGCTGCTACGGCCGCGCCGGCCCTCGCTCGGCAGCGCCAGCCCCCCCAGCTGCGTCGTTTCTGCCCCGCGTCGCCTGGCTGAGTCCGCTAGGGCCACCGTCGATGTGGCCGCGCTCGCTCGCGCGACGCGCAACCGGCCGCTCCCGACGATGCCGCTCCGCCGCATCCTTCCTCCGCCACCGCTGCCCGTCGCTGCGGCCGCCCCCTTGCCCCGCCTGCCGCGGCCGTCGCCGCCGGCTGATGCCCACGACGGGCGCGCCTGGCTCGGCCGCCGGCGCTCAGCGCCTGCTCGCCGGGGCCCCGATACCCCTCGCCCCGCGCCTGGCTCGCCCAGTCGGGCGCCAGGCGCCAACGCCCATAACCCGCCCCGCTAAGTGCCCGAAACCCGCTAAACCCGTGGTCCTATGCAGAGGCGGAGGACGAAAAAAAATTAAGGTGTGGCGAAGTCTTGTGAAAATAATTCTTTTGATGCAAATCGAAAGAGTCAATACACATTACAAACTAAAAACCAAATACAATGAAAATGTCGGCATGTTTCAATTGGAAAATAGCCTAAAACATACTGATAATGAAGCTTTCAATGGCGTCTAGAAGACCTAGGAAATGACAATGCCCTACCCTCATTCTGGAAATCTTCCTTAATTTTAGTAAAATCAATACTTTTGAAGATCTCTGGCTCAATATAACAAACCATCAAGTCATTAAGCAAACCATCGGTCATCTTACTGCGCAACTCAATCTTGATGATTTTCATTGATGATAAGGCCCTTTCAACTGTTGCCGTCGCTACCGGTATTAGCAATGCCAATTCAATGACGCGATAAATAGTAGAAAACATGACGTGCCTTTCAAGTTCAACCATCATTTTAGCTAGGCTTGCAATATCATGACAAGCTCTACAGTCTTCAATTCTTTTCATATGGATAATGAATAGATCAAGGTTATCTTCTATATGTTCACGTTCATAATCAGAAAAATCATCATGATAAATTTGTGTGAGCCTGGCAAGCTTTTTCATGTTGAACCTAGAAAAGAAGTTTGCTAGTACATTCCCCTTTCTTTGGACTTGCTAGTACATTCCCCTTTCTATCCATATTCTACTAATCTGGATTCTGGACAGAACAACATCGGTTGGGCATCTTATTACCTTGTACGTATAAATGTATAATCGTCAAAAACAAAAAGTTGTGCATACAGTACATAGTACACTAGCGGCGGCTGCAATTAGTCCTCTGGTTCGGCCTGGGGAATTACCAGGAAAATGCCAACTGCCGCCGCCAGAGCTGTCGGTTGCTGCCTTCGCCGGAGCCGTGTTGGAGCCGCCGCCGTTGGACCTTGCTGCCGCATCCCTCTAACCCACGAGCCTTCCACCGTCATCGGCCGCCGCCGTCGTCAGTCGCCCGCCTGGTCCTCGCGACTAGGCCAGCCGCCGCCGCCGCGCTAGCTTAGGGTTCGACGCCTCTGGGCAGCGTGCATGTGCATCGTTTTTTTGCCTTGTGGGCGTGGGCGCTCGATCAAATCGACCATGCGTGCGTGGTCAATCTCCACCGGCACCGGCTACTAGCAGAGGCCCAACAGCCTGGATGTGTCGGCCCATCAGGCGAGCGCTGGCTGCGGTCGAACGAGTCCGAGCATGCCGCTTGATAGATACATATGTATAAATTTTATTTTGCCCAAAATCTAGGTATGGCGGCTGCCATACCCTGCCCACCGGAGTCCTCCGCCACTGGTCCTATGAAATGGGACCCCACCACAGAATGCTTAAAAAAAGTAGAAAATAAATAAATAAATAAATAAAAATATTAATTAATTAACTTAATTAACTTAATTAATCTAATTTGATTAAACTTAATTAATCGTGTTTAGTTAACCTAATTAATCTGTTAATTAAGCTAACTAGGTTAATTAGTTAACAGTCAATGATTGGTGGGACCCACACGCCACTTTGACTAGGTCAACTGACTACTTGACTGCTGACGTCGTGCTGACGTCATGCTGACGTCATCCGTACTATGCTGGATAATGTTCTATTAAATTAATTAAATAAATTCCAGAAAATGTTTAATACTTTAGAAAATCATATAAAATAATCCGTAGCTCGGATGAAAAAGTTTTATATATGAAAATCGCTCATAACGATGAGACGAATCCGAATACGCGGTCTGTTTGCCCGCCACACATCCCTATCATAGCAAACATGCAACATTCCCCTCCGTTTCGTCTGTCCGAAAACGTCAAACACCGGGAATACTTTCCCGGATGTTTTACCCCTTCCCCGGTATCACCTATCCCTGCGTTAGTTCAAGCCTGGCGCCACGTATTGCCTTGTTATATTTTGTGATGCTATTGTTTGCTCTGTTATTTATTTGTTTCCCCTTCGTTGCTTCCTTTCGGTAGACTCCGATACCGTGATAGACCCCGAGACCATTGATGCTTCGGTGTTCGACTACGACTACGCCTCCGAAGATTCCTTTCGTCTGCAAAGCTTCCAGGCAAGCCCCCCCCCCTTGATCACCAGATATCGCCTATTCTCCTCCCTCTTACTCTTGCATTAGTTTACTATTGTTGTTGATTCGATAACTCCTATTCTGATGCATAGCCTGTCATTGTTGCTACCGCTGTTGATACCTTTACCTGTTATCCTAATGCTTAGTATAGGATGCTAGTATTCCATCAGTGGCCCCACATCCTTGTCCGTCTGCCATGCTATACTATCGGGCCGTGCTCACCTCGGGTGTTGATCATGGGTATATACTATATACATATTTTACATGATACATGATGTGACTAAAGTCGGGTCGACTCATTGAGTACCCGCAAGTGATTCGATGTGGGGGCTGAAAGGACAGGTGGCTCCATCCAGGTAGTGATGGGCCTGAGTTCCTGACTGCCCCCGAGTGGATCTTTGTGGCGGAGCGACAGGGCAGGTTGAGACACCCAGTGGAGAGGTGGCCTGGCCCTGGTCGTTGTCTGCGGTTATTTCATAATAACACGCTTAACGAGTTTGGATATTTGATCTGAGTCTGGCCATTGGCCTATACGCACTAACCAGCTACGTGGGAATAGTTATGGGCACTCGACGTCGTGGTTTCAGCCGAAGCCTTCTTGACGTCAGCGATTGAGTGGCGCGCGCCGGGTTGGACCGCGTAACGTAACTTCCTTAGTAATGGAGGTTGCTAGGTCTGCTCACCGGCCGCATACGCAACATGCAGGTGTGCGTTGGGCGATGGGCCCGGACCCCTGCGCGCCTAGGACTTAGACCGGCGTCCTGACCTCTCTGTTGTGCTTAGGTAGGGCTGCGACGTGTTGATCTTCTGAGGCCGGGCATGACCCTGGAAAGTGTGTCCGGCCAAATGGGATCAAGCATGCTGTGATATGTGGTGCACCCCTGCAGGGAAGTTAATCTATTCGAATAGTCGCGTCCCTCGGTAAAAGGACGACCCGGAGTTGTATTCCGACCTCATGACAACTAGAATCAGACACTTGATAGAACACACCCAGATGAGTTCCAGATATAACTCGATGGTTGCTCTCTCACAGGGTGATGTGCGGGAGGATCGCCGAGTAGGATTATGCTATTCGATGTTACTTGGTGAACTTACCATCTATTCTATTCTACTGCTGCAAGATGGAGGCTGCGAGAAGCGAAGATACTTGTTACTTTCTAGCTACCCTCTTCTTCTGCTGCAAGATGGAGGTTACGAGAAGCGTAGTCTTCGTTTGGATTAGTTATCTCCCTCTTATTCTGGCTTGCTGTAGTCCAGTCCACTGATACTAACCATATCTTTGTTACCATTGCATATGTAGTATAGATCCTTGCTTGCGAGTACTTTGGATGAGTACTCACGGTTGCTTTTCTCCCCCTTTCCCCCTTCTGTTCCTTCTTCTCGGTTGATGCAACCAGATGGTGGAGCCTAGGAGCGAGACGCCACCTACGACGACTCCTACGACAGCGGAGGCGCCTACTACTACGTGCAGTCTGCCGACGACGACCAGGAGTAGTTTAGGAGGATCCCATGCAGGAGGCCTGCTCCTCTTTCGATCTGTATCCAGTTTGTGCTAGCCATCTTATGGCACCTTGTTTAACTTTATGTCTGTACTCAGATATTGTTGCTTCTGCTGACTCTTGTGTTTTCGAGCTTATGTATTCAAGCCCTCGAGGCCCCTGGCTTGTAATATAAAGCTTGTATTATTTTAATTTGCGTCTAGAGTTGTGTTGTGATATCTTCTAGTGAGTCCTTGATCTTGGCCATACACATTTGCGTGCATGATTAGTGTACGGACAAATCGGGGGCGTCACAGTATCGCCCCCAAAAAAATGCACTGGTTTATCCGCAATTCATATTTTCCTCATATCAAATCTTTTATTACATCATGAACCACTATTCAACACTCAAATTTCAAAGGTGCTTCACTACAAATGCTGCCATCCACATAGTTTTGTACGGTCAAGCATTCCTTCCCTTTTTATTCATTTGTCCTTGCTGAGGATGCTTCAGTCCCACTGGAATTTTCAATGTGATTCTTGAAATCATTGATCTTTTGCTTCATCATAGTGGTCGTGTGCTTCATCTCCATCATCTCTGCATGTACCCCACTCAGGCATTCCTGAGTGTGATGAAGCATTGCTTCTAGTATTTCTCCAATCTGACGTATGGCCTCCATAGCAGCTTCATGAAAAGAGTCATAGAATGTTGTTCATGGCACCCGAGAGATGAAAAAGTATTGACCCATAGTTTTTGGGCAAACTCCTTTCACACGGTGGAGGTGTACCGCCACGTACCAAAGTTCAACTTCATTCTCCAAGAACTGCATCTCCTTCAAGGTGAATATGCTTCATCATGTCCTTCAGGATCTTTGGGTAATCATGATCGCTAGTGAAGGTCATGATCGTTTTCGGGCCCTTGAGAAAAGATTCCTAAAGGGTTGTCATCTATATGTATAATATAGAAGGGGTACTCAAGATAATGTATGTATTTCGTTGGGTGAAATGTGGTTGTTTGTCTGAGAAAGGTTTGGGGTCAGCTTGTCCATGGGTTCTCGGTTTTTTTCTTGGTGAGATAGCAAGAGAGGCACTCACAATCATCCAACAACTCATAACTTTTCATATGAGATTCCAAACATATCAACTTTTATTGCTTCATGAACTATTACAATGTCCTTTCCATAACTCAACTCAACAACCCAATGAAAAAGTGCATTCCATATCTATTTACATGCTTTATTCCAATATGAAGATCTCAACTACTCTGCTCAATCTTTCCTCTGGTCTGAACTTTCTCTGGCAAAATGCCCCACTTCCTTGCAGTGTAAACAAATGACCTCAGACAAATCTAGGGGCTTCATGGTGGTTACCTTGGTTCCCTGGGTTCTTGGCTTGCTTGTGGGGCAGTTGCTAGCGTAATGACCTAAATCCTTGCACCTGTAACAAGTGATGTGACTTAGGTCCTTTTACACAGAAATTGGGTTGTTCTGGGGACACATGCTCTTTCTCTTCCTCGACTTCTTCGTTCCGATCAGGGCTTCTACTTCCTGTTGGTCATACTCAATTTCCATTGTTGGAAATTTTACTAGATACTCCCTTGAACGATGATGGGAAATGTGTCCTTCTTCTCCACATGAATAGCATGACTTGGTGCCAAGTTTAATTGGGTCTTTTCGTGTGTGCCCTCCACATCTTCTTTCATCACAGGTTCTTCTAAAATTTCCACAAGGGCGTATTTCATTGCTTCTTCCTTATGTTGGATAGTTCAATGTACCATGGTGTAAATGTGACACTGAGCAGAATAGTGGATAGTCCCTTCTATCGGATTTAGGGCTCCGGCAAAACCCTTAAGGTTCAAACTCTAGGGTGCGCACGAAGATCTCTCCTTCTGCCCTAGCCCTTCTACTCGACAGTTCTAGGCCTAGCTCGTCAGATCCAATGAACAAGAGACACAAGATTTATACTGGTTCGGGCCACCGTTGTTGTGTAACACCCCAATCCAGTGTGTGTGGTGGATTGCCTTGTAGATATGATCCCAATGGTGGTGACTAGTTCTATTTATAGTGCCTGGCCTTCTATATGATCCAGGAAGAACAAGTACATGGATGAACTGCCTCCTGGGGAGAGGTGTTCTTGTGCTTGGGTGAGCTTGAGGTGCCTGGCCTTCTATCTGATCAACTTGAGATGAGATCTACTCTCTCTCTCTCCAATGATATGATCCCAATGGTGGTGACTAGTTCTATTTATAGTGGCCAGGGTTCTCTTCCCAAATATTGAGCGGGAAGGAATCCCACAACGGCCAAATTTGAAGGGGAATACCTAGTACAAGCTATCTTGACAAAAGGTGGTCTTCGCTGCCAAAGGCTCTGGTGGTGAGGCTGCTGTGGGCTCCGTGATGACCTCCGTCCTGCCGTCCTGCTGGTCTTGGTCTTGTTGCACCGATATGTAAACCTTTGCTTGACGCCTCGGGACTCCGCGCCTGCACCTGCTCCTTTAGCACCGAAGAGGAAACTGGCGCTCTACGCCCGCTGGCACCCGCCTGGCTTTAGTCGTCACTGCTCACGTCATGAGGACCTCGTGAGGTGCCCCTTGCCTTGTTATCTCCGATCCTCGCGAGCCGTCCTGGCGAGGCCGCCCGAGGGGATGTCCCACATCGTCCGCCTCGCGAGGCTTGGCCCCTCGCGAGGGTCTTGGGTGTTGCTGATGAAGTTGGGCCACACTAGTCTGCCTTACGAGCCACGCTCTGGGCCGCAGGCAGGCAAGTCTGGGTACCCCCGTTCCCAGAATGCCGACAGTAGCCCCCGGGCCCAAGGCACGCTCGGGCTTGGCTTCGTGGCAAAGCCAAGGGCCAAGTGCAGAGCGTCGCGGGCCCCAAAGCCTGCAGCCTCGTTCGATGTGTGGCACTTGATGGAACGTGGGCGTCTCCACTTCGCCATGCAGCCTCGATGACTGCGCGGCTCGCCATCTCTCTGTGTGCACAGTGGACCATCATTACCCGCATTTATGGGGCCGACGGTTGGCCTTCCTTTGTCTATAAATAGGGTGGCAGGCTGAGCCCTCATCGCCCGTCTCCCTCCTCTGTTTCCCTTACTCTTTCACTTGACCGAATCACCCATGGCGCCGCCTAGGAAGTACTCATCCATGGAGAAGGGGAAGGCTCAGCAGGAGGGGCTCGGCTCACCACCAGCTAAGAGAGGGTGAGGTTGCCTTGGTAAATGTGCCGCGGCCTCTGTCGAGGCCTTGAGCGGGCGTGGGCGGACCCCCGCAGCGCCCGTAGTTGCCCTTGGTAGCCGCGGCAGTGGTCCTTCGAGTGGTGGGGGCCGTCGCGGTGTTGGCGATTCGGTGAACGGCGACAAATGCTCTGGGGTTGTTAGACCTCCCCAGCCGCACTCCCACATGGCAGAGACAGCACTAGAGTTCATCGTGTGGTCGGAGAGCCCAGCCAGCACCAGGCTCCCGTTCCCGTGCTCCTTGGCCGACAAGCTTCTTGACGCGAGCTCCGGCGGCTTTTGGCTGCAGGCGGATGGTTGTTGCAGCAGGGTGTCGTGGTTCGTGGTGGAGGTCTCCGCCTCTTGCGCCGTGGCTTTAGCCCGAGGCTGGCAGACGTTTGCCCACGCGCGCGGTTTGGGCGGCCGATGCACCTTTCACTTCAAGTCCGGGGATGACTCGACCCTCTTCCTGAGGGTGTTTGGAGAAGATGGGCGCCGCGCCGAGTGCCACCCCAAGGACAACGGTGGCGGCGCAGTGCTTGGCATGTGCGATGGGCGCAACACACCTAGCTACTGCGGCTCCTCCTTCAGTGGCAGATCCAGTAGTGGTGGCTATGACCAGCCTCCGCGCCTGCCTGGAGGGCGGCGCTGGGTCGTCTCGTCGTCACGCTCGGGTAAAGCGTGAAGAGGGCTCTGCCTGAGCCTGGGCTTAGGTCCTCGCGAGCAACTACGCCTTGAGGGTCACTATCAGCCGTTCTTAGTCTCTCTTCTTTTGTCCTGCATCATTTGATCAAACAAGTATGGAGCCCTAGGGGGCATGTACGAACTATGGCTTCATGACATTTAACACCATGCATAGTGTTCCTGCCTATTGTTGTGCAATCCGTTTTTTACATGTTCTTAGGGTGAGGAGACTTATCTTGGTGCGTTCAGGATTGCACTCATCCCGTGTCATTTGACTCCTCGTGAGGCTGCAAAAAACCCGTTAGGTTATTATCCTTTACTGCTCGAGGCCTTTGACGCGGGTCGAGCGTATCAGCCACCCCTTGTCGCGGTACCCGTGGGGCACGGACGTAATGGGGGGCACGTCAGTTACGAGCCCCTGTTCGGGTGCCTCGTGAAGGCTAAAGAGGAGGGCGCGCCGGGGAGAGCGTCGTGCAACTGCCTCTCTCCCTGGGCTAGCCCGAAAGCCGGGGGAAGAACCACATGGAATTTGAGAGAAGAACCGCAGAGGGGAATCAAAACCAAACAATCGAGGAAGACCAGAATCTTCAGTATTCAATAAAAGGGAGAGGATAGGAACAAGCCAACTCCATAAAACAAATGAACGGCCGCGTCCGGCACCTAATCTAGTCTTCTCACCAGCGCAGAGCTAAGTGCTGCCACTAGGACGTGGTGGGAGCCCCCGAGGCCCGAGGGCGGCTCTCCGGAGACTCCGGGGCGTGTATAGCCCCACTCATTATTACGTGAGAGTGTCACGAGCGGAGATCTTCATAGGCCGGAGCCTTGCTTCACAGGCACCGGGCCTTGGCTTCTCACGCGCGAGGGCCTTGTTCCTCGCAGGCACGGAGCCTAGTCTTCTCAGGCGCAAGGGCCTTGTTCCTCGCAGGCACGGAGCCTAGTCTTCTCAAGTGCAAGGGCCTTGTTCCTCGC
>LR738713.1:166276860-166292116 GCA_902687465.1 Secale cereale | reverse complement strand
CCGCAAAGGTCCAGGAGAGCGGGATCGTCTGGAGGCCCTGCGCTGGTTGGTGGATCTGCTTGGCGTGAAACTGGCACGCCTCACAAGCCTGCACAAGCTCCGTGGCGTCGCTGAGTGCAGTGGGCCAGTAAAAGGCGCTGCGGAAGGCCTTGCCCACGAGGGTGCGGGATGACGAATGGTGGCCGCAGTCTCCGTCGTGGATGTCGGCCAACAGCTCGTGTCCTTGCTTCCTCGAGATGCACTTTAGTGAGACGTCATTGGGGCGCCTCGTGTAGAGCTCGCCGTCTTGGATGTAGTAAGCTGAGGCCTCCCGAGCCACGCGCTCTGCGTCTTCCTCCTTGCCTGTCAAGGTGTCGTGTAGCAGGTACATCTTGAGCTCCTTGGTCCAGCAACCCTCCTCGGGCTCCGCAGCGAGTAGCAGGCAGGCTCCGGAGGTCGGCCCATAGGGCGGAGCTCCGGCTGCGGGCGCCGCAGGCAGCCCCTCCCTGAGGGGATGCCGGCTCATGAGCGGGCGGTGCGGCTTGAGCAACGCTCCTTGAAGACGCCCGGCCTCTGGGGTTCCCGCCTGGAGGCTCGTTTAGCAATGTCGTCGGCCTCCTTGTTCGTGCCCCTTGGCACGTGCTGCAGCTCCAGTCCTTGGAACCGCTTTTCCATCTTGCGCACCTCCTCCAGATATACCTCCATGTGCTCGTCCTTGGACTTGTATTCCTTGTTGGAGAAATTGACGAGGAGTTGCGAATCGCCTTTAATGGTGAGGCGCTTGACCCCCCACTACTAGGAAAAGGGCTATAGATGGAATTGATACTAATGGCGCACCATACAAGCAGTCCGCCATTAGTATATAATAATGGCGCACCAACATCTGATACGCCATTAGAGTTCAAACTACTAATGGCGCACCTGGCCCCGGGTGCGCCATTTGTATCAAAAGGATTTTTTTTGAACTACTGCGCCGGTCCAAACATACTAATGGAGCATCGGGACAAAGTGCGCCATTAATGTTCTTTTTTATTATATTTTTTATTCTTTTTGTTGCAAAACTACTAATGGCGCACCAGCCAACAATGCGCCATTAGTAACGTTGATTACTAATGGCGCATGGATGGCTGGTGCGCCATTAGTAAAGTAGGACAGCTAGATATTTTGGACAGCCACACCTACCCACTCACTTTCCCTTCATTCTCTCCACCTCGATCCTCCTCCAAGCTTGTGTCGACTGCAAACTGGGTGAGTACGCATACCGGAGGTGATGTTCCAGTTGTGCCCGCTGGCTCGTGCCCACCGTGCCCGCTGTGCCGCCGAATCGCCGATGGTCCAGTTTGAAGCCGACGAGATCGGAGCTCATGGAGTGCTAAGATCCGCGCTGCAGTGTGTTCGTCACGACCTCCCATCTCAGGCTCCGCCAGCGGCTGGTTCGTCACCGCCTCTCCAGCATCACCTCGCGTCCTCCTCGACCTCGTCGGCTGCAAGTCGTTGGTGAGCTCCATCTCAATTTTATTAGCTAGTACATGTATGATGCATATAGTTTTTATTTTCTTGTGCTTGTTCATGTCAAATCTGCTCGTTCCTGAATGATGCACTTTTGCAACTTCGATTACATGCTCATACTTGTTCAAGTCTTGGTGGTTTGGCAGTCTAATTTGGACATTGTGTTTAACTGTTAAGTACTCTGGAGAACCAAGTTAGTAGGTTAAGGACGGGTAGATAATCCTCGTTTTGAAATTTAGGACATTGCACTGAAAATAATAATATCTACAGTTGTTCCATTTATCGTCACAATACACATTCATTCAGTGAAAAGTTGATGGACAGTGTTGCTGGAATGTTGATTAACTTCCGTTTCGGCAAATTCGGGTACTCCATATGTCCTATTTTCGGGTACTCCATACAGTCTGCCGGCATCTAGACAGTTGATATACTTCAGAGACATACTAGGAAAATTAAACATATGGATGCCGGAGACATACTAGGAAAATTAAACATATGGATGCCGGAGACATACTAGATGGGGTTTAATTAAGTCTACCATATATAGTACTTAAGAACCTGCCATGCATTCTACTTAATAGTTCGATCACAAACACTTCATACAGTTCACAACCATACTAGCTAGCGTTCAGGAGGGTGACTACATAGGACTCATAGCCTTCAGGAGGGCTGCATGCTCTGCCCTGATCTTCAGGTCCCTCCCACTCGTTTGTACACCGCGTGCATGCGACATAAGGTGCTCATACCTCCCATCCTTGGGAATTGGCTTAGTGGTGCAGTATGGGCACCTGAACTTGCCCCACTTGTAGTACGCCGCCCTCCCCTTCTCCCTAATCTTGTTGGCTTCCTTCTCAATGAAGGACTTGTGGTTCCACTCTTCCACCTCATCTCCAGAGTGGTACTGCACATACAAATGATTTGCATAAATACATACTTCCCATTTAGAGTAATGTAATTAACAAACATCAGATAATTGCCATTTACTGGAATTTAATGAACAAACAAACATCAGATAACTGCCATCTACTGGAGTTTTAATTAACAAACATCAAATAGCTAGCCACGAATGTCCAGGAATTAATTAAACAGAAATAGGCCACATGTAAATCTAACCAAACTGAACTCAAATCACAGGCAAAAGTTCACATAATAACATAATAACATCAAGCAAATTGTGCCTGGTTGATGCTCCCAGTCCTAGATAAATGGGAACACAGAACATGATTATTACCAAAACACATATAGTAGCAGCTACGGCATTGAACTGGTACGCTAGATGTAGTAGACCTTGAAGAGATCCATGGCGAGCACCCCAAACTAGCTCTAATTAACCTATGCATCCAAACAGGGTTAAAAAACAGCTTGGGGTTACCTTCTCGTCGTCGTCAGAATCAGACGGGTCGTTGAACCCAGCAATGTCCAGCTTCCTCTTGTTGCCAACAGCTTCCTCATTCTGCAATATAAGTAATTAATTCAATTATACTAGTAACTACATATAACACAGCACATAACATAATCTAACAATTAATTGAGGGAATATGCACAACCAATCTAACAACATATACAACACATAACATAATCTGAGCACATGCGGCAATCCAAATTCTAATATAAATAACCTAACTAAACATCTAATTAAGAAACCCTAACCACTACATCCACTGGATGATTCAATCACAGATTCTACATATAACTGCCTATAAATTAATCCAATACAAAAAACCCTAACCACACTACATCCACTGGATGATTAATTCAATCATAGATTCCACATATCAGTGGCTATAATTGAATCCAATACCAAAAACCCCCAACTAAACATCTAACTCAAAAACCCTAACTAGTAGATCAATCACACCAAAGTTAACCTTTCACTATAAATCAATCAATCAAACATCTAAATCTACTGCTTAATGGGGGTAACTAGAAACGGAGGGGACTGCTGGCAAGGATTACCTGCAGGTCCACGTGCTCGCCGCCGGCCTCCGTAGGTCCATAAGATGGGCCGCTCGACGCCGTCACGCCAAGCTCCGGCATGCCGGAGGCCGCCACGGCCACCTTGTTCTCCTCCACCCCCGCCGCCACGGCCACCTTCTTCTCCTCCACGGCGCGTGGGGATGTAGCACCTCCTTCTATCATGGCATCTTCGCCACGGCCTTGCTCCATCCGAGCAGCAAGCAGGAGGAGAGAGGGAGGCGGTGGTGGTGAGCGAGCAGGTGGGGTGGCCGGTGAGGGAGACGACAAGGCAGTGGAGTGAGGAGGGGGAGGGAGGCGATTTGGGGGAAATGGGGTGGGCGATGCGGCCGGTGCCCGTTCCCCTCCTCTTACACACGTGCACGCGCACGACCACAGGGAAACGGAACCGCCAGCAATGGTTGTGGTTAGCGCGCGATGGTCATAAGGGCATCTACAATGCAGAGATGCTTAGCTGATTAAAAAATAAACAAAGGCCCACCTAGCGTACAGATGATTAAAAAACAAACAAAGGCCCATCTAGTTTGTGAAAATGAGAAGTTTTTTATGTGAGTTGTATGTAGGATGAAGCACAAACAACCTTATACTGTACGTGTTGGTAATATGTATTATACTTTTGTTGTTGTTTTCTTCCATGCTTGGCAAACAACCTTAGCACATCATAATTACCGTATTGTGTTTTCTTCTTTGGCTAGTGCATGTCGTATGTCGTGTACAAGGGTAAAGTTCCCGGAGTCTACGACGACTGGGAGGAGTGTCGGAGACAGGTTCACCGATTCAGCAGTAACAGTTACAAAGGGTACACCACTAGGGCCGAGGCAGAATCTAGATACGTCCGCTATCTAGCGGGAGAGGGGAGGGAGCGTTGGTGGAACCAGATGAAGACGAGTTTCATCGTGACGATGCTCATCGTGATGACCGCATCTCTCTTCTATGTGATGGTAGTTTAGATGATCGATATCGACTTGTAATGTGAAGACAAACTCGCTACTCGCGGTCTCGAGACTTGTAATATAATGTTCTATCTTTGTTCGGTCTTTTCAATTCGGAGACTAATATGATGAATTGTATTCGGAGACTAATTTGATGAATTGTATTCAGAGACTAATCTTCTATTGTATTCGATGAATCTGTTGTTGATGTGTGTTGTCTATATTCCAATTATACATTTTGTAACCGGTGCAAAAAATAAAAAATAAAAAAAAACTAATATTCATACTAATGGCGCATCACATCACAGTGCGCCATTAGTATGCCAAAGGATGCTAATGGTGCATTATTAGACAGTGCGCCATTACTATGCCGAAGTTACTAATGGCGCATCTTGCCGGCGTGCGCCATTAGTATGCCAAAGCACCTGGGTATACATGCCCCCCTGGGAGGCATCCTAATGGCGCACTACTGTGCACACTAATGGCATATCTGTGGTGCGCCATTAGTATACCAGATACTAATGGCGCACATGAGGTGCGCCATTAGTAAAATGTACTAATGGCGTGGCACTAATGGCGCACCACAAATGCGCCATTAATGGCCAAATTAGGTGCGCCATTAGTAGGCCTTTTCCTAGTAGTGCCCAGTGCAGCGGCGGCCTTGAGCCTAGCAATCAGGCCCTCATACTATGCTATGTTGTTGGAGACCTTCTCGCCTCGATGGAAGCAAAGCTGCACGGCATAGTACAACTTGTCCTGAGTGGGAGATACTAACACGGCGCCAGCTCCTGCGCCAAGGCACGAGTAGCCGTCGTCGAAGTACACCACCCATCCATCTGGGGCTTCATCACCGAGGGCCAGCGAGCCAGCGAGCGATCCTTGCCAGCCCCCTGTTCTGACGCGTCGGTCCATTCTGCCATGAAGTCTGCCAAAGCCGCTCCTTTGATCGCTCGCGTGGTGCTGAACTCCAACTGGAATCCCTGTAGCTTGATGTTCCACTCAACGACCCTCCCGACGACGTTCAGGCCCCGGAGCACCTTCTCGAGAGGGTACGACGAGACAACCATGATGGGGTGGCCCTGGAAGTAATGGCGCAGCTTCCTGGAGGCAACAAGGAGCGCTAGGAGCAACTTTTGAGGCATCGGGTAACGCGAGCGCGCGTCGCGCCGTATGGTGCTGACGAAGTACACAGGGTGCTCCACGAGGGTCGGCGCCGCAGAATCTTCAGGCGCTTCAGGAGTCTTGGGTGCTTCTTGCTGGATGGCGGGTTCATCAGCAACCATGGTCGAATCTACCCCCGGAGCCGTGTCAGGGGGCGATGGAGCTCCTGAGGATGCCGACTTGCCCCGCGGCCTCTCCTCGCGCTCCACCACCAACGCCGCACTGGCAGAGTGAGGTGCAGCGGCGAGATAGAGAATTATGGGCTCCAGGGGTCTTGGTGCCACCATAATCGGCGGGTTGGTGAGGTATTCCTTGAGACCCCGGAAGGCGGCATCAGCCTCCGGAGTCCACTCGAAGGGCCCCTTCATCTTCATGAGCTTGCAGAACAGGAGGGCACGTTCGCCAAGCTTAGAGATGAAGGGCCCCAGGGACGTCACGCATCCCGCAAGCTTCTGCATCTCCTTCAGGGTCGTAGGCGGCTTCATTCTTTTGATGGCTTTGACCTTCTTCGGATTAGCTTCAATGCCCCGGTGCGAAACTAGGAACCCTAGCAACTTGCCGAAGGGTACGCCAAACACGCACTTCTCCGGGTTGAGGCACTGCTTCACTTTGCGCAGGTTGGTGCATGTTTCTTCTAGGTCCTGGATGAGAGTCTTGGCCTCTCTGGGCTTGACCACGATGTTGTCGACACAGGCCTCCGCGTTCCTCCCGAGCTGAGGGCCGAGGGCGATGTGCATCAGGCGCTGAAAGGTGGCGCCCGTGTTCCTCAGCCCGAAAGGCATGCAGGTGTAGCAGTAGATCCTGCAAGGGGTCAAGAATGCCGTCTCCTCCACATCCTCCACCGCCATCTTGATCTGGTGGTAGCCTGAGAAGCCATCAAGGAAGCAGAGCAGGTCGCACTCAGCTGTCGAATCCACGATCTGGTCGATGCGCGGGAGAGGAAATGGGTCTTGAGGGCAGAACTTGTTGAGGCTCGTGAAGTCGACGCACATGCGCTCCTTGCCTCCTTTCTTTGGGATAATGACAGGGTTGGCCAGCCACTCCGGGTGTCGTACCTCCCGTATGAAGCCTGCCTCCTCTAGCTTCCGAACCTCTTGAACGATGAGGGCCTGCTTCTCCGGGGCTTGCCTGCGTGCTTTCTTCTTGATAGGGCACGCGTTGGGGCACACCGTAAGGTGGTGCTCGATGATGCGCCTAGGCACCCCGACCAAGTCAGCGGCCTTCCAAGCGAACACATACTTGTTAGCCCCGAGGAAGCTAACCAACGCTGCCTCTTGCTCTGGTTCCATGCCCGTGCCGATGGTGAAAGTGGCTCCTGAGCCCTCCATGCCAGCAGGCACCTGCTTCGTCTCGGCCGGGTCCTGAGAGAAGAGCTACTTCTTCTTGGCTGGCGCGGCTTCCGACGTCTCCGGAGCCTGATGACCCACAATTGTAGGGTATCTATCATAGTCCTTTTGATAAGTAAGAGGGTTGAACCCAACGAGGAGCAGAAGGAAATGATAGGTGGTTTTCAGTAAGGTATTTTCTGCAAGCACTGGAATTATAGGTAACAAACAGTTCAGTGATAAGGTAATTGGTAGCAAGTGATAAAAGGTAAAATTAAGTAAGGTGCAGCAAGGTGGCCCAATCCTTTTTGTAGCAAAGGACAAGCCTGGACAAACACTTATAAGAAGGAAAACGCTCCCGAGGACACATGCAAATTATCGTCAAGCTAGTTTTCATCACGATCATCTGATTCGCGTTCAGTACTTTGATAATTTGGTATGTGGGTGGACCGGTGCTTGGGTGCTGTCCTTACTTGGACAAGCCTCCCAATTATGATTAACCTCTAATGCAATCATCCGCAACTACAAAAGAAGTATTAAGGTAAACCTAACCATAGCATAAAACAAGTGGATCCTAATCAGCCCCTTACGAAGCAACGCATAAACTAGGGTTTAAGCTTCTGTCACTCTAGAAACCCATCATCTACTTATTACTTCCCAATACCTTCCTATAGGCCCAAATAATGGTGAAGTGTCATGTAGTCGACGTTCACATGACACCACTTGAGGAGAGACAACATACATCTCATCAAAATATCGAACGAATACCAAATTCACATGACTACTAATAGCGAGACTTCTCCCATGTCCTCAGGAACAAAAGTAACTACTCGCAAGACATAATATTGTTCATGATCAGAGGGGTATTAATATGCATAATGGATCTGAACATATGATCTTCCACCAAATAAAACAACTAGCATCAACTACAAGTAGTAATCAACACTACTAGCAACCCACAGGTACCAATCTACGGTTTGAGTACAAGGATTGGATACAAGAGATGAACTAGGGTTTGAGAGGAGATGGTGCTCGTGGAGGTGTTGATGAAGATAGCCCTCCCCAAGATGGGAGAGTTTTTGGTGATGACGGCGGTGATGATTTCCCCCTCCCGGAGGGTAGTATCCCCGGGAGAACAGCTCTGCCGGAGCCCTAGATTTGTTTCCGCCAAGGTTCCGCCTCGAGACGGCGGCGTCTGGTCCCGAAAGCCTCCTTATGATTTTTTCCAGCTCAAAACACCTCATATAGAAGAAGATGGGCATCGGGGGGCCATCGGGGGGCCCACGAGGCAGGGGGGTGTGCCCAGAGAGAGGGGGGGGGCGCCCCCACCCTCGTGGATAGGTGGTGGCCCCCGTGGTGATCTTCTTTCGCCAGATATTTTTTATATTTTCTGAAACGGTGTCCTGTGAAGTTTCAGAGTTTTTTGAGTTGTGTAGAATAGGTTTCCAGAGTTTGCTTCTTTTCTAGCCCAGAATTCCAGCTGCCGGCATTCTCCCTCTTTATGTAAACCTTGCAAAATAAGAGAGAAAAGGCATAAGCATTGTGACATAACGTGTAATAACAGTCCATAATGCAATAAATATCAACATACAAGCATGATGCAAAATGGACGTATCAACTCCCCCAAGCTTAGACCTCGCTTGTCCTGAAGCGAAAGCCGATATCAAAAAATATGTCCACATGTTTAGAGATAGAGGTGTCGATAAAAATAAAATACGGACATGAGGGCATCATGATCATTCTCATAACAGCAATATACATGTATTGTCATATGATTCTTATGCTAAAGTAACAATTCATTCACAATATCAAGCATGAATCATAAACTTCATTGAAAACCAACAAACTATGATCTCGATTATTGAAGCAATTGCAATTTATCGTAACATCGGAAAGAATCAATATAAGAGCTTTTTAGCAAGCCTACATACTCAACTATCATATAGTCTTTCACAATTGCTCACACTCATGCAATACTTATGTTTATGGATTTTTAATCAGACACAGAGAAAGATAGTGGCTTATGGTATTGCCTCCCAACCTTTTACCTCAAGGGTAATGTCAACAGTAATAGACCATGATGACTTACATCCAAGTGGGTATATATGTCAGGATCTTTCCAACACAATGTTCTTGCCAAAGGATAAAATGTAAAAAGGAAAGGTGATATCCACCTTGACTCTTAAGGAAGAATAATAGATAGACCCTTCGCAGAGGGAAGCAGAGGTTGTCATGTGCTTTTATGGTTGGATGCACAAAGTCTTAGCACAGAAGAATGTCACTTTATATTGCCACTTGTGATAAGGACCTTTATTATGCAGTCTGTCGCTTTTATTACTTCCATATCACAAGATCATATAAAGCTTATTTCCTCCACACTAATAAATCATACATATTTTAGCGAGTTTGCAACATGACAACTTACTTGGAAGGATCTTTCTCAATCCATAGGTAGGTATGGTTGACTCTCATGGCAAAACTGGGTTTAAGGATGTAAGGAAGCACAAGTAGTATCTCTACCTGGTGCGAGGAGTTTTGGCTAGCATGAGGGGGAAAGCCAAACTCAACATGTTGGATGATCCATGACAATATACTTTATTTTAGATATAAGAAAACATAACCATTATGTTGTCTTCCTTGTACAACATCAACTCTTTAGCATGTCATATTTTAATGAGTGCTCACAATCATAAAAGATGTCCAAGATAGTATATTTGTATGTGAAGCCTCTCTTTCTTCATTACTTCCTATTAATTGCAATGATGACCAAAACTATGTTTGTCAACTCCCAACAACTTTTATTCATCATACCCTTTATATGTGAAGTCATTACTTCCCATAAGATCAATATGATCTCTTTGATACTTTTTATATTTCCTTTTTATTCTATCATGACCAAGGTGAGGAAATCAAGCCCTTGACTCAACACTAATCTTTATTATATAGCTCACGGACTCGATTACAAATGGTAAAGATCATAAAGCAAAAGCTCACAACTAGATCATGCAAACTTTATTCTACTAGATCAAGATACTACCAAAAGGATCGGGGTCACTCCCCCAAGCTTGGCAGTTGCCAAGGGGAGTGACCATACCCATATGATTATGTCCCCTTCTTCGGTGGTGGTGATGATGATGGCTTCTTCCTTAACTTGCGCTTAAGGGCCGAATTTTGCTCCCCTGGGTCATTGATCTACTGTTCAAGGTTTAGTATTTTCTTGCATAGTGCCTGCATGTTTTCCTGCAAGAGTTGAAAAGGGATAAATTCGATCTTAGACTTGTTTGCTCTGTCGGGGAGGCTTGACTTTTTGAACTCCACATGCATGTCTCCAGGTTGAGGTAGTGGGACTTCGTCTTCATCTGAGCTAGTCCAATAATTCCTCTTTGAATCATGGTCTTGTTCTTCTTCTTTCGTGGTCCAACCATAATGCTCCCAGTCCCCATAGACCTTTGGGTCAGCAAGGGAATCGGCCACATAGCTTTTTCCCTCCGAATCATGGGACGACATGTTGTTTTTATCTGCGACAAAAACAACTCGAAACAAAAACAGAGGATTTTTGCGTAATACAGAGGTCAAAACCTTCGGGAGTATATATAATGAATTTTTATCGACCAAAAGGAGTAACATACAAGAAATCAGAGTCCGGGAGGCACACGAGGTGCCCACGAGGCAGGGGGCGCGCCTAGAGGAAGGGAGCGCGCCCTCCACCCTCGTGGACGCCTCGTGTCTCTTCCGGACCGCCACTTGTTTTTCTATTTTTCTAAATATTCTGAAATGGTGAAAAATTGCCGTTAGAACTGTTTTGGAGTCGGTTTACTTACCGTACCATGCACCTCTTCCTTTTTGGAGTCTGAATCGTTCTAGAAAGTGTCCCGTATTGTAAGTGGATCTAGTGCCACCCCTAGTTGGTTTTGGAGTATTGACGACAAACCTGGTTGACGGACTAATGTGTTTGTGAGAATTGCAGGATAACACAGGTAGTAGTCCCTCATTGATTCGGTTTACCTACCGGAGACGACCCCTAAAAATGTATGGAGACATTGACATCAGTGGTGGTATATGAAGATAATCCTATTGAAGACTATGACAAGAGAATACATTATGTGAAGACTATGGAGAGCGAAGACTTAGACGTTTTGTTATTTCCTTTTCTTCTTTGTTGAGTCATAGGAACCACCATACTGTTAAGTGGGGTCCAAGTGATCTAAGTCAGAGTGACTGAAGTGATGCTCAACCAAATCCTATGTCTTCGAGCAAAGACAATGAGAGCAAATCTTATTAATTTCCGAAAGTTTCCAGTTATGCAATCAGGTGTTGGGGATACACGGGAAGCGCCGCGCAATCAACTCTAAACCTACATCCAGGTGTATCCATCCTTCAACACATAACCAGTCTTTCTCGGAAACTGTTTACCTCGGACCTTCGAAACGCATCCACTATACAAGCTATGGCAATACTCTCGAGCTACCTCCCCAGTACTGGGTGATGTCGGGGTTATCTTGCCACTAACCGCATAGGAGAGTTTTTGATGTCGGCCGCCTTAAGTATTCTAGTACTGCCGCGATGGATTTGTGACGACAACACCTCGGAGCTCAACTCCCCGGGACACTGCCACAACCCCTAATGACAGGAGGCATCGAGAACAATGTTCTCGTCACAAAGACATCGAAACAATCCAAACAATACTCGCGAGATCCTAAAAAAAATTGGTGCAATTTTAGAAAGTAGAAGAGAAAAGGGTAATCATCAGGAGTCCTCACCAGAATGAAAAGAGATGAGGAGCAAAAGAAATCCTACTCTCCGATATATATAGGACTCAAAAAAAATTTCAGTGTGTGCCTAGACTCAACCGTCAACGATTCGATCAATCAGTGGGGGCTTCTAGGTCGGAGAAGGCTCTGAATACCAACTTGTAATGCCCAGGATGGGACTATATCTCCTACGTGTCGAGGCACGACTTAAAGATATAAGCCCATCCTAGAATGATCTCAAGTTTGGTATCTTTGCACGACTCATGTAAAAGAGGGATTAAATTGCAAAAGGAGATAGTTGGCTTACACTCGCCACTTCACACAATATATTACATAAGCAAGACATCATTCAAAACATCACAACCCGACTACGGGCGAAGAACCAAAAGAAAGATACCAAAACAACATAAAGCCACAGGTCAGGATCGAATCCTAGTAGAAGAACCACTACTGATCGTCGAAGCGTCACAAACAAACAACCACGATCTTCATCGAGCTCCCAGTGAAGAACTGAGCCAACTCCTGCATCAAACTCGGCTGAACCTGCATCTGGTGTGGTGAAGTAACTGTGAGCCACAGAGGACTCAGCAATCCCGTTCCCGGGTAACATGACTATTTAAGCCTTGGGTGTGGAACAAGGCTGAAGAAAGAATAAGAGGTGAAGGAACAACAAGAGTCTGCAGCAGCAACTAGCACTAACTTACGTAATAGAGAGCGAGAAGAGAAGAGCCTCGGTCGAAAGATGATCACGAAGTGATCCTAGCTAAAGCACGTCAAACATAACCCCACCGTGTTCAACTCCCGAATCCCTATTCGGAAATTGACAGTCACGGTACACACGCTGGTAGTGTATTGGAACATTGTGTCAAGTTATCTACAACCGGATATTAACAAGCTCCCATCTGCCACATAACCGCGGGCACGGCTTTCGAAAGTTCAAACCCTGCAGGGGTGTTCCAACTTGACCCATTACAAGCCCACGATCCGCGGAGTCGCAACTCCATAGGTGGGAAGACCCGAGTATTCTCGAAATCCCGTGCTCAAGTTAAACCGAACTAAGGTAAGGCTAATCCAGCAAATCCTCCCGGCGTGTCGACACCCTGATAGTAACCGCGCGTATCTAAGCCTCAGGACACGACCGGATGGGTGAAGCTACGGGTTTTTACCAAACCTCGAGTTTCCTCGTGGTGGCCCCGCAGGCTCCCCGTTTCGGACCAACACTCATGTGGAGCACTGACCCGGGGTTGTAGAATTAAAATAAAAGGGATAGCTAGTCCACATGCAAGTTTTATTAGTTATTAGGCAAATAGTACCAATGTTGGGACTTGCTGGAAAAGACTTAGCACTTAGCGGTTTATCAAGGGGGTCCCATACACCCCAACCGTGTTAGGAACGCATAATCAAGGAACATAACACCGGTTTATACGGTTCCTAACGGCATGAGTGGAACAAATCACCAAGCAAAAGGCTTAGCCTTCCACCCTTGCCAATATATAGATGATTTCATTTAAGCATTTATATAGTGTGATATAATCCAACCGAACTTCAACATGAAGCAAGCATCTTCGATCTTCACCTGCAACTAACAATGCTATAAGAGGGGCTGAGCGAAGCGTACTTAGCCATTCAACGGTTTGCATAGGAAGGGTGGTTAAACAGGTTCATAGTTACAATAGGAGGCTGACAGGAAAACATGGGCATCGAGGCAAAAACTATAGATCGAGACTACTAGCAATAGGCAAAGATAGTAATGTTATCGGGGTTCGGTCATCTTGCCTGGAATTCCACAAGGGAGAAGAACGGATCCATGAAGTAGACGGAGCAACACAGACGAGCGAATCCTCACAACTCCAGAACGAAACCGAAGCTAACAAGAGAAGCAACCGGAAAGAAAGAAACAACACGGTAAACACACAAGCATAAACATGGCATACGATGCACAAACAAGTATGATGCATGTCCGGTTTAAATATGCATGGCATGGCAAGGTGCACAAACAAAGCTACAAGTTAAATGGAGCTCAATATGCAACGAGTTGCATATTGACGAAACACCACATATTATTTAATGGACTCTCGTTATTTACAAGACAAGATTAAATGTTGGTTAACATGGCAAGAGGTGAAGCAAAAGTAAACTACCTATTTAGGCATTTTAAATGAGGCCGGAAAAGAACAACAACATATCCGGAAAATCCCCATGAGCATGTTTTAGTAATTATAAGCAAACAACAATTCACACATATTAATGTTGTTAATATGATGCGGATGACATGATCAAGTTTATGCAATTTTATTAGAAGGTTAACAAGAAGATGATATGAAGCATCGTCACCGTGGTGGAAGGAAAAGGGTGCCACGGCAACAATTCCGAAAATGATGCCACGACAACATATCGGTTCCGGTAACTCGTTGAGAGACCGGTGCAAAAGAAGAATCGACGTGAGCAAGTCGAACAAGATGAAAGTGGGTGGATTCCGTCACCGGGTTCCCACGAGTCGGCGACGAGGCAACCGAGGAACATGACAAACGGACGAAACGGACACGAAGCACACAAGTGAAACATCTCATACAACCACATCAAACATCCACGGTTCATCCACGGGGTCGACTTGTTATACCTTTGAAGCGTGCGTATCGGGGCGGTTCGAGACGTAGAGGAAGGAGTCGTTCACGTTTACGACGAGGAAGAAGTCGTTCCGTAGAGGGAAGTAGTTGTTCCGATATCGTGTCGTGGTACTTGCGGCGTCGGACATCTTCGGGGCGACGGTAGTGGTACACGTTCCTAGGGGTACTTGTCGCATCGCCATGTAGTTGTTCACGTTCATCGGAGAGGTACTCGCCATCGTAGCCGTTCGGTCGTCGTGGTACTTGGTCGTGGTACTTGTCGAAACCCGCATCGGACGTAGTCGTTCCTGTGCGTCGAGGTACTTGTCACGTCGTGGAACTTGCGTTTCTCCTTGTAGTCGTACACGGTTCTTACGTAGAGGTACTTGTCTCGGCGATGAACTTGACAAAAACTCTGCTGGACCAAAACAAAACACGAAGCCGGCGAAGAAGCACAACAGCATCAGTCGGTCTTGGCGCTCGCGAGCAGCAGCAGGACAAAGTGGAGGCAGGGCCTCGTCGCGGTGAAGCTGCTCGGCAGGCAGAAGAAGTGCCTCGGCGGCGCTGGAAACGAGACGGGCGCCAGGCTGCTGCCTCGGCCGAAGGAGGACGGGGAGCGCTCGCGGGGCTTGGCTGGAGGGGCACCGCGGCGCTGGGGCCCAGCTCCTGGCGCGACGAGGACGGGAAGAGGCGGTCGGAGTGGATCCCCACGGCGGACGGCGGCGACTGGCGAAGGGACCTGTGGGGAGCGGCCGCGAAAGGGAGTGGCGAGGCGGCGGCTTCGAGGAGAACGAAGGGAGGATGCGGACGGAGGGAGGATGCACGCGGGGCGGTCGCCGGCTCTGGCGAGGTCGGAGGTGAGGCCTGGGGCGACGAGCTGCTGGAGGCGCCAGCTGCGAGGAGCTCGGCCGGCTCGCGGCAGGGAACGGAGGGAGGCCGACGGTAGCGAGCGCTGGGGCTTCGGCCTCTGGAGGGTGCGGCGCTGGAGGGATCGAAGCAGCAGGGGTTCGGCGCTCGAG
>LR738713.1:166240296-166266753 GCA_902687465.1 Secale cereale | reverse complement strand
TCCACTGCATACTAATAGGATTGAGTTTATCTTTTGTCTTCAAAACTACCATGTTTTGAAGCATTTCATAAAAATCGCCTATTCACCCCCCTCTAGTCGATATACTGCACTTTCAATTGGTATCAGAGCAAGGTACTCCCTTGTTCTGTGTGATTCGGTTTAACCACCTGGAGTTTTAGCTATGTCGACTGCAGGGATAATTAAAGTCTCCGATGTGTGCCCTTTCTTCGATGGCACCAAATATCCCTACTGGAAGAACAAGATGCGCACGCACCTTGAAGCCATTGACGTGGACCTCTGGTTTGTCGTCAAGAACGGCGTTCCCAAGACTGGTGAAGGTATCACCCTGCTGATGTCAAGAGGCTCGTTCAACTGGATTCAACAGCCAAGAACATCATCTGTGGTCATCTGACCAAAGGACAATATGGTCGTGTAAGTGCTCTGGAAACGTCAAAGGAAGTCTAGGACTGGCTCTCAAAGGTCAACGAAGGAGTCTCAACCCAGAGAGATCAAAGGGTCAGCATCCTTCACAATCACTTCAATCGCTTCAAAAGACATGACAATGAAAATGTCCAGCACACATTCGATTATCTCACTGACATCACTAATGAGCTTCAAGCACTTGGCACCACTGAGGTCACCAAGCATGAAATCGTCAAGACCCTCCTGAGATCACTTGACAGCTCATTTGATATCCTTGCCCTGATGATTCAAGAACACCTTGACTTCAAGACTCTCGATCCGTCTGACATACTTGAGAGGCTCAACACACATGAGTTCCAGCTATCTGAGAAACGTGACATCTATGGTCCCAACTATGGCAGATCTCGCGCCTTAAAGGCAAAGGATGTTTCTTCATCTGAAGAAGAATCTGACTGTAGTTCTGATGATCCTGAAGACATTGGAAAGGAGCTTGCCATGCTTGTGAAGAAGTTACAGAAATTCACTAGGAAGAAAGGCTTCAGAAAGTCTTCACGATCCAGCTCAAGAAATGATGAAGCTTCTACCCATGACTACAAGAAGAGAACATGTCATAAGTGCAAGAAACCTGGTCACTACATCTCTGAGTGTCCTCAATGGGACAATAAGAAGAAGAAAAAGAAGAGCAAGGGATATGATTCTGATGACAAGAAAAAGAAGAAATACTCAAAGTGTTCTTCCAAGTCTTCATCAAAGTATTCATCACACAAGAAGAATTCATCTGGAAAGGCTCGCGCGTTTGTTGGCAAGGAGATGGATTCAGAGGAGGAGTCTGCTTCTGAAGAGGCGGAGGTGGAGTCGTAGGAGGAGTCTGATTCTGGTGCTGCGAGTCTGGCTCTAGCCACTGCCTACGTGGCCAAGTCCATCTTCAACACTGAAGACAATGGCCCCGTCCCCAACATTGTTGATGAGGATGAATCACGCGGTGCCAATGTAAAATCACGCGATGCTTACTTTCAAACATCTAGTGAAGATGACTCTGATTGTGAATCAAAACCTAGCTACAAAACACTTGCTAAAATTGCCACTGAACAGCAGAAAGCTATGGAACATATTCAAAAACGGTTAGACAAAAGCGATGACCTGTTGGACGCGGAAATGACCCGTTCTCAGTCCTTAATTGAAGACATAAAAAATCTTCATGTTAAGTACAAGGAACATGAAGGTCTTTATGAATCGCTCTCCAAAACTCATGAAAAGCTTTCTCACGATTACATTCAAAGGAAGCGAGAACTTTAGAAATTGAAAGCGGCTCATGAAGATCTTCAAAAAGAAAATGAGTCACTCCGCGGACAACTGATCAGTTCCACTCACGAAGAGTTTGAACCACCATGTCTAAAATGCATTGAGCGTGATAACGCTACATCTATTGCTGAATGTTCTACTGCTGCCACTGTTGCTATATCTTCAACTACTGATGTGGTAACTAACCCCTCTGCTGAGGATACCACTACTATTGCTGATGAAAATGCTAGGTTGAATACTTTGCTTGAAACAGGGATGTACAAAAGCCTCAAAGGGCATCAGACTCTATGTGATGTCCTTAAAAAGCAGATACTGAACCAAAACCCTAGGAAAGAGGGTGTTGGGTTCGACAGGAAAATGAATGTTGATGGTTCATACTGGAAGCCTGAGCAGTATCCCAAAACCACATGGGTTGCTGCAAAGGAACCTTCAGTGGATCCATCTACCCTATCTGGCTTCACTTGTGCTAATCCTCTTATCATTCATGAATCATTTGATGCAAACTATAAATTGTTTAAGAATCAAAATGGTGAAGTGTTTGCCAGGTACATTGGTACTAACTGCAGGAACGGGCCACCTATGAAGAAGATCTAGGTACCCAAAGGTTGTCTTGAGAAACTTCCAGCAGACATCATCATGACACCTCTTGGGAAGAAGACAAACCCCAGACCAAAGGCTTCATATGGTCCTAAGGCTTCATACAGACAAAGGACTCACCTGAGTCACCCTAACGCAGATGCTTTGCAGGGAAACCATACTCAGACCCATGAATATGAGAGTGTTTCTTCAAACCGCTATATTCATAAAACAAAGAATTTTTCTGCCTATTCTTATGAGTATTCTTCTCCTCCTGCAAGATTATTTGCTGGGGCTCCAAAGCCAAAATTCTCAGATGCTGCTCTTAGACTCATTGCTTCTAAGCCACCCCTGAAGATGTGGGTGGTTAAGAAGAACTAACTTTCTCTTACAGGGAAAGGTCTCCAGCCGAAAATCAAAGGCGTCTGATGCTATTGTTGGGGACCTAAAACACTTGTTGGGCACAAGATCAAATGCCCAAAATGACTTATTGCTCATACTGCTCATAAATCACTTGCTGAACATCTTATCAGTCCTAACTTGGGTCTAAGCTTTCATAATCCACTTATACGTCAAATGTTTATGCTTCATAATGGCTTTTGGTGAAGCCTATCCTCCTAACTGCATTGTAGGGAGTGACACCAAAGTCTTCAGAATGGATTATGGACAGCGGATGCACAAATCATATGACTGGAGATCGAAATCTTCTCATGGACTCGACCTTACGTCCATCTAACAAGAGTCACATCACATTTGCTGATACTGGTAAAAGCAAAGTGTTGGGTCTAGGTAGAGTTGCAATCCCAAGATACCAGCACATGGATAAAGTCATGCTTGTTGAATCTCTTGGTTTCAACTTAATGTCTATCTCAATGCTTTGTGACTTAAGCATGATTGTGATCTTTGGTAAATTTCATTGCCTTGTACTAATGGAATCTGACAAGTCTTTAGTATTTGAAGGATACAGAAAAGGTGATCTGTATATGGTAGATTTCTCAGCTGGACCGCAGATGGCTGTATGTCTTCTAGCAAAACCTTCAGAGTGTTGGCTCTGGCATCGGAGGCTAGGACATGCCGGCATGAGGAACTTGCACACTCTCGCAAAGAAGAAGCATGTCGTAGGCATCGAGGAAGTCAAGTTCAAGAAAGATCATCTATGTGGTGCCTGTGAAGCTGGGAAGATGACTAGAGCCAAGCATCCCTCGAAGACAATCATGACAACATCCAAACCCTTCGAGCTGCTTCACATGGACTTATTTGGCCCTACTCACTACTCCACATTCTCTACCACAGCCTATCTCTATGGCTTCGTCATTGTTGATGATTATTCAAGATACACATGGGTACACATAATACTCTACAAGACTGAAGTGCAAGATGTCTTCAGACGCTTCGCCAATCGTGCCATGAACAACTATGACGTCAAGATCAAGCATATCAGAAGTGACATTGGCACTGAGTTCAAGAACACTGGCCTTGATCTTTATTTGGATACAATGGGAATCACTCATGAATTCTCAGCCCCGTATACACCTCAGCAAAATGGGATCGTTGAGCGCAAGAACAAAACTCTAATTGACATGGCTCGAACGATGCTCGATGAATACAAGACACCAAGAAGGTTCTGCCCCGAAGCTATTGATACTGCATGCCATATCATCAACCGTGTTTATCTTCACAAGCTTCTGAAGAAAACGTCCTATGAACTCCTCACTGGGAAGAAGCCTAACGTAAGTTACTTCAGAGTATTTCGAGCTAAGTGCTAGATCAAGGATCCACATCACAAGTCAAAGTTTGCACCGAAAGCGCATGAAGGCTTCATGCTCGGATATGGAAAGGACTCACACTCCTACAGAGTCTTCAACATCCTTCTCTATAAAATAGTTGAAACTATGGATGTGCGTTTTGATGAGACAAATGGTTCACAAAGAGAGACCCTACCAAATGTGCTAGATGAGGCTTCACAAAATGAATCTATCAAGCTAATGGGAACCGGTGAGATCATGCCTGTTGAAGCACAACCTGACGAGGATCTCATCATCTCTGCTCCAACTCAACCTGACGACAATGCTTAGCCTGAAGACAACCCTCCTAACGACGACAATGTACAGCAAGAGCAAAATCTTCGTCCATCTCATCCTCGTGTTGCAAATGAAGTACAAGTTGAGAAGATAATTGACAGCATAAATGCTCCTGGTCCACTTACTCATTCAAAAGCAACACAACTTGCAAATTTCTGTGGGCACTTTGCATTTGTCTCAATATCAGAACCTAAGAAAGTTGCTGAAGCTTTTATGGAACCTGAATGGATTCAAGCAATGCAAGAAGAGCTTCGACAGTTTGAGTTGAACAACGTGTGGGAACTTGTCAAGCGTCCTGACCCTCGCAAGCACAACATAATAGGCACAAAATGGATCTATCGCAACAAGCAAGATGAGCATGGTCAAGTGGTCAGAAACAAAGCTCGTCTTGTTTGTCAAGGATACACTCAAGTCGAAGGGATTGACTTTGATGAAACATTTGCTCCTGTGGCTAGACTTGAAGCTATTCGTATACTGCTAGCCTATGCAAATCATCACAACATACTTCTGTATCAACTGGATGTAAAGAGTGCCTTTCTCAATGGAAGGATTGAAGAAGAGGTGTATGTTGCACAACCACCTGGCTTTGAAGATCCAAAACGTCCTGATATGGTATACAAACTCAACAAGGCACTGTATGGCCTCAAACAAGCGCCTCGTGCTTGGTATGACACACTCAAAGACTTCTTGAAGAGCAAAGGCTTCAAACCTGGATCCCTAGATCCCACACTCTTCATGAAGACATATGATGATGAACTATTTGACTGCCAAATCTATGTGGACGACATTATCTTCGGCTGCACTGACAAAAGATACAGTGATGAGTTTGGTCACATGATGCAAGAGCAATATTAGATGTCCATGATGGGTGAGCTGAAGTTCTTCCTTGGTCTTCAAATTCGTCAGCAAAGCAACGGCATCTTCATATCTCAAGAGAAGTACCTTAAAGACTACCTGAAGAAGTTTGGAATGCAAGACTGCAAAGGGTACTCGACGCCTATGCCTGCTAAACACCATCTGGGTCCCGACGCCAATGGTAAAGAGTTTGATCAACAGGTATACCGCTCCATGATTAGTTCTTTGCTTTATTTATGAGCATCTAGGCCAGATATTATGCTTAATGTTTGCATGTGTGCTCGATATCAAGCGGCACCAAAGGAGTCGCATCACTTAGCTGTAAAGCGAATACTTCGATATTTGGCTTACACCCCAACACTAGGATTATGGTATCCAAAGGGCTCAGAGTTTGATCTAGTTGGATTCTCAGATGCTGATTATGCTGGTGACAAAGTTGATCGCAAGTCTACATCAGGCACATGTCCCTTTCTAGGACGATCTCTTGTCTGTTGGTCTTCAAAGAAGCAGAACTGTGTATCACTCTCCACTGCTGAATCTGAACACATTGCTGCTGGATCTTGCTGCGCTCAGCTTCTCTGGATGAAGCAAACACTCAAGGACTATGGCGTCCATCTGAAGCATGTGCCACTCTACTGCGATAATGAAAGCGCTATCAAGATTGCCAACAACCCAGTTCAGGACTCGAAGACAAAGCACATTGAAATTCATCATCACTTTCTCAGAAATCATGTCATGAAGGAAGATATTGATATCATACACGTCAACACTGAAGAGCAACTGGCAGATATCTTCACAAAGCCCTTGGATGAGAAAAGGTTTTGCAAGTTGCGGTGTGAGCTAAATATCTTAGAATCCTCAAATGTTCTGTAATCAGGCACACATCCTAGCACTTATGCATATTGATGACTTAGATGTGCAACACACGAAGTAAAGTATATCTTCAATCAATGAAGACTTACATTCTAAGTGTGAATACATTAACGCGGAATTTGACTTCGGAGCGCCACGATAATTGTGCGCCGTGTCTAGGTCTAATACTTCCTATACGGTGGGTAACGCCACCACCAAATCTTTGTTTGAAGTGTTTCTCGTGGTGTTGCATTTGCAAAGTCTTCGCACTTGGTTTATCTTCATATAGGATATATATATATAGAGAGAGAGTTGTGTTTTGTCCTCTACAGCATTCACTTATAGCTATGTCTTCTTATTTGAATCTTTTGAACTAAGTGAATGTGATCGGACCCTAACCTCTCTATACTTTCTCATCTCACACTCTGTCTGTCCAAATCATATGCATTCTGTTGGAACTGTCGAATATCTTCTCTGCGTCCTTGTTAGCAGAAGATACGGAGACAAACTTTAAATCTAATTTTAATGCTCCATCCTTTATGCCTAAAATCCGGAGAAGCCGGAATGATCACTCCGACAGTCGTGGTGTACGTGGGATCGTGGGACAACTCCCAATGCGTTATATGACCGCCACGCGTCCCTCATATGTCAACCGCCAGGGGCACCTGCGTAATTGCGCTGTGCCGTCTCCCATGCTTATAAATGCACGTCCCATCACGGTCAAAAGTTCTTCTACCACCTCTCCACCTCGACCAACCCTAGCGCCTCCGCTAGCTCTCGACGACGCCGGTGACGAAGCGCTTCGCTGCCGCAACCTCGTCGACGCCGTCTTCACGCCAGCCGCGGACATCGTCTACTCCGCCGTCGCCGTAGCTGTCCTCCGTCGCCAAGTTAGGGCACGGAAGATCGAACTACTGGGCATCCAACTCCTCTCCGTCTAAGCAGTTCATCGTGTGGTAAATAAAACTTTCCTTTTACCATCTTCTTGATCCAAAAAGATTCATCACTTTTACCATAATAGGTTTCTGCCTACACAAATATATAGATCTATCCTGTCTACATCTCATATCTTGCCTAGTACATTCACATATGCTTCAAACATAGTTAGATTCCTCACTTGTACCTATTCGTGGATTCGTACAAATATGGAACCAACTCTCATCATATGAGTGAATGTCTTCGCGCTATGAGGTCAAAGTCTTCAAAACTGTTTTATCTTCAAAAACTTCTGAGAATGCATATGACCTCTTACCCTTCCCTCGCATCTCTAATGCTGTCAGAGGTATATGTCCGTGGGAGAATCCCTTGGTTCTCATAGTCTGCATTCATTTGCAGAATTCTTGCAACGTCACATTCACTCCCCTGAAGACAGTTCCCGTCTGACCAGCAGACCGAAGCATTTGCCAGTGTTGAAGCCATTCAGTTTGAAGCCCTTCAGATTGAAGCCAATGGCAACTGACAAGACAGTTAGAAAGGGTGGCAGACAGCGCCGTGGCAACACCTCCAAAGATTTGCCTCCTGATCTAAGTGAAATGTACAAGATTGATCCAGAGGAGGATTACAATCAGAGGAAGACATGAATCCAATGGATTCGAAGATATTGGGCTGAACAGTGGTTCAAGTACAGGTTCGTGACCCAAGAGTATGCTGAAAAGAACGCCATCAAGCATCCACGGGGAGATATCACCTATAAAAATCTTCCACCCAAGACTCGTGCTGAAGCCATTGCTCAAGGCTTCTACCCTTGCATGGTCAGAGGGCCTCAACCCGCTGATGCTGATCCTACTTCTTTGCTCTGGTGTCGCGACGACAATTTGTTCAAGCGAAATCTTCAATATGCCAAGAACTCAGCCAAAGAGAACAAGAAGAACTGGGGATTGGACTTCAATACTGGCCCCTCTGCGCCCCGCGCTGATGGCACGCGCGAAGCTGAACCAAACCTGGTTGGGCCCTTCTACAACTTAGAAGGTCTCATCAGTCACATCAGGGTTCAAGGGGCGGATGTGGATCAACCTGCAGATGGCGCTGATTCTGAAGAAGCGCCTGCAACCCCGAAGCCCAAGAAGAAGAAATCCAAGGCTTCGAAGACCACTCCACCAATTGCTTCTAGAGTGAAGCCTTTGGCCACTGCTCCACCAGCACCAAGTGTGCAGTCTGAGGAGCACTCTCGCATTTCCAAGAGCAGACAGCTAAGGAAGAAGCCCTCGCACAACCCCAGTCCAGCTCTCACTCCTAACGTTGTTCTGAAGACTGCCAATGAAGCCCTTGATCTCTCGAGCGATGAGGATCTTGGTGACGATGCTCTGGAACAACTGATCAAGAGCAAGCAAGATGCTGAAATCTTCAATGATTTACCACTCTTCGATGTGGAAGTGCTCAACAATTTCATTGATGAATGTTTTGACACCCCCAACCTCAGCTTCGACGATCTGCAACTTCCAGTTGGCCCTAGCGTCTCCTTCCATGGCGCCATTGCTTCTGAGCTAGCTCTGGCTCAGAGAATTGTTGAGCCGAAGCAAAAGATCGATTATGAAAAGGCTCAGTTCAAGAAGCATGTGGACAGGCTCAGCATCCAAGAGATTAAGAACTTCAAGGTAATGATGCATGAGCTCAAGGAAGCCTTTCGCCAGAGGCGTGATGAAGCTAAAGGTTCTCGTGAGCAAACCAAGGACTTGGCTGCCAAATGCGTTCAAGCTTTCAATGAAGCTGAAAAGCGCAGGGCCCTTGGGCGTCCTGGCATTGACCCAAGGATGGCTGCCAAGAAAAAGAAGAAGCAACCTGTGCCCGAAGCTGAAGAATCCAGGCAGGAAATGCTTCGCATAGTCTTCCCTGCCAGCATGACTAGAACGAAGCCTAAGGTCACCCCAACTGCTTCCAAGCTCAAGAAGACAAAGGTGGCTGAAGCAGAAGCTCGCAAGCGCAAGAAAACTACTGATGAAGCTCCACCCACCAAGAAGCGCAAGACAAAGAAGGATAAGGCTGCTTCCAAAGAGCCTATCTTTGTCGAGCCCATATCAGTTGCTCGCCCTGCATCTGCCCATCGAGAACGTCGCATGACAGTCCATGAGCCTGCTCCCACAGAGGCTGAAGACATTCCAGCTGTTGACCCCACCGCAGCTGAAGACATTGGTCCTCATGATAATGTTGAAGATGATGAAGTCCTTCCTCAGATCGAGTACAACGTTGAATCTTCGCCCGTTCTTACGAACAGTGAACGCATCAGCATTGGTCGTCCATTGACGGCAATTGCACAGGATGACTCGTGGGATGATCACCCACAGGATACACCAGCCACACCTCAACCAACTCAAGACACCAGTTCGGTGCTTGAAGATGAAGACTTTGAGGCCCAACAACCTCCATCACCTCAGGCATCGCCAACATTTCGTAGGCTTCGCAAAGGACCAAGGCCTCAAGTCTTCACCCCAAGTGTTCCAGAAGGAGAAGAGCAACAATCTGTACCTGACGCTGCTCCTACTGTGAACCCCTCAGAATCTGAAGTCAAAGCGGCTGAAGACATTCCGGTTGCATCAGCCGAAGAAGAACCACCCCAAGAAGAAGAACAACCCCAAGCAGAAGAAGCACATACTGCCACACCCCCTGTTCTCGAGGAGAACGTATCCTACCCTCCAACTCTTGAAGTGGAGGTTATAAACTCAGAGGATGCCACCTCCAACACTGAAGCCAATGACGTGGTCATGGCTGAAGCTAATGTGGCACCTGAAGTCATAATGGCGCCTGAAGCAAATCAGCAGCCTGAAGCCAATGCCTCTGCTCCTGTTCCGCCTCCAAGGCCCCATACAATTGAGCAAGCATACAACCAAGATGATCAGCTCATTTTTGTCCGATGGCCCATTCTGACTCCACCACCTGCTACTGGACTGCATGCTGCTGGTCCTCAGTTTGATCATCATGTTGAGCACGTGCCTCAAGTTCAGAAGCCTAAGCCAAGACTACCAAGGTTTCCAGGTATTGCCACCTCTCAAGGGTCATTCAATGCCAATAGCTTCACTGCGCACAACACATTCTTTGACAGCGCCAAGAACCCATATTCCAAGCCAAGAATATCATCAGATAGGTTCTGGAGCCATCAGCAGCGCAGTTATTACTCAAGAGTACTCTATGATCAAGGGCGCATTTTCCCTCATATGCGTCTTGATACTGAAGCTATTGCTGGACTACCCTGTCTGGAGGAAGCTCTTGATTGCTTCCGTGATGCTGGCCTGCTAAATTTTGTGACTGACAAGGAGCATTGGAATGAAGAGCTGCTTCTGCAATTCTATGCAACCCTCCACATTCGAGGCTACAGCAGGGATCCGAAGACATGGGTCCTTGAGTGGATGATAGGCAATGTCCATCATGAAGCCAAAACCTTTGATCTCATTGAACTTACTGGCCTGCCCACTCCAGGAGACCTGTATGAACCTGGCTGTCAATTGCACAATGAAGCCTTGGAGAGTATCTTTCAGAAGCGCAAGCCCAACATGAACCAAATGCTAAGCATGATGAAGCCTCTGCCAAGTGATGCTGAATATCCTAAGGAATTCTTTGTTGAAGACCTAGAGTACCTGCCACGCACCATCTATCATATCATCAGGCGTACTCTATGGCCCGTCAAAGGACATTCTTCATCAGCCAAGCTTGAAGGCACCATGAAGACATTGGTCTTCTATATCTTCAATGGCATCAGTTTCAATGCTCAAGATTTCTTCATTAGGCAATTGGCTATTTCCGGCTCTGATCTGTTTTGTCTGAAATTCTATGCCCCATGGATTATGCGCCTCATAAAGCTTCATTCAGCTATCACCTATCAGCCCTCTGCTCGCAACCATCATATATTCTTGCGTGAGGTTGATATGTCAGCTGAAGCCATATACCAAGAGCTTGCCAAAGAGCTTGTTAGTCTTCACAACGCTGATCACCAGAGCTTCACCCAGCATATTTAAGGAGTTCCAGCAGTCTCTCGCATTTATCCTCTGGCTGGCCGTACTCATCTACCTCGACACGCTGAAACCGAAGCTACTGAGAGCACCATTGCCCAAAGGCCTCAGAAGCAATCTTGTGTTCTCAATAACCAAGAGCTTCTTTTTGCCCTCCATTAGAAACAGGATAAGCATCACTACTGGCTAAAGCGTTAGATGCAAGGCCTCTTGATGGACGTCAATCGCATTCGCAATCTTGCCACCAAGAATGCCTTTGTTGCTCATGAAACCTGTCGGAGGTCTTGGAAGAGTTAAACCTTGCTGAGTGCTGAAGCGGATATTCAAGACGATGGCTTCACAGAGAGATTCAAGTTTGACCACACTCCTCCAAGGAATGATGTTATGCGTCGAACTCCATCTCTTGAAGATTATGAATACTACTCCTCCGCTGCAACAATTGACGCCAGGGTGATAGATGATCAAGATGAAGCTACCTCACCTCCTCCTACTTCAGCGCGTATGGACACTGCACCAACTACTTCTGCACCGCCAAACACCAACGTCGACCCTGCATCCTCCCCTGCTCCATCTGGGAATGAGTAGATGCTCTATGTCTTCAAACCTTTTTGGTCCTTACTAACAAAAGGGGGAGAAGCATATGAGTTGATAGTCTTCAAGGGGGTCCATATGGGCGGGTGCTTTATATTTTGCCTAGTGATTACAACTCTCGTTTTTTTGCTACATTTGGTTCTTTGAGTTGTAACACTTAAACTGATGGTTATCTGCTACGTTTTCTGCTACTATGTAATGCGATGATAAATTCCGCATCTGCTACGTTATATTCCGCACTTAGTCATTATTGCAGACATCCATTTTTCATTATGCATGTCATTATATTCGACATATCAATTGTGCATGATGAATTGTCTTCATAAGTCGAAGAGGATCTCCACAAGTACAACCTGCCATGTGTATTTGCATTCAAAGGCAAATCAACTATATGCACATCTTCAGGGGTAGCCTTTTGCTACTTACGAAGACAATACCTTTATCCTTTACAATTTCACATACCTTTTATCCCCGTTGAAAACTTCAACCAGTTTGTCATCAATCACCAAAAAGGGGGAGATTGTAAGTGCATCTAGTGCCACCCCTAGTTGGTTTTGGAGTATTGACGACAAACCTGGTTGAGGGACTAATGTGTTTGTGAGAGTTGCAGGATAACGCAGGTAGTAGTCCCTCATTGATTCGGTTTACCTACCGGAGACGACCCCTAAAAATGTATGGAGACATTGACATCAGTGGTGGTATATGAAGATAATCCTATTGAAGACTATGACAAGAGAGGACATTGTGTGAAGACTATGGAGAGCGAAGACTTAGACATTTCGTTGTTTCCTTTTCTTCTTTGTTGAGTCATAGGAACCACCGTACTATTAAGTAGGGTCCAAGTGATCTAAGTCAGAGTGACTGAAGTGATGCTCAACCAAATCCTATGTCTTCGAGCAAAGACAATGAGAGCAAATCTTATCCAGAGTTGGATGAGTCAGCTTTACTTGTAGCCCAAGTAAAGTTGTTGTGTGAGTGTTTGAAATCTGACCGTTGGAACACGTGTTAGATCCTTAGTGACCCAGGGTCACTTCGGACAAATCAGGTTAGGTTGCCCAGTGGCTATAAATAGCCCACCCCCTACACCATAAATTAGTGGCTGCTCAGAGTTATTGCACGGCTTTTGTCGTTTGAGAGCAACCCACCTCCGAAGCTTTTGAGAGAGAAATCCTTGCGAGGATAAAGCCAAAACACCCAGAGCCAAAGAGTGTTAGGCATCACTGAAGTCTTTCTGTCTGTGTGACCTGAAGACTTATTACACTTGAGGACTGTGTTTCCTCCAGCCGGTTAGGCGTCGCGTTTTGAGCATCCAAGAGTCATTGTGGATCGCCGGTGAACGAAGTATGTGAAGGTTTGGAAGTCTACCTTGAAGACTTACCAGAGTGATTGGGCGAGGACTAGGTGTCCTTAGCTCAAGGGGAATAAGGTGAAGACGCAGTCTTCTTAGTTAAATCTCAGCCTCCCTAACCAGACGTACAGTTGTCACATCAACTGGAACTGGTCTAACAAATCACTGTCCTCCCTGAGCTACTGGTTCTATCCTTTCCTTCCCTTTACTTACTGTCTTATGTTGTGAAGTCATTGCCTGCTTGCCTTATCTGATTGACTTCACTGAGTATCTACTTGTTGTGATTGGCTTCATTCCTTCTTCCATCTTGATCCCTACTGCCTAGCTACTATTAGTCTTCATGCTTTCACTTCATTGAATACATGACATTGGCTTGTCTAGTGTAGTTTACTTTCCTCTGCATACTAATAGGATTGAGTTTATCTTTTGTCTTCAAAACTACCATGTTTTGAAGCATTTCATAAAAATCGCCTATTCACCCCCTCTAGTCGATATACTGCACTTTCACTTATGTATTCCTCTGGGGTTACGGTTTCTATAACATTGGTTTCAACATTTATAGGATTACCTGAGATATAATGTTTGATTCTTTGACCGTTCACCACCTTCGGATTTGTGCCTTCAGAGTTGTTGATTTTTATGGCACCGGAACGATATACCTCCGCGATTACGTAAGGTCCTTCCCACTTAGAGAGAAGTTTTCCTGCAAAAAATCTTAAACGAGAGTTGTATAGCAATACATGATCACCTACATTAAACTCAGCTTTTGTATCCTTTTGTCATGCCACCTTTTAACTTTTTCTTTAAACAGCTTGGCATTCTCATAGGTCTGGGTCCTCCATTCATCAAGAGAGTTAATATCGAATAACCTCTTCTCACCGGCAAGTTTGAAATCATAATTGAGCTCTTTGATAACCCAATATGCCTTATGTTCTAGCTCAAGAGGTAAGTGACAAGCTTTTCCGTAAACCATCTTATATGGAGACATACCCATAGGATTTTTGTATGCAATTCTATAGGCCCATGATGCATCATCAAGTTTCTTGGACCAATTCTTTCTAGACCTATTGACTGTCTTTTGCAAAATTAATTTCAACTCTCTATTACTTAGTTCTACTTGACCACTAGTCTGTGGCTGATAAGGGGATGCAATTCTATGGTTAACATCATACTTTGCAAGCATTTTACAGAAAGCACCATGAATAAAGTGTGAACCCCCATCAGTCATTAGATATCTCGGGACTCCAAACCTTGGGAAAATAACTTCTTTAAGCATCTTAATAGAGGTGTTATGATCAGCACTACTAGTTGGAATAGCTTCTACCCACTTAGTAACGTAATCAACAACAACTAAAATATGTGTGTACCCATTAGAGGCAGGAAACGGTCTATATAATCAAAGCCCCAAACATCAAATGGTTCAATAATAAGTGAAGAATTCATAGGCATTTCTTGACGTCTACTAATATTACCAATTCTTTGACATTCATCACAAGATAGGACAAACTTACGGGCATCCTTGAAGAGAGTAGGCCAATAAAAACCGGATTGCAATACCTTATGTGCAGTTCTATCTCTAGCGTGATGTCCTCCGTAAGATTCGTAGTGGCACTTGGGTAGGATCTATTCCTGTTCATGCTCAGGTACACAATGTCTAATAATACCATCTACCCCTTCTTTATAAAGATGTGGGTCATCCCAGAAGTAATGCCTCAAATCATAGAAGAACTTTTTCTTTTGCTGGTATGTGAAGCTAGGAGGTATAAACTTGGAAACAATATAATTTGCATAATCAGCATACCACGGAGCAGTACGAGAAGTATTTATGACAGCTAATTGTTCATCAATAAAGCTATCATCAATAGGTTGTGGGTCATCGAGTATATTCTCTAGCCTAGACAAGTTATCTGCAACGGGGTTCTCAGCTCCCTTTCTATCAATAATATGCAAGTCAAATTCTTGCAGCAAGAGAACCCATCTAATGAGTCTAGGTTTAGCATCTTTCTTTTCCATAAGGTATTTGATAGCAGCATGATCAGTGTGAATAGTTACTTTAGAATCAACAATATAAGGCCTAAACTTATCACAAGCAAATACAACTCCTAGAAATTCCTTCTTAGTAGTAGCATAATTTCTCTGGGCACTGTCTATAGTTTTACTAGCATATTGGATAACATTCAATTTCTTATCAACTCTTTGTCCTAGAACAGCACCTATAGCACAATCACTAGCATCGCACATAATCTCAAAGGGTAAATTCCAGTCAGGAGGTTGGACAATAGGTGCAAAGATCAATGCTTTCTTAAGTATTTCAAATGCTTCTACACAATCATCATCAAAGACAAAAGGAATATATTTTTGTAAGAGATTAGTAAGAGGCCTGGAGATTTTGGAGAAGTCCTTAATGAACCTCCTACAAAACCCGGCATGATCAAGGAAACTTCGTATACCTTTGAAGTCCTTGGGGCACGACATCTTTTCAATAGCATCAACTTTAGCTTTGTCAACTTCAATACCTCTTTTAGAAATTTTATGTCCCAAGACAATGCCTTCATTAACCATAAAGTGGCACTTCTCCCAATTCATGACAAGATTAGTGTCTTCACATCTCTGCAAAAATCGATCAAGGTTGCTTAAGCAATCATCAAAAGAAGTTCCGTAAACGGAAAAGTCATCCATGAAAACCTCAACAATCTTTTCATAATAATCACAGAATATAGCCATCATGCATCTTTGAAAGGTAGCCGATGCATTACATAAACCAAAAGGCATACGTCTGTAAGCAAAGGTGCCGAAAGTACAAGTAAACGTGGTCTTTTCTTGATCCCCTTTTGACACAGGTATTTGAGGGAAACCAGAATAACCATCTAGAAAGCGAAAGTGAGTATGTTTGGATAACCTTTCTAGCATTTGATCAATAAATGGCAAGGGGAAATGATCTTTCTTAGTAACTTTAAATAATTTGCGGAAATCAATTACCATCCTATAACCTGCAACAATTCTTTGTGGGATCAATTCATCTTTATCGTTAGGAACAACAGTCATACCTCCCTTCTTAGGGACACAATGGACATGACTTACCCACTGGCTATCAGCAACTGGATAGATAATACCCGCCTCTAGAAGCTTTAGTATTTCCTTCCTTACCACTTCCTTCATCTTAGGATTTAACCGTTGTTGATGATCAATAACCGGTTTAGCATTTTCTTCCAATTTTATCTTGTGTTGGCATAAAGTGGGACTGATGCCCTTAAGATCATCCAGAGTATATCCAATAGCAGGACAATGCTTCTTCAGAGTTTTCCATAATTTTTCTTCTTCCTGCTCTAAAAGGTTAGCACTATAATAATAAGATATATCTTCTTTTCATCAAGATAAACATACTTAAGATTATCAGGCAATGGTTTAAGTTCAAACACGGGATCACCCTTGGGTGGAGGAGGATCCCCTAAGATTTCAACAGGTAAGTTATTTTCCAATACGGGTCCCTGATTAAAGAATATTTCATCTATTTCCCTTCTCTCATTCATATGCATATCATTTTCATGGTCTAGCAAATATTGTTCTAAAGGATCATTAGGAGGCACAACAATAGAAGCAAGACCAATAATTTCATCTTTACTAGGTAATTCTTTATCAAGGGGTTGTCTACGGAATTTAGCAAAGTTAAAATCATGAGACATATCCCCCAACCCAATAGTGACAATATCTTTCACGTAGTCTATCTTAGCATTAACAGTATTCAAGAAGGGTCTACCAAATATAATGGGACAAAAACTATCTTGTGGGGAACCAAGAACAAGAAAATCAGCAGCGTATTTAACTTTCCCACACAAGACTTCAACATCTCTAACAATCCCAATTGGTGAGATAGTGTCTCTATTAGCAAGGTTAATAGTAATATCAATCCCTTCTAACTCAACAGGTGCAATGTCATGCATAATTTCATCATATAAGGATATAGGTATTACACTCGCACTAGTACCGACATCGCATAAACCATGATAGCAATGATCCCCTATTTTAACAGAGATAATAGGCAGGCCGACAATAAGTATATGTTTATTCCTAGCATCGGGTTTGGCTATTCTAGCAGATTCCTCTTGACGGTAAATAACATGTCAATCTAAATCTTCTACCAAGAGATCCTTAACCATAGCAACACTAGGTTCAACTTTAATTTGCTCAGAGGGTGTAGGTGTTCTAGTATTACTCTTACGAACCACAGTTGAAGCTTTAGCATGATCCTTTATTCTAACAGGAAAAGGTGGTTTCTCAATATAAGCAGTAGGAACAATAGGATCAACATTATAAGTGATAGTCTTTTCTTCAACTTTAACAGGTTCAACTACTTTTACTTCAATGGGAGGATGGTATTTAAACTACTTCTCCTTGGGAACATCAACATGAGTAGCAAATGATTCACAGAAAGAAGCTACTATCTCAGAGTCAAGTCCATATTTAGTGCTAAACTCACGGAAAACATCGGTATCCATAAAAGCTTTAACACAATCAAACTTAGGGGTCATACCTAACTCCTTACCTTCGTCGAGATCCCAATCTTCAAAGTTTTTTTTAATTTTTTCCAATAAATCCCATTTGAATTCAATAGTCTTCATCATAAAAGGACCATAACAAGAAGTATCGAGCATGGAGCGATTATTGAGAGAAAGCCGAGCATAAAAATTTTGAATAATCATTTCTCTTGAGAGCTCATGATTGGGGAATGAATATAACATTGAATTAAGCCTCCCCCAACTTGAGCGATGCTTTCTCCTTCGCGAGGCCAAATATTATAGATATAATTACGATCACGATGAACCTGTTGCATAGGGTAGAACTTCTGATGAAATTCCAACTTCAGACGATTATAGTTCTATGATTCGATATCATCACATAGCCTAAACCATGTCAATGCATCTCCCTTCAAAGATAAAGGGAAGACCTTCTTCTTTATAACATCCTCGGGCATACCTGCAAGCTTAAATAATCCACAAACTTCATCCACATAGATTAGGTGTAAATCGGGATGCAGTGTTCCATCTCCTGTAAAAGGATTATCAAGCAGTTTCTCTATCATACCCGAAGGAATTTCAAAGCAAACATTTTAAGTAGGTGCAGTAGGTTGAGGAGCAACTCTTTGCTCTTCTGGTTGGGGTGAAGATACCCCGAACAAGCCCCTCAAAGGATTATGAGCCATAGTAACAAGTGACAATAAATTTCAGCACACTATGTAAATTTTTTCCTTACCAAAGGCGCTTCACTCCCCGGCAACGATGCCAGAAAAGAGTCTTGATGACCCACAAGTGTAGAGGATCTATCATAGTCCTTTCGATAAGTAAGAGTGTCGAATCCAACAAGGAGCAGAAGGAAATGATAGGCGGTTTTCAGTAAGGTATTTTCTGCAAGCACTGAAATTATAGGTAACAGATAGTTTTGTGATAAGGTAATTGGTAGCAAGTGACAAAAGGTAAAAGTATAGCAAGGTGGCCCAATACTTTGTGTACCAAAGGACAAGCCTGGACAAACTCTTATAAGAAGGAAAACGCTCCCGAGGACCCATGGGAATTATCGTCAAGCTAGTTTTCATCACGATAATCTGATTCGCGTTCGGTACTTTGATAATTTGTTATGTGGGTGGACCGGTGCTTGGGTGCTATCCTTACTTGGACAAGCGTCCCACTTATGATTAACCTCAAATGCAAGCATCCGCAACTACAAAAAAAGTATTAAGGTAAACCTAACCATAGCATGAAACAAGTGGATCCAAATCAGCCCCTTACGAAGCAATGCATAAACTAGGGTTTAAGCTTCTGTCACTCTAGCAACCCAACATCTACTTATTACTTCCCAATGCCTTCCTCTAGGCCCAAATAATGGTGAAGTGTCAGGTAGTCGACGTTCACATGACACCACTTGAGGAGAGACAACATACATCTCATCAAAATATCGAACGAATACCAAATTCACATGACTACTAATAGCGAGACTTCTCCCATGTCCTCAGGAACAAAAGTAACTACTCACAAGACATAATATTGTTCATGATCAGAGGGGTATTAATATGCATAATGGATCTGAACATATGATCTTCCACCAAATAAACCAACTAGCATCAACTAGAAGGAGTAATCAACACTACTAGCAACCCACATGTACCAATCTGAGGTTTGAGTACAAAGATTGGATACAAGAGATGAACTAGGGTTTGAGAGGAGATGGTGTTGGTGAAGATGTTGATGAAGATAGCCCTCTCCAAGATGGGAGAGTTGTTGGTGATGACGGCGGTGATGATTTCCCCCTCCCGGAGGGAAGTATCCCCGACAGAACAGCTCTCCCGGAGCCCTGGATTGGTTACCGCCAAGGTTCCGCCTCGAGACGGAGGCGTTTGGTCCTGAAAGCCTCCTTATGATTTTTTTAGGTCAAAACACCTCATATAGGAGAAGATGGGCATCGGGGGGCTATCGGGGGGCCCATGAGGCAGGGGCGTGCCCCCCACCCTCGTGGACAGGTGGTGGCCACCTAGTGATCTTCTTTCGCCAGATTTTTTTAATATTTTCTAAAACGGTGTCGTGTGAAGTTTCGGGGCTTTTGGAGTTGTGCAGAATAGGTTTCCAGAGTTTGCTTCTTTTCCAGCCCAAAATTCCAGCAGGCGGCATTCTCCCTCTTCATGTAAACCTTGTAAAATAAGAGAGAAAAGTCATTAGTATGGTGACATAACGTGTAATAACAGCCCATAATGCAATAAATATCAACATAAAAGCATGATGCAAAATGGGCGTATCAGAACCCCTCCGTACCTGAATGGGCCACGGTTGCAGCCTTGTAAGCGCGCCCGAGGACCTGAAGGGTGGCCTTGGTGTCCCCTTCGACAGTGATGACGCCGCTGCTCCCGGGCATCTTGATGGCATTGTAGCCCGGTTGAGTCGCCGCCATGAACTTTGCCAAGGCTGGGAAACCAAGGACGGCGTTGTAGGGTAGGTGGATGGGCGCGACGTCGAAGTCGATGAGCTCGGTCCGATAGTTAACGGGTGTGCCAGAGGTGACCGGGAGGCGGACCTGGCCGAGCATTATGGCCGAGCTCGCGACCCCCGAGAAGGGCTTGGTGGGGAGGAGCTGCCCATAGGACACGGGCAGATGACCAAAAGCCTCCGCGGAGAGGATGTTGAGCCCGGCGCCACCGTTGACGAGGGTCCTTGTGACAACCACCCCGCAGATGGTGGGGGTACACACCATAGGGAGGACGTTCGTGCTGGCTGGGCGGCGGCCCCGATCCGTCGAAAGTGTGACTTGACATGCCAGGCCAACGTCGGTGCTTGAGATCCTCCGATGATGCAGGCGACCCTGCGGCTGGGCAACCCCCCACCGGCAGCGCCCAGCAGCTCGTCGGCACTGGCCACCCAAGTGTCGAGCTCCTCCATGGGTGGCCGGTGCTGCAGCAGTTTCTCCACCGCCAAGAGTGCCGCCGACGAGGCAACGGGGAGAAAAAATGGCGAAGCAGGCCGCTCCCCGATGGCTCGTCCGGCGAAAACGTCATCGGGGGAGGGGGCGGAGCGCCCATGGGTGGCGTGGTCCTCCGACGCTGCTCGAACGACGGGGACAGCACCAGCCTCCACGCGGATGCAGCAGGCTGCGGCCATCATGGCGGCGTTGAGTAGGAGAGGGGAGGCGAGGTCGTCGGAGAGGCAATATTTCGACACGCCCCCTACCTGGCGCACCAAATGTCGGATTACGGGCTCCGCAAACCCAAAGAAGTTTGAACACAGGGGCGTGAAACAAGATCTCTCCCGCTCACGTCTACCTAGCGCCCCGCCCTCGCCCGGTGGTGAGATTCGAGCAAGTAACAAGTAAAAGCACACACGAGTTTACCCAAGTTCAGGCCACCCTGCGGTGTAAAACCCTACGTCCTGCTTGAGTGGATTAGCCTCAGGAGGGCTTGAGTATGAACAAGTACAGTGGTTCTTGAGCTCAGGAGGAGAGCTCAAGAGGGTCAGGAGGCAAGTGTTCTTGCTCCTTGAAGCGAAGGTGGGGTGTTCGAGATGGGGTCAATCCAGCTCTCGATGAGATGAGATCTCCCCTCCACAGTGGAGACCCTAGCTACTTATATAGGTGGCCAAGGTCCTCTTTCCTCGAAATGTTTAGGCGGGAAGGGATCCCACAACTGCCATTTTGAGAGGGAACACAAGGACGTTCCTATCCTGACAAAAGCGGTCTTCGCCTGCAAAGAGATCAGACGATGACGTGGTGGTTGGCTCGATGGTGACATCCGCCCTGTCGTCCTTGCGGTCTTCGGTCTTGTTGCACCGAAGGGGAAACCTTTGTCTCGCCACTCGAGAACCTGCGCCTGCGTTGTCTCCTTTGCACCAAAACGGCAACTGCGCCGCTGGCATGCGCTGGCACCCGATGGCACGGTGCATCACTGCTCGCGTCGCTGCCTCCTCGTGAGGCAGGCTTGGCCTTGAGTTCTCCACCCCTCCGGAGCAGCCAAGCCGAGGCCGCTCCTGAGAGGGTCTTGGTGTCATTCTCCTTGCGAGGCTTAGCCCCCTCGCGAGGGTCTTGAGCAGCTGGTCGATCAGCTAGGCCGTACCAGGCCGTAGTTGGAGCGCGTCACGGGCCGCAGGCAGGCAAGTCTGGGTACTCTGGTTCCCAGGACGCCGACAACGACAGGATTTGCCAGCCACTCCAGGTACCAGACTTCGCGGATGACACCCGCCACTTCTAGCTTACGAGTCTCCTGCACGATGAAGGACTACTTCTCCGTGGATTGGCGCCTTGACTTCTACTTCACGAGGTGCATGTTAGGGCATACGTTTAGGTGATGCTCGATCACCTCTCTTGGGACCCCCGCCAGATCCTTGTGTTCCCATGCGAACACGTCCCTGTTCGCACGCAGGAATCCAACCAGCGCCTCCTCCTGAACTGGGGGAAGGCCAGTTCCTGTGGTGAAGGCGACACCTAATGGCTCATCTTAATTCACTGGCAACTGTTTCGTCTCGGCTTGGTCTTGGTAGAAAAGTTGGTTTTTCTTGGCTGGGGCAGCCCCCTTGGTCCCAAGGGCGGCTTCCTCGGCAGGGCGCGCTGTCGCAGTGGTCCAGATGATGCGCGTGAGGGCCATCAGGGCTCCCTTGGCGTCCCCCGTCACAGTAAGGACCCCGCTACTTCTCGGCATCTTCATGAGGTTATAGGCCGGGTGGGTTGCGGCCATGAACTGAGCCAGCGCCGGGTAGCCGAGGATGGCGTTGTATGGGAGACCGATTCGGGCGATGTCGAAGTCGATCAGCTCGGTGCGGTAGTTTTCTCGGGTGCCGAAGGTGACCGGGGGGCGGATCTGCCCTAGGGGGCTGGTAGAACCACTGCCGGCCCTAGAGGAGAACTTGGTGGGGCGTAGCCACTCAAGTGGCACCTGGAGTAAGCTGAAAGCTTCCATCGAGAGCATGTTGAGGCTGGCCCCACCGTCAATGAGGGTCTTGGTGACTGCCACGTTGCAGATGGTGGGGGTGCAGAGCATCGGGAGAGCACCGGAGTCCGTGGTGGAGGCAGGGTGGTCTTTTGATTCGAAGGCAATGTCGGCCTTGGGAGCTACCCACCCAGGAGGAGCCCCCTTGCGTAAGGAGGCGACTCCCGTCTGGCGAAAGATCTGCTTGATGTGTCGGCTGGAGGGTGGTGCTTGGGAGCCGCCGAGGAGGGCCGCGACGGCGTGGGGCGCCGGAGCCCCGAAGCATGCGAGGAAGAGGCCACGCAACTCTTCCCAGGATGCCACGGAGGATTCTGGTAAGCTGAAAAACCAGACGCGTGGCACACTGTTGAGTGCCATGGGGAGCCAGCTGGCCATGACCTTGTCGTCGTCGCCGGCCGCTGAGATGGCCTCCTCGTAGGCCTGGAGGAAGACAAGCGGTTCGGCTGCGCCGTTGTAGCGTGGTGGCAGATTCGGCCTGAACTTGGGCGGCCACTGTACCCGCCGCAAGGCAGGGGCGAAGGCCCGGAGGCCCGGAGCATCGCCGCGCGTGGCCAACAAGCCCGCCGGAGGAGGGACGCCCTCCATAAGAACTTGATGAGCGGAGAGTGGGACGGACAAGGAGAAAGCTTCGGCACACCCCTACCTGGCACGCCAAATGTCGGATTTAGGATTTCGGCAAAACCCTTCGGTTCGAACTCTGGGGTGCGCACGAGGATCTCTCCTTCCGCCCTAGCCCTTCTTCTCGACAGTTCCAGGCCTAGCTCTTCAGATCCAATGAACAAGAGACACAAGATTTATACTGGTTTGGGCCACCGTTGTGGTGTAACACCCTAATCCAGTGTGTGTGGTGGATTTCCCAGAGGAAGAACTAGTACATGGATGAACTGCCTCCTAGGGAGAGGTGTTCTTGTGCTCGGGTGATCTTGAGGTGTGTGGCCTTCTATCTGATCAACTTGAGATGAGATCTACTCTCTCTCTCCCATGAGATGATCCCAATGGTGGTGACTAGTCCTATTTATAGTGACTAGGGTTCTCTTCCGAAATATTGAGCGGGAAGGAATCGCACAACGGCCAAATTTGAAGGGGAACAGCTAGGACAAGCTATCCTGACAAAAGGTGGTCTTCACAGCCAAAGGCTCTGGTGGTGACGCCGCTGTGGGCTCCGTGATGTCCTCCGTCCTGCCATCCTGCTGGTCTTGGTCTTGTTGCACTGATATGGAAACCTTTGCCTGACGCCTCGGGACTCCGCGCCTGCAGCTGCACCTTTAGCACCGAAGAGGAAACTGGCGCTCTGCGCCCGCTCGCATCCGCCTGGCTTTAGTCGTCATTGCTCACGTCATGAGGACCTCGCGAGGTGCCCCTTGAATTGATATCTCCAATCCTCGCGAGCCAGTCTGGCGAGGCCGCCCCAGGGGATGTCCTATGTCGTCCGCCTCGTGAGGCTTGGCCCCTCGCGAGGGTGTTGGGTGTTGCTGAAGAAGTTGGGCCACACTAGGCCGCCTTGCGAGCCACGCTCTGGGCCATAGGCAGGAAAGTCTAGGTACTCCCGTTCCCAGAACGCTGACACCTTCACACAAGAAACAAGTAATCTGCCTAGTTGGGCATTCTTCAGCTGGGTGACTTTCTTCACAATGAGGGCATTCATCCTTGTGCTCCTCCTTGGTGTGTCCTATTTCTCCAAAAATCCTGTAGGCACAAGGTTTCTTCTTCAGGTTTTCACCATGCTTTTGGATGAGACGGGATTTTAACAGAGTCTTCTTGAATTCCTCCCAACTTTTTGCTCCATTACATCCTTGTATGGCTTGATGCATTTTCCACCATGTTGCAGCACTTTTCGTAAAGTACTGAAGAGCGTATTGAGCCTCATACTTCCTGGCACTACTAGAAAAAAGGCTATTAGTGGCGCACCTATTTTGGCCATTAATGGCGCACTATAGGTGCGCCACTATTACCATGCTATTAGTATTTTTTAGTAATGGCGCACCTCTGGTGCGCCATTAGAATCCCAGACCCTAATGGCCCACCACCTGGTGCGCCATTACTATCCAAGACACTAATGGCGCACCTGCAGTGCGCCATTACTAGGCACCATAGTGTGCCATTAAAGGAGCCATGTGTACCTTTGTGCTCTGGGTTAATAATGGCGCACTAACTGATAATGCGCCACTGTTATGTTTATCTCCGTGCGCCACTAAAGTGCAATATGGTGCGCCACTACTATGAATACTAGGATTTTTTTTGCTTTTCTGATATTTGCACAGGTTACAAAATACATTACAGCACAGAATATAAGCAGCGCAACATATAAATAGCTGATTTATCGCATACAATAGAACATTACAAGTCTCGAGACCGCGAGTAGCGAGTTTGTCTTCATATTACAAGTCGATATCTAAACTACCATCCCATAGAAGAGGGTTGCGATCACAATGAGCATCATCGCGATGAAACTGATCTTCATTCGGCTCCTCCTCCGCTCCTTCCTCTCTCCCGCTAGATATCATGCGTATCTAGCTTCCGCTTCCGCCCTAGTGGTTTACCCTTTGTAACTGTTACCGCTGAAACGGTGAACCTGTCTCCGACAATCCTCCCAGTCGTCGTAGACTCCGGGAACCTCACCCTTGTACACGATATACGACGGCATCTCTATGCACTAGACGAACAAAACGTTAGCAACAATTCACAGATAATATATAAGCAATATATAAGTATGCAACAAAAGGATCGGAAGAGAAAAGCAACACATTAATAGCATGATTCATGGTCCTACTAATAAATAGCATCGATTACATATAAGTTGAACAACTATCCAAACTAAAGAGACATACAAGTTCATTAAAGTTTAATTACAACATGAGCTAATCGATATTTCAGAACTACATAGCATCAATACTGCTTTCAACTCGACTCAGGGACCGGCGCGTGGATGAAGCCGCCGTCTTTCGTGATGGTCATGAATGTGTGGTCGTTGTCAGCCTGCATTTGTAGCGTTGTATCTATTTCACTATTGGACGATTTACATTTGAGGTAGAACTGCCCCGAGGTACTAAGGACATCTTTATAGATGATTTCTGCAAACTCTGACTGGATGCGAATAAATTCTTGTCTGATTTCCTCGTCCTGGATTTCCGACAAGCGTGCAGCCCATGCTTTGAGATCATTTGGTAGCATAAGGCGATTATGGTTCCGTACGATCGCCCGCATGTGATGGAGGGCATAGTAGGCATCCTTCTGACTGCTAGGCGGCTGCTTGACGCAGGGAACGTCGTTACATGGGTGAACTCGTGCCTACTGTACCTACAAATTGGACTCTTGAAGGTGCCTCCATATTTGGCGTAGGCAGGGAGAACATCATCAAGAACTTTCTTCACATTTGAGTAGTCTTTGTTCGACTGACGGTCCGAGTCGAAATACGTGGCCATGGAATATTTCGGGCTTAAGAGGATGAGTGTGCAATGTATGTCACTGCACAAAACACGGAATGTTAGAAAAAAAGAACGATCAAAATCTAAGAAATCATATGTTACGGGGCGGTGAGGGGATGACTTACTCGGAAAAGTAAGGCACGAGGAAGTTATCCTTATCCGCGTTCCACAGAATGACGCCTTCGAGGTATGAACTGGCGACTTGCCGGTCCCCAACGCTGCCTAAGATCTTGGCGCGCATGTAGAAGGGGTCGACTATCACGATGTCCGGGGTCTGGTCTCTAATGATCCGCATCTCCATACTGAGTGAAAATAGCCGAATGAAGGTGTAGTGCAGCTAATGAAGATTAAACATAGCGAAGATGTCATCAAACCGCAGGACGATCATACGCCTGATGGAGCTATTGACAAAGCCCTTGCCCTCTGGCACCTTGGCCATGAAAACCGGGTATGCCACATCATTCTCGGAGAGACGCCGCTTCTCCATATAAAGAACACAGTCATGTAGACTCCGCATAGCATCGGTTGCAGCATTAGGCAGATTAGTCGGTAGCATTGGCCTACTCGCCACATGCACCCTCCTCGAGATATCCTTAGGTATTGGTGT
>LR738713.1:166215198-166225584 GCA_902687465.1 Secale cereale | reverse complement strand
AACCATTGTTTACTTCGAACTAAGAACTAGTAAATTCGAAGAGCTGAAAAGATAGTACAACAACCAAGTTGCGATCTATTTTCTGGTTGAGATCAAAAAGTTGAGCAGATATGAAGTAGTAGCACCTCTTTTGCGGTGCCATGTAGGCATCGGGGGTGCGATGGTTGTCGGTGGCATTGAAGTAGATCTGCGATGGTAGATGGGTCCATCGGGGGTAAGTCCCGTTGAGGTGGACGAGAAGATCGTCTGAGCTGCCCCGACGAGGATGACGGCGTCGATGATGCGAGAGGACGCGATGCAAGGCTCCTGGTCTGTTGCCGTGGATAAGAAACACCCACCTCTAGCAGTGGAGAACGCAGTCTGCGCTCTGACATGGTGGAGGATGGTGCTGACGGATGGGGTGGCAGACAGAGGAGGCTGGTGTGGGGATGGTGTTCTGGCGTAGACGGTGTATGAATGGGAAAATTGAGGGAGAGGTACAGGGAACCATGTTTGTGGGACGCGCCTGTTTGAAATATGGCAAAGTTACGAACTTAGCCCCCATTTAAAATTTGGACGTCTCGTCGATTAGGGAGAGGACGATAATCTCGCATCTACCAGATATTTCCCCAAAGCGATTTCGGGCGAGGAGAGGGTGTTTTGGCGCCCACGGTGTATGAACGAGGCTGATAGGTAGGGGCAGTTGCGTCATGTGTGAGTGAAGTTACAAACCTGCTCCTATCAAAAATATTTGTGGACACCGATTTCGGCCGAATCGAGTTTGTTTTGCCTCCCATCATTTATGAATGGGGAAATGCAGGGAAAGGCAGAGGTCTTTCAGATGAGCTTGAATCAAATGTGTTTTGCTGCCCACGTTGGGCGCCCACCGTGTCCGAATGGGCTCAGAGGCGGTCGTGTCACGTCTAATTGAAGTTACTAACCTACCCCTATTTAGAACAATGGAAATCGGGCCGATGGATTGTCTGTGTAAGGGGTAGATAGTAATTTCCATATTGCAAACACTGGCTTCAGGCAGCCGGCGTGGGAGTGGATATTTTGCCACTTCTTTCAAATTTCAGGACAATAAGCATTCACATTTAACCTGGCAACTAAATTTGAATCCATTTTGTATTCTTGTACGAATCTTTATAATTTTTTTGACTATAAAGAGTAGGGTAAAACACCCCACTGCAATTTTTATAAATAGAGAGAAGATCCAGCCTTACAAGACAAAACAAAAAACAACAAGGGCTTGAGAGGAGCCCCTTAGAAAAAAGAAAAAGAACAAATAATAAAAAGAAAGAAGAAAAAAGAACTAGGGTAGACTAAAGCTAAGGCTAAACAAGAAGACCTAGACAGAAGGCAGCTATCAAAAATGAAAAGAGATCATTGTTGCAATTCCAGGCATGAGTTGAAATGGTTGACATGCTTTGATCTCATCATGTGCTTTAGTAACTTGAGCTCCATCAAAAAAATGTTCTTCCATCCTTAAAAAGTGGATTGAATATGTTCGAAGATTTTGTTGTTTCTTGAGATCCAAATAGCCCAAGAGCTAAGTATTATTATATCCATAAAAAATGGTAAGCTTAGCTTTTCCTTAATGTCCTGGAATGCCTCAAGAACAGATTGGTTTGGAGTTCTTGTGGGGCATATGTGATCCCAACATCTTTTAGCAAAGTTGCATCCCCAGAACAAATGGTACAGAGTTTCCTCCTGCTGGCACCCCCTGAGAGCACAGTTATAGTCTTCCAAAACAAATGTTTTCCTTCTCAGTAGGTTTCCTGTATTGAGTCTGTCATGCAATAGCATCCAGAAGAACATTTTGTGTTTAGGTTGGCATGATGAGTTCCAGATCCATGTGAAGTGTGGTCAAGATTGTTTGAAATCAATCATAGCATTGTAAGCCTTGGCAGAGGAATATTTTTCATTACCCCAGATATAGCTCCATGTATCTGTGTGATATTGATACTATGATTGCTTCATTGTGTAGCACCTGTCTTCAAGCTGTAAGAACTGCTCATGAGCCTCTATTGATATTGGAAGGTGAAAGAGATCTTCAAAGAATTCTGTGGCCAGAACCTGCTGCACTGTAAGCTTGTCGTTGATCACAAAGGAGAAGAGGTGTGGAAACTGATGTTGTAGTATTTTCTCTGACCATAGGTCCAACAAAAAAGAAGCACTTCTGCCATCTCCCAAGTTGCATCTTGCTAAACCTTTAAACTGTTGAGCTAATTGCGAGTTAGCTTTCCACCAGAAAGAACCTACTAACTCATCTCCTGGCAATTTGTCCTCATTGTAATGTGTCTCCCAGATGAAATTTACCCATGGAATGTCATGCCTGTTGTAGAACTTGTGTAGGTTTTTCATGAGTAGTGCCTTGTTCTGTGTGAAGATATCCATGACTCCTAACACTCCCTGACTCTTTGGTCTACAAACAGTGGTCTATGATCCCCCATATCTGGTCCTCTCCACAGGCAGTGTCTGAAGTATTTTAAGATTTGTTGCTTAATAGTAACTGGTACATCCAAAAAGCTCATGAAGAAAATTGTGAGGGATGCCAAAACTGATTTAACCAACAATAATCTACCTACATAGGTCATAAATGTGGCAATGCCAGCCAATCTTTTGGCAATTTTGTTAACCAATGGTAAGCATTGCTCCATTGTTGGTTTGTGAAGCCCTAGAGGCAGCCCAAGGTATGTGAATGGAAATTGTCCCAACTGATAGTTGATAGTACTAGCATAAATTTGAGCCTGCTCTTCTTGGATATTAATAGGTACCATGATGGACTTTTGGTAATTTACCTTTAAACCAGTGGCAGAAGCAAAAATGTTCAGAAGGGCTTTAAGACAGATGAGCTATCTAGAATCAGCCTGCATAATTAACAGGGTGTCATCTGCATACTGTACAATTGGAAAGTCAGTGCATGTGTTTATGTGTAGAGGTGCATGAATGAGGCTCATTCCCATTGCTCTATTGATTATTGATTGGAAGAGGTCAGGAACTATGACAAACAGCAGAGGTGATAGTGGATCTCCTTGTGGTACTCCCCTTCTACAATAGATTTTCTTACCAGGTACTCCATTCAGCATTACAGCAGTTGAAGCAGAGTTAAAGATCATTTGTATCCATGAAATCCACTTATTACCAAAACCTTTTGCTCTTAGAATGTCTATAATTGCTTGGTGTTCAATGGTGTCAAATGCTTTTTCAAAGTCTAATTTCAGCACACGCAATTCTTCCCTGGATTTGTAACATTGATGAATGCATTCAAAAGACCACCCCAAGCAATCTTGAATGACCCTGCCCTTAAGAAATCCATATTGGTTAATGTGGATCATTTGTAAGATAACTTTTTGTAATCTATTTACCAAGAGCTTAGTGAAGATTTTTAGCACCCCATTAAGCAATGAAATGGGTCTAAAATCACTAGGGGTAACAGGGGCTGAGTTCTTTGGAATGAGGGTGATATATGATGTGTTGATGCTCTATATAGAAAGGTTGCCTTCATGGAAAGCATGTACCAGGTTTCTTATATCAGCTCCAATACTGTCCCAGCAGGCTTTTATAAATTCATTGTTGAAACCATCTGGCCCAGGGGATTTGTCGGTAGGCAAGCCCTTAACCACATTATTAATTTCCTCATCTGAAAAAGGTTGTTCAATATCCTTGAATACCTCTAGGTTGATTTGGTTGGCAAGAAGGTTTTGCAAATCAAAGTGCATTGTATGTCCCTCAGATTTTCCTAGTCTCTGTTTGAAAGATTCCCAAATTAAGCTAGCCTTTCCATCATGGTGAGTGATTTCAATTTGATCCTCATTAAGAAGCATAGCAATATTATTATGCCTGTAATTAATTGAAGCTCTGGTGTGGAAAAACTTTGTATTTTCATCTCCAAATTTTACTCCTTTAATTTTTCCTCTTTGTTTCCAATAAATCTTTTGGTTATTCAAAATAATCAACAACTGTTCTTTCAGCAAAGCTCTACAGTTCCACTCTATGGTGTCCAATCTTCTAAATTCCTCAAAAAGATCTAGAAGAAATATGCATTCATTAATGTCATCAATCTGCTTCTTAAGGCATTTCAAACTCTTTGCCCATAATTTTAGTGCCCTCCTAAGGTTTTTAAACTTAGCATTGATCAACTTGGCAGGATTAGAGTAGCCCACAGGAATATCCCAAGCTGCTTTGACTATGTCTTTCAATGAGCTGTGTTTCAACCAGTAATTCTCAAATCTAAACACTTTAGCCTTTGGAATAGTGGTCCCAACTTTAATCAAACATGGTAGGTGGTCAGAAATAGGTCTTGCAAGGGGAAGATCTATAGAATCTTGGTAGGAAATCTTCCAGGAAGCAGAAGTGAAGAACCAGTCAAGTTTTTCTAACAAAGGGTTTTCCTGCATGTTACTCCAACTAAACTGTTTGCCTTTTAAGGGTAATCTTTATAAATCATTCTATGTTTTTTATATCTTCAAAAGCACAACAAAGAGGTATTTCACTATCATATATGAATATGATTTACAAATGCTGATACTCGAATTCAGAAGGTGGAAACTAGTTTAAGGTGAATTCGAATATTTGAAACCACTATGGGTCCAACTCAAGTGTAACTTGTATGACATATGAAGCATATACTGTACCCCCATTTAGACATGTACACAAGCGATGTCTCAAGATTCAAAATACAGAGTCAATCAACTAATAATGTACAAAACTAACAGACATATAAACACTTATAGAGTATATGGGTCAATAATATCAACTAACATACATAAGCCAGGCCGCTGTACTTTTTTTGCTAGAAGAGCGACACTTTTTTATCAAAGCTAGTACAACATCTTGGCCATTTCAGATGCGTGCAACTTAAGGACCATATATACTAGTACTATTATTGTTGAATGAACATTCGGCCATGTTGGCATATTTGTAGGTCTGGCATAGAAATCAAAATGACATATCTCAGAGTCTTGACGGCATGGGGAATGGTCGCCGACGAGCCCATTCCCCGCGCCACACGACAGCCGGCGACCGTCCGCCCTGAAGACTTTGCAGGTCATCGTGCCTGTCATATCCAGCGCAAAATGAAGAATGTACCTCCCGGCGGGGGCGCAGGTGCGGCGCACCACACCCCAACCCCAGGTCATGAAGACCTGGCCAGAGGAGATCACCTCCACGTCGGCATGCGAAGGAGGAAGGCGACACCCCTCGTGCCTCAGCTCCATCGTCACTCGGCCGTGAGCCGGGAGCACCTCCCTCAGGAACGGAGGAAGAAGGATCCATGAAAGCGGAGGGGCCCTCGCCCACACGATGAACTCGAGGGCATCATGCTCAGAATGGGACGGCAGTAGGGCACGAGGAGACGCCCGTCTCTCCGGGCGACTTATGGCGCCACCCCCGTCGCCGCCCCCGCTCCGTCTACCTACTGCTGGAGCATACAAGGGAAGCGAAAACCCTAGTGGTGCCCGCGTGCACCATGTGCGGGTGTCCGACGGCCTCAGAGACGCACTCGGAGAACTATGGCGCCTCTTCTTCGGGGGAGCCGCTCAGGCTCTACCATCGGGCTCTTCCCCTTCTCCGCGGCCGATAACCTGCGAATCGGCGGCATGGAAGCCCTTGGAGTAATGGAAGGAGCAGGGATCGGCCTACGACAGTCTTGTGAGAGGTGTGGTGCCTCACCCCCTGTTTATAGGGCAAGAAGATCAACCAGCGGCCGCTCGTGCGCGGCCATAATGGCCCCGCCGCCCGCGCCAAGGAGTTGTCAAGTCGCACGATTGCCAAGACTGCATGGGAAGCGGAGTCGCCCACGTCCCATCCAACCGTCACGCGCCAGCCTGGCCCGCAGCCTTTTGGGGGCCGTGGCGCTTCGTCCTCGGCTAAGGCTTCGCCCCGAAGCCAACTCCGCGCGCGCCATGGGCCCAGGGGCTACTTTCGGAGTCCTGCGAACCAGGGTACCCAGACTTGCCTGTCTGCGGGCCACGACGCGCTCCAACAAGTGGCCTGGTACGGCATAGCTGATCGACCAGCTGTCCAAGACCCTCGCGAGGGGGCTAAGCCTCGCGAGGAGAACGACGTCAAGACCTCCTCGGGAGAATCCAAGGCCAAGCCTGCCTCAGGAGGAGGCAGTGATGTCAGCAGTGATGCACCGTGCCAGCAGGTGCCACCGTCCGCCAGCGACACAGTTGCCATTTCGGTGCAAAGGGGACAGCGCAGCCGCTGGTTTCCAAGGAGCGGGGCAAAGGTTTCCCCTTTGGTGCAACAAGACCGAAGACCGCAAGGACGACAAGGAGGATGTCACCTTTGAGCCCACCACTGTGTCACCGCCTGATCCTTTTACAGGAGAAGACAGCTTTTGTCGGGATAAGAACGTCCTTGTGTTCCCGCTCAAAAATTTCCGTTGTGGGATCCCTTCCCGCCTAAACATTTCGCGGGAAGAGGACCGTGGCCACCTATATAAGTAGGTAGAACCCCCACTATGGAAGGGGAGAAGAAGTTAGGAGAAGTTGAACCATGTCTAGCCAAGTAGAGCAGATCCATATAATCTACCACCAAGTAGCAAGAACACTTGCCTCCTGGCCCTCCTGAGCCCACCTCCTGAGCTCAGGAACCGATGTACTAGCTCATATTCTAGCCCTCCTAAGGCTAATCCACCAAAGCACGAAGTAGGGTCTTACACCACACGGTGGCCCGAACCTGGGTAAACTCTTGTGTGTTCTATCTGTTGTTTGCTTGAATCCTTCCACCGAGACGAGAGCGTGATGCAAGGTAGACGTGAGTGGGAGAGATCTTCGTTCATGCCCCTGTGTTCGAACTTCCTGCGTTTTGCGGAGCCCTAATTCCGATATTTGGCGCGCCAGGTAGGGGGCGTGTCGAAATCTCGTCTCTCCGACGACCTCGTCGAGTTCTCGTCGTCGACTCTGCTCCACAGCCATGGTGGACACAGGCCGAGCTCGTGCCGCCCCCCGCACCGCGAACGTCGCTCAAACGGCGCCCGCGGGCAACGGTGCATCGCTCCGCCCCAACTCGCCGGTCTCCAACGCTGCCACCGACCCGGCCATCCACACGCAGCAGGACTCGTCGCTGCCATCGTCCGTGCGGCGGGATGGCCGCACGGGAATGCCTTCAACCTCACCGGCCGCGGCGTCGTCCTTGCTGGTCCTCCGCGGGCCGGTCTACCAGTAGCCTGCGCTGCTGATGGCACGGGAGCTCTTGCGCTACCGCCCGGCAGATGACCTCTACAACGAGTGGCTCCACCGCATCACCGAGCTCATCAACGCCGCTGGAGAAGCACCTGCACCAACGCACTCCTCACATCCTCCGTCGCCCCTGGCGGGGAATGAAGGCCACGGGGTCCCAGCTCCGCCTCCACTCCACCACGCCGACCAGGAGGTCCGGCGCGAGGCCCCTCGACGTGAGCAACCCCGCAGAGCCCAAGCACGCGACGAGGAGAGCTGGTAGGTGATTCTGTATCCCCATGCAGAGACTCACGGGCCGCAGCGCCCAGACCGTGCGCCACAGGAGCTGGTGGCGCCAGCACCTCAAGAACCAGCACCGCAGGCGCAGGGGGCGCCTGCGATCATGAGCGTGGCTGGGTGTCACACCCTAGCTCCTGAGCTACGGCACCTCGATTAGGTCCGGCAAGTTCAAGCCGGATCTGCCTCCGTGCTACGACGGCACCACCGACCCCACGGAGTTCCTCCAACTCTACGAGCTGAGCATCGAGGTGTCCAACTACATCGAGCAGGTCATGGCGAACTGGTTCCCCATGGCTCTCAAAGACGGCGCACGCTCCTGGCTCCTGATCCTCCCCGTGGGATCCATCTCCTCCTGGGAAGAGCTTCGCGAGCATTTCGCCGCCAACTTCCAAGGCACCCACGACCGAGCCCCGGCAGCTGCTGATCTGCGTCGCGTGAGGCAGCAGCCGGGAGAGACCCTGCAAAAGTACATCCAACGCTTCAACACCATGCGCCTCCGGATCCCTAGGGTCTCGGACGAGGCCATCATCTCCGCATTCTCCGACGGCGTCCGTGACGTCAGGATGTGGGAGGAGCTCGCCATTCACGAGGATATGTGCACAGCCCTCGAGATGTTCAAGCTCGCGGCAAAGTGCGCCAGGGCGAAGGAAGGACGCCTCTCCCTCCAGGAGCTTCCTGAGGCGGAGGCGGACGACAAGAAGACCAAGGCCAAGGAATCAAAGCGCAAGGGACCCGCCGTGCTGGCTGCGGAGCCAGAAGTGAAGCGTGGCTGCGGCTACAATGACCTCCCCAGAGACAACCGACCATACTGCGTCTTTCACAACGTCCACAACCACAACACTAACGTCTACCAGGAGCTCAGGGCGATGCGCGATGGGCGCGTCGGGCAGCGCCCTGAGCGCGACAACCGCGGCTATGGCCGTGGAGGAGGCCGAGGAGGAGGACGTTGGGATGGCAGGAACTCGCGCCAAGGGTGGTGCGAACAGCCTCGTGAGGACCACTTGCAAGAGCAACCTCGTGACGCCCCCTGGCGCGACCAGCCTCGTGAGGGTCGCCCTCAGGGCAACGGAGGCATGCCTCCGGTGCCACCACCGCCAAGGAGGAACGACGATGGCCGCCAGGGAGACGGGGCAGGGGGCTTCCAGGAGCCGCGTGCAGTCGCATGCATCTTGGGAGGAGCCCATGCCCCGGCTTCCCATTGCATCTTTAAGCAGTTTTCCTGTGAGGTGAACGCGGCGCTTCCCAGGCCTGACGCCGCGCGCAACCTCAGGTGGACCAAGCAAGTCATCGCCTTCGACCCCAAGGACCAGCTCAACTACACTGCGACCCCAGGCGCCCTCCCGATGCTCTGCACCCCAACCATCAGCAACGTCCTCGTCACCAAGACCCTCATCGACGGCGGAGCGGGACTCAACGTCCTCTTAGTTCAGACCTTCGAGATGCTCCAGGTTCCCTATGATCAGCTCCACCCGACCAAGCCATTCTACGGAATCACAGATGGCTCCACTCGCCTGATGGGGCAGGTCCGCCTCCCTGTCACCTTTGGTGACCGCGACAACTACCACACCGAGCTCATCGACTTGGACGTCGCCAACATCCACCTCCCGTACAACGCCATCCTTGGGTATCTTGCCCTCGCCAAGTTCATGGCGGCGATCCATCATGGCTACAATGTCCTCAAGATGCCCGGGAGCGGCGGAGTCATCACGATCGCCTCCGTCGAGAAGGAAGCGGTGCGTTCCCTGGAGTGCGCCTACCAGACCACGGCGGTCGAATGCTCCGATGAGGATGAAGCCGTCCTCGCCTTGCAGGCCGCCCCGAAGAAGAAGAATAACCTACCCGTCAATGGACCTCAGGACGCAGGGGCTCCCGACGGCCTGGCCTCAGGACTTGCACCTGCTGACGAGGCGCCCTCCACCCTTGCATAGGGGGGCATGCTCGACGCCCCTCTCGTGACGGGCTCGGGGGCTCTCCTCTGGAGTGTCTCCGGGCTGACCGGCGTCTCGAGGGAGGTGTTCGAGTACCACCTGCAAGCGTGTCCTGACGCGCGTTTGTATGAGCCCAGCGTGAACCGTTCAGCGCTGGGGGCTCAGGACTTCATCAACCAAGTTACCAAGGAACTTCAGTATGCAAGACTCATCCGCGGTGGGCGTAACCGCACAACCCCAAGTTCACCTACTCGCAGCCCGAGTGACCGCTTCCGCGTCTGCGTCGACATCGTGGGTCTCAACCGAGCCGCTTCTCGAGAGCCCTTCTGGCCGACGGCGGTCGGCCGGAGGAGGGCCCTCCCCTGCAGCTACGTCCGCACACTCTTTGGCTTCCGCAACGCAGCTGCCACATTCCAGCATTTCGCGCAGCAGGCCTTGGAGGCTCGGGAGGCTCAATGGCAGGCGGTCCGAACGAAGCGAGAACCGGACCCGTGCGACCATTGATAGCCTTCAGAGCCCCTGGGCCTCAGGATCCCGACGATCCTTAGGGGCGACCAGCGTAGCTCACGTCTTCAGCTACCCCAACTCTTCTTAGACAAGTATCAGGTGACACTTCAGGTATCCAATCGAGGGTGCCTCTCGGGCTGCATCATCCTCGGACTGCTGGGGGCTGTTCCCCCGTAGTTGTCTCCCTTTTTGGATGATCAAGGCTAGCTGTTTTTTTCCATTCGCATTATCTACATGCTTGGCGTCCTCGCCGCCACTAAGGTCATGAGCCCTTGTGAGCCCACTCGTGAACGCCTCATGATTAAGGACTGGCACGGCGTCTGTGCTCGGGTCCGTCCCTGCAGCGTCACTAAACCCAAGGGCTGAGCTCTGTCTCGCGAGCCATTCCCGTGACTTCACCTCCCATGGTCCTTGGTGCCTTGTTCTCGCATGGGCTAATCGTGGATGGGTAAGTAGGGGCCCGTGGCAGGTGCCTCGATCACGTGGGAACCGCGCGCCAG
>LR738713.1:166194804-166209381 GCA_902687465.1 Secale cereale | reverse complement strand
CCGCACCCTCCCCCGCTCCACCGGCATTACTGTTTGATGTTATTTTTAAAAAAAATATTACTGTCTTATAAAAAAAAATATTACGGTTATGATTTAAACAAGTTTGAACATATTTAAACACAAATAAGTATCAAACAGCATTTTAAATGCATAAAAAAATTGTGGAGCCTGGGAATCGAACCCAGGACCTCCAGGTGTGAGAACTGGCTGCTGACTAGTCGAGCTAGTAGAGGACACTTGATGTGGATCAGGTCAGGTGGAAGATAACCTGTTGGCTCGAGCAGAATTTTTTTTACTAATGGTGCACTAGGGTGAGGTGCGCCATTAGTATGGATGTACTTATGGCGCACCGAGGGGTGGTGCGCCATTAGTATTGTGCCGCCCCCACCATCCATATCTCCTCCTTGGCCGGCCCAAACCTATCCCCCTCGCCCTCGCATCTCTCTCCCTAGCCCTCGCCCTCGCGCCGATCCCCTTCCCCTCTCCTCTCCCGACGACGCCGCTGCCCCGCCGCCTCGACGCTGCCTCGACGCCGCCCCGACGCCGCCTCAACGCCGCCCCGACGCCGTCCCGACGCCTCGACGCCTCGACGGCGCTGCCCCGCCGCCTCGACGCCGCCCCGACGCCGCTGCCCCGCCGCCTCGACGCCACCTCGACGTCGCCTCTCCTCCCGGTTAGTGCTCCTCCCTGGTTTTCTTCTCTGTCAATATCAGTTAGGGCTTGGCATAGCTGTGAAGATTTGCATAGCTATGAAGATTTGCAACAAATGCATAGATTTTGCATAAAATAGACTGAACAAATGCAAGATATCTATTGACCATCTGATGGCGCCCCAAAAAATGAGAGTAGTTACCTAAAAATGAGTTCCAAACCCATACAACTTACAATGGACCAAATGTGCTAGCACATATTTAGGAATTGCTACCAACAGAATTCTGGAAGAGTGCATCTATGTGATTCTGGAACCGTGCAAGTACCCACACTGATGAATAAATCATGCATTCTCTTCCAAGTAGACACTTGACGCATAAACACATCAACTTTAGTGAACATGTCAACGCTGGAATGCTTATATTAGGCATAACTGCTTTTCATTATTTATTTATGTAACCACTACATCAGGCCAGAGGGTATGGAACTGTAAACTCACTGAATTGGGAACCTCACGGCAAAAGGGGGAGGGTGTATACTATGTGAGATATGGACGGAATCAAATCTCTCTCTTTGGTGTAATGCTTGGCACATTGCCTCCTGCTGAGTCCACTCACTTGGCACATTGCAACCTAGTTGAGCGGTAGGATGCATCTAAAACCGAACTAACTTGACATCTGAACTGAACACAGAAGGGACTAATGGTCAGCAATATGTACACTGAAACACTGTACTATCCGGTTCAAACAAACAAATTAATTTAACAATCTCTAGGCAGACACCCATGTTCTCTAGAAAACGCAGGAATGAACAACTCCTCATTTCTGCATATGTAAACCTGACTAAATACCGCAATAACCATCCAGCAATTTCGATCGGCGAAATTGACAGACATCACACAACTTGCAGGTTGCAGCTGCTTATTTCAGTAATATTCAGATATGTTTGTGTTTGGGGCGCCATCAGATGGTCAATAGATATCTTGCATTTTTTTGTTCAGTCTATTTTTTGCATATCAGTTAGGGCTTTGCATAGCTGTGAATTTAGAGTTGCGGAAGATTGACCTGTCAAACATGAGGTGCATTATGGAAGGTGTGGTGTAGTTTTACTGAATGTCTAGAACACGCAAAAATGATTTGGTTTAATTTGTGATACATTGATCATGTCCCTATACTAGATTGGTAGATATCTTAACAATTTAGGATTCCACTGTATTGTTATAATTCTCGCCTTGTATACATCTACATGCATATAGAAAAAGTTGGTCTTTTTCTACCAAGACATGAAAACATTGCTCTACTTGCTATGCCAACTGTCTGTTTCAGATTGGTGTGTATTTGTTGCTTTAGGGCCGCATGTAGGGCTTCTAGCTCTCGTACTGCCTAGTGGGCTGCAGTACTATTGTTTGTCGACATAGCCTCTCCGTTCAACTGAGAATGATCGCTGTTTTGTGCTAGATTATTATAACTACCCAACAAACCAAAATGATGAATCTACCTAGTATTGTTCTGTTCGTGCCTTCATGTATTAGATTATTAATCAACAAATAATTTTGTAGTTGGATTATTTCAACTGACAAAACAATCTTCCATTGCTTCCTGTATATCGAGCTACCACAAACATGGGTCCACAATTGGCACAGATTCCGTTATTGAAGTTTCATGCTCCCAACTAACACTCATAATGCACCCATGGTATTATTTTCCATCTTCTTACCTAGGTGCTTCTGTATTGTGATTATTTTGTTTCGAGGGACTATAAAAATGCTTCCATTTATCAACAGAATTCCGGTTCTGTTTTGAAAGTTGGCGACACAGAAGATGCATCAGCGTCTTGCTGCCATGCTTAGTTTTTTTTATCCATTCTCAGTTTTCTATCTGTCATACTAATATTAGTTTGTAAGTAATTGAAACATTAGATTAAAATAGTTTACTTCCCCTAGTATGCTATTGAGAGTATCTACAACTTGACTGGCAAATTTGGCCCACTAAGAGCATCTATAACTGCACCCCGTACCCCATACCTGGCAAATTTGGCCCCGTATCTCAAGAAACACTTACTAACCAGAAAAGGTTTTGACTTGAAATGTCAATAGCATAGCACCTCAATCTGTTAGTATTTGTCTGCATTTTCTCACATTCTTCTTGTATCTGATCCAGTATTGCTTGTAGTGGTTTGTCCAAAATGTTGAATGATACTGCTTGGAGATGCATATATTGTTTCACCTCTTCACATGCCAATGTATTTTCCATGTTGTGATGGAGGCCTTTTTTGCCTTGTCCACCTGAGAGGCCCTTGAGTTTGCTGGAATGTCGATTAACTTCCGTTCCGGCAAATTCGGGTACTCCATATGTCCTATTTTCAGCAAGGTCATGCTGAAATTTTCCGTGAATTTTAGCATGACTTTGCTAAAAATAGGACATATGGGGTACTTGTGACTAATGAATGGGCCGGGGTATCTTAGTAGTTAATTAAGTAGGATCAAGTGCCCCTTTATTCTAGCTGCATTAAACCATAGGCGGCAATAGAGCCAAGTGATTAGGCCCAACTTAGAATTCTCCTTCCCAGCTTAGCTTTTAGGATGCCTCGGTGTCGACAGACCATAAATTATAAAACCTTGGCTTTTAGGGTGCCTCCATGTCGATAAAAACCAAAATGATGAAAGCTTAGGCTTTTAGGGTGCCTCGGCGTCGAAAAACCCTCAGTTATGAAAGCTTAGCTTTTAGGATGCCTCGGTGTCGACAAACCCTAAATGATGAGACCATGATCTTGTTCCTTGACAATAACCAACTTTTTGACCAAACTTTGTTCCTATTTAGAGAGAAACATGGCCAATAACGATGAGGCCGGGGGTTCGGGCGCCAAGGCATTCTGGGAGCTGTCCCAGGAGATGAAGGAACAACCTCACTTGTATGAGGACGCCGCCTTCCCCACCGATCCTGAGACCACTGATGGTACCGCCGAGGATGACCCCACTGATGCCACCACTGATGGTGCCGCCGAGGATGCCACCACTGATGATGGCGGTGCACGCACAGATGGCAGCCAACCGAAGAGGCAACGGAAGGACCGGCGCCAGACCGTGCTCCGCACCCTCAAGGAGGAAGTTACTGAAGTGGACTCTGACGGGAATCCAACGACGCCCGAACGAATAGTCAAGGGGTACTCGCTTCAGCTCGGGTGCATTCTCCGGAGCACCGTCTCGATCAACACCGAGAACCTAAGGCATCCTGACCGAGGGAATTTGCGCAACCTCCTCTTCACGAAGCTGCACGAACGATACAAGTTCCTCGCTGAATTTGAAAACACTAGCCTCAAAGGGAATAAAGTGAACAATGCTGCCCTCACAAAGATGAGCAAGGCCCTGTCTACTTGGAAAAGCAATGTGAAGAGAATGATCGAGAAAGGTGAGAGTTATGAGAAGATCAAGGAGAAAAAATCCTTCGATCACCGAAGATGACTACAACGACTTCAAGATCAATTGCTCGAGCACCGCACACTACGAATCAAGTCAGTGGGGGAAAGAAATGCGGGAGCTAAACTTAGGGGAACACACACTCGGTCCCGGCGGTTACAGAATGGCGGAGCCTATATGGGACAAGGAGGAGGCGGACCGTGCCAAGCAAGGCCTACCGCCCTTCTTCGATAAATACGGTGACAAGAAGACCAGGAACTTTGTCAGGGCCCGGTACAAGAAGGACCCGAAAACAAAGGAGCTTACCACGGATCCGAAGACCAGGGCGCTTGAGCTTGTTCTGGTAAGGAATACACCCCCGCGTAATTAGCTCCATATGGTTGCATTCTAATTAATGAAGCCACATTTCTAAATGGTTCACATTCCTTCCGCAGGCGACTGAAAGCAGTAGCGCGGGGTCGACTAAGAGCAACCCTTGGGACACGACTCTAAATAGGGCGTTGAATGTAATGAAGAACAAGGATAAGCTCAATAAGCCGACGTCAGCTGGTCGTGTGGCCGGCAAAGGCTTGTCGACAAAATGGTCGTCATACTATAACGCTGGTGGGCGAAAGGAGAAAAAGACCAGCTCGGAAAGCCAGGCGCGCGAGGTTCAAGAACTCAAGGCAAAGGTGGTGCAGATTCCGGAGATTGTCCAAGAGCAAGTGCAACAACAGCTCGGAGCGACGATCACCGCCATTGTGCCTACCTTGATCGAGGGGTTGAGTGCGTGGATTGCGGGCGGCCAACAGGGGCCGGCCCCGATTCCTAGCTTCATGGCCAGCAACTCGCAGAACGCGATGGCGGGGCCATTGGTGTCTCCGGCGAAGGCGGCATTGGTGTCTCCGACGCTGGCACGGGAGCTTAATGCACCCGGGTGTACGTCGGCCGGCACCTCTGCAGCAAGCGGCCCCTCCGTCAACTGCACGCCCGCCGTTGGCGGTGCCTCGACATTAGCCGAGCTCGACGCCATCATCACGGTAACTAATTAAGCCTCTCTCAGCCTCGGACTTCATCTCCTTGCCTTTGACTGGGCATCCCTGACGCCCTACATGTTTTCGCAGGGCGCCGCCGACGTTCTGTGCACTCTCCTGCACTTCGTGAACAACGAGTTGGTCGATGTCGCCAAGGGCAAAATCGTTCAACCGGGCAACCCCTTGTTCCACGGTACCCAGATGCCACCCAACTTGTTTAGGGTTCAACTAGTTCAGGTGCTGCCAGGCTGCGACGAGGTGTTACCTCCGATTCGACCCGTCGGGGCCGACGATGATGATGTGATGACCCTCAGCGCCTGCTTGAGCTGGCCCCTACTTTGGCCGAAGAGCCAGATTCGTTTGGGGGCGGGGGACACCACCCCAAAGACAACACCGCCAGTCGTGTCGGCACCAAGTCGGCCCCATGGCAAGACCGCCGCAACAGTGCCGGACATCCCTATGCCACTAGATCCAAACATGCATATGGCACATGATCAGAACGACGACGACGACGATGCATTTTCCAACGTCGATCAGTACTTTGCCGATCATGGGTACGGTGGCGACTTCATGGGGCCTCCTTCTCAAGAACCCAACCCAACAAAAGACGTGCGCGATCTAGCTGGTACCGCGGAGAAGCCAAGTTGCAACAAGCGTCGTCTGCCGTTCAGCTCTCAGGAGACGCCTCCAGCTGCCGACTTCACCAAGCCTCAGATAGGCGAGGTGCGAAATATTATCAGCCCCAACACACTCAAGAAGGCGGTCTGTGAGCAGAACTCGGTCCCATTACAGGAGAAGAAGAAGGCACGCAAAAGAAAGACTAACAAGGGTGCGAGCCAGCCGGCACCGAGTACGATCCGTGCTCAGGACGGGCCACCTTCACCTGAGGATGTAATGAGGAGGGTGCATGTGGCGGGTAGGCCGATGCTACCGACAAATATGCTCGATGCTGCAATCGGTGCTATGTGGAGTCTGCATGACAATGTTCTTTCTTTGGAAAAGCGGCGTCTCAGAGAGAAGGATGTGGCATACCCGGTTTTCGCGGCCAAGGTGCCAGAGGGCAAGGGCTTTGTGGATAACTCCATCGGGGGTACGATCGTCCTGCGGTTTGATGACATCCACGCTATGTTGAACCTTCATCCGCTCCACTACACCTTCGTTCGGCTATTTTCGCTGAGTATGGAGATGCGGATCATTCGCGACAAGACCCCGGACATCGTGATAGTCGACCCCTTCTACATGCGTGCCAAGATCTTGGGCAGCGCTCGGGACCGGCAAGTCGCGAGTTCTTACCTCGAAGGCGTCATTCTGGCAAACCGAGATAAGGATAACTTCCTCGTGCCTTACTTTCCCGAGTAAGTCCTCCCCCTCAACCGCCCCGTAACATATGAATTCTTAGATTTTGATTGTTTTTCTTTTAGCATTCCGTGTTTTCTGCAGTGACACACATTGCACGCTCATCCTCCTAAGCCCCAAATATTCCATGGCCACGTATTTCGACCCGGACCGTCAGTCGAACGTAGACTACACAAATGTCAAGAAGGTTCTTGATGATGTTCTCCCCGGCTACGCCAAATCTGGAGGCACCTTCACCAGGCCTATTCGTAAGTACGACAAGCACGTGTTCTCCCACAATACGACGTTCTGCTGCGTCAAGCAGCCGCCTGGTGGTCAGAAGGGTGCCTACTATGCCATCCATCACATGCGGGCGATCGTACGGGACCATCATCAACTTCTGCTACCGAGTAAACTCAAAGATTGGGCCGCGAGCGTGTCGGCAATCCAGGACGCGGACATCAGACAAGAATTCTTTCGCATCCAGTCGGAGTTTGCGGAAATCATCCATCAAGATGTCCTTCGTACCTCGGGGCAGTTCTACCTCAGAAATCAACCGTCCAACAGTGACATCGACACAATGCTACAAATGCAGGCTGACAACGCCCGTGATTTCATGACTCCCACGATAGACGGCGGCTTCATCCACGCTCCGGTCCCTTGAGTCGAGTCGAAAGCAGTGATGATGTGTCTAGTTCTGAAACATCGATTGGCTCATGTTGTAATTAAACTTTAATGAACTTGTAGTATGTCTCTTTGGTTTTGAGAGTCGTTCAACTTAGATGTAATCAATGCTATTAATGTCTTGCTTTTCTCTTTCGATCGTTCTGTTGCATACTTATATATTGCTTATGTATTGTCTGTTAATTGGTACTAACCTTTCGTTTGGCTAGTGCATAGTGATGCCGTCGTATGTCGTGTACAAGGGTAAGGTTCCCGGAGTCTACGACGACTGGGAGGAGTGTCGGAGACAGGTTCACCGATTCAGCGGTAACTGTTACAAATGGTACACCACTAGGGACGAGGCCGAATCTAAATACGCCCGCTATCTAGCGGGAGAGGGGAGGGAGCGTTGGAGGAACCGGATGAAGACGAGTTTCATCGTGATGATGCTCATCGTGATGACCGCAGCTCTCTTCTATGTGATGGTAGTTTAGATGATCGATATCGACTTGTAATGTGAAGACAAACTCGTTACTCGCGGTCTTGAGACTTGTAATATAATGTTCTATCTTTGTTCGGTCTTTTCAATTCGGAGACAAATATAATAAATTGTATTCGAAGACTAATATGATGAATTGTATTCAGATACTAATCTTCTATTGTATTCGATGAATCTGTTGTTGATGTGTGCTGTCTATATTCTGTCCAATTATACATTTTGTAACCTGTGCAAAAAACAGAAAATAAAAAAAAACATAATATTCATACTAATGGCGCATCACATCAAAGTGCGCCATTAGTATGCCAAAGGATACTAATGGCGCATCATTAGACAGTGCGCCATTACTATGCCGAAGTTACTAATGGCGCATCTTGTTGCCGTGCGCCATTAGTATGCCAAAGCACCTGGGTATACATGGCCCCCTGGGAGGCATACTAATGGCGCACTGTTGTGTATACTAATGGCGTATCTGTGGTGCGCCATTAGTATACCAGATACTAATGGCGCACTAGAGGTGCGCCATTAGTAAAATATACTAATGGCGTGGCACTAATGGCGCACCACTAATGCGCCATTAATGGCCAAATTAGGTGCACCATTAGTAGGCCTTTTCCTAGTAGTGCCACCATCCACTATAGTCACGAATCCGCTGGGGCATGAAAACCCTTCCCGATGGACCGGTGGGCGGTTGCCTGCATGCCAAGAGGGACCTCCTGAGCATCGCACCTTGGGGGCTCCTACCGGACCCTGGATCCCTCACCTCCTGGCCTTGACCACGGCATCGCGACCTAGCATACCAGCGCAGGCTGAGGCTTGTCTCGGGACTGGGTCTCGCAGGCCTAGGGCCCTAAACTACCGCGGGAACAAAAGGAAGGGAAAGTCATGCTCTAACAAGGGTCTCATGCAGGACATAAGTTTATAACGCCAAGCAATAGCAAAAGTATTACAAGAATTTACATGCCCTCATGGAGCCCTCCATGATGTCCCACAGGAACTAAGCTAAGAAGGTCACTCTCGAGGAACGCGGCTTGAACTCCTTCAACGACAACGATGCCGGGAGGACACCATTTCCCTTCGGCGATAGGGGCAGCGACTTGGCGGCTCGTAGCTCTCATCGGAGCTCAAGGCCGCCTCGAAGGTAGCATAACTGCTACCAAGAGAGTCGGAGGCGCAGCCAATGGCGAGCGCCTCGCTGCCCTGACGACATGGGGAATGGTCGCCGACGAGCCCATTCCCCGCGCCACACGACAGCCGGCGGCCGTCCGCCCCGAAGACTTTGAAGGTCATCGTGCCCATCATACACAGCGCGAAATGAAGAATGTGCCTCCCGGCGGGGGCGCAGGCACGGCGCACCACACCCCAACCCCAGGTCATGAAGACCTGGCCAGAGGAGATCACCTCCACGTCGGCATGCAAAGGAGGAAGGCGTCACCCCTCATGCCTCAGCTCCATCGTCACTCGGCCGCGAGCCGGGAGCACCTCCCTCAGGAACGGAGGAAGAAGGATCCATGAATGCGGAGGGGCCCCCGCCCACACGATGAACTGGAAAGCATCATCCTAAGAATGGGACGGCAGCAGGGCGCCAGGAGACGCCCGTCTCTCCGGGCGACTTATGGCGCCACCCCCGTCGCCCGCCCCGCTCTGTCTACGTACTGCTGGAGCGTACAAGGGAAGCGAAAACCCTGGTGGTGCCCGCGTGCACCATGTGCGGGCGTCGGACGGCCTCGGAGACGCACTCAGAGAACTATGGCGCCTCTTCTTCGGGGGAGCCGCTCACGCTCTACCGTCGGGCTCTTCCCCTTCACCGCGGCCGAGAACCTGCGAATCGGCACCATGGAAGCCCTTGGAGTAATGGAAGCAGCAGGGATCAGCCTGCGACAGTCTGGTGAGAGGTGTGGTGCCTCACCCCCTATTTATAGGCCAAGAAGATCAACCGGCGGCCGCTCGCGCGTGGCCATAATGGCCCCGCCACCCGCGCCAAGGAGTTGTTAAGTCGCACGATTGCCAAGACTGCGTGGGAAGCGGAGTCGCCCACGTCGCATCCAACCGTCACGCGCCATCCTGGCCCGCGGCCTTTTCGGGCCCGCGGCGCTTCGTCCTCGGCTAAGGCTTCGCCCCGAAGCCAACTCCATGCGCGCCTTGGGCCCGGGGGCTACTTTCAGCAGTCTAGGAACCAGGGTACCCATACTTGCCTGTCTGCGGGCTGCAACGCGCTCCAACAAGTGGCCTGGTACGGCACAGCTGATCGACCAGCTGTCCAAGACCCTCGCGAGGGGGCTAAGCCTCGCGAGGAGAACGACGTCAAGACCTCCTCAGGAGAATCCAAAGCCAAGCCTGCCTCAGGAGGAGGCAGTGATGTCAGCAGTGACGCATCGTGCCAGCGGGTGCCAGCGTCCGCCAGCGGCACAATTGCCATTTCGGTGCAAAGGGGACAGCGCAGCCGCTGGTTTCCAAGGAGCGGGGCAAAGGTTTCCCCGCTGGTGCAACAAGACCGAAAACCGCAAGGACGACAAGGAGGATGTCACCGTCGAGCCCACCACCGTGTCACCGCCTGATCTTTTTGCAGGCGAAGACCGCTTTTGTCAGGATAAGAACGTCCTTGTGTTCCCACTCAAAAATGGCCGTTGTGGGATCCCTTCCCGCCTAAACATTTCCGGGGAAGAGGACTGTGGCCACCTATATAAGTAGCTAGAACCCCCACTATGGAAGGGGAGAAGAAGTTAGGACAAGTCGAACCAAGTCTAGCCAAGTAGAGCAGATCCATATATTGTGCCACCAAGGAGCAAGAACACTTGCCTCCTGAACCTCCTGAGCCCACCTCTTGAGCTCAGGAACCGCTGTACTAGCTCATATTCCAACCTTCCCAAGGCTAATCCACCAAAGGAGGAAGTAGGGTCTTACACCACACGGTGGCCCGAACCTGGGTAAACTCTTGTGTGTTATACTTGTTCTTTGCTTGAATCCTTCCGCCGAGACGAGAGCGTGACGCTAGGTAGACGTGAGTGGGAGAGATCTTTGTTCACGCCCCTGTGTTCAAACTTCTTGTGTTTTGCGGAGCCCTAAATCCGACATCAGTAGTTGGCAATTCATAATGCACGATTGGGCCAGTTCCACTGCTATGAGATGATGCAACGTACATGGGAGCCTCGTTCTTCGATCTTGGGCTAACCTGTTTTGCCATTAATCTTACGATTGGATTTCGAAAAGTTGAAGTTAGCAAAACATCTCAACTGGGAGTTAGAGCAGCGAACTAGTTAAACAGAACAGGTATTAAAAAGTTTCGATTGGATGCCGAAAAGTAGTTATTATCATCATTGTAACCGGTTGCAGCAGCAAAGCATTTAACAAACAAGTTTTACAAAAGGTACATGTTGTGGCATTGGAGTTTCTCTTGGATCCTGAAAAGTTGACTAGCCAGTAACGCGATTAGAGCAACCGGCTGCAGTAGCAAAGTAGTTGAACAAACAAGTTTTGCAAAAGGAACCTGTTGTGGCATTGCAGTTTCTCTTGGATCCTGAAAAGTTGAGTAGTCAGTAACTTGATTAGAGCAACAAGTTACAGCAGCAAACCTGTTACACGAATATGTTTCTGAAAATGTACCTGCTGTGAAATTGGACTTCCAATTGGATCCTGAAAACTTGAAGTTGGTAAGATGATTGCATCAACAAGTTACAGCAGTGAACCAGGTAAACAAGGAATTTTTTTAAAACCTACCTGTTGTGTCAACGGAGTTTCAGTTGGATCCTGCAAACTTGAATGTTAGCAATCATAAATAATGTGTTGCAAGAGCCATAATAAACTAACATCAAACTAGTAAAACTAACCATTTTTGGCTATGTATTTAATTACAAATGAACTAGTAAAACTAACAAGTTCTTGGCAAAGTATTACAGTAATAAGTCGGAATCGTTTACCAGCAACACATACGTCTATAAATTTTTTTGATGTAAGAAAAATGATTCTGACATATATATATATATGTTAAAAATACGTTGTCCCGCATATAAACCTGACAGTTGTCTGTCTATAACCATGCAAATATTACTAGTGCTACAAGTGATAACAACAAACCATTTAAACATACAGGGTATCAGAACGTAAATTAGACATGAATTTTGCTGCACCCTAGAAGAACATATGACCAGCTATCTACGTGGTTAAGTAGCTATTTAAGTTCAGGCAAACATGTAATTCTTAACAGTAAGTATCAAACACATAGATAGGCACAATCTATAATATGATTAACAGGCTATGGCATTACGTAATCAGTAGCAAACTAAATTAAGCCAAGCAACGTAATTGAACAATTTTGCAATTAGTGCCTAACTAAAATTCCGAGAAGCGGGTAACTAAACTTACGCTAGCTCTTTGTAAAAGCACACTACAACTTCTTTTTCGCTTAGAAGGTTCTACGAAGGAGTCCATGGCATCAATTTCTTGGATACTCAGTCCCAATACTTCTCTCTTCCCACACTACATTGGTAAGTCAAATGGTTAATCTGATAAGATGGTGTGTCCTTGATATGTTATATGAGGACGGGCTATCAGGCTAGTTGTAGCAACACACATCACACTTGCTTTTATTGTATATTTCATGCGATTACATTTGGCATATCGAGATCTAAGCAATCTTCAATAGGATGAAAAGATTGGCATCCTTCACATTATTGGCGAACTCAGTTCATAGAAACAAGAAATTCAACCATTATGTGGCTAAATCAAAGGCGCTACTGGACTATTTTTCACTACCCCAATCATACACGCAAAATGGGGCGACGCCACCGTAGGGGCTGGTATGGGCGGCCGCCTCGGGTGGCTGGAAAGTGCGCACCTATTTTGAGTCATCCAGGTTGGCCCAGGCTAGTTTTGTTAATCCCAGCGCACGAGCAGGCAATGTAGAAAATGAAGAAAAATATTTCAATTTGGATGGGCCAATAACACAAGTGCAAGGCAAGACCAACAGTGGGCTCACGGCCCAACCGATCGCCTCCCATATCGATCAACAGCAGGAAAAATCACCAATTCGATCGGTCCAGCCTCCAGTCTGGTTTGCTCCTAACCTAGCTGCCACTAGACAGACCGACACAACACTTCCACGCACCCTTGTTGGACGCCGGTCGCCGGGCTTCAAGCGAATGGAAGGACAAGAAGTGAAGATCCAACGTTGAGTGTAGCCTGCGTGGGAGGCAGCAATGAAGCACGTGCATGGCCTCGAGCTTGCGCAAACGGACTGTCGCAGCTTGCAAGAGCAGCATGGGCAACAAGCACGTACATCACATCTCTGATTATATCTAATTCAATTGTTCAAATTTTGGCCAATAGTTAAACCTGACGGTGTTGTGAAACTGCTTGTATGTAGGGAATTTATAAGAAAATGAAACCAAATTCTGCTTATATTATAACTCCCCCAATAAATACTGAACTGACTAAACCTCATGTGTCTAGTCAAGTTTCCGGAGCAAACATACAATCTCATGTTGTTCTTGAGCCTGAAGTGTCTAATGAACAGACTGCTAATGAAGGATTTGATGCAAACATTTTACATGCTCCTGGTGATGAACATATAGTGTCTAATGAGGGATCTAATGCAAGCATTTTGCATGCTGCCATTGAAGGATTTAGTGGCTAATGATGATCTGCTATGATGAGAGAAAATAGAAATTTGTAGGAATTGATGAAAAGCAAATTAGAGTACATTTTCATGGCTTGAGGAAACATCGAGGCAATCTGCCAGAAAGTCCACATATCATGACAACCTAGCATAAATACTTTTCTAATCTGTTGTTTGAAACTATTGGCATACTTGTGCAGGATAGATATATTGATATGCAGTTTGCGCACTGGTTATAGGTGCAATTACACTTGGATATTTTCGGCCAGAGAACGAATAATTCAAGTAGGTACAGTGCATGTTAGTAATCCTTGTACACCATGTTGCATTTTGTGTTTTTTGTTGCTTACATCATTTAGTGTTTTATAATCTGGAACCACTTTGGATCATTAGCTAGTTTTCAAAGTGCATGTAGCTTCACATTTCTCAAGTTATGTTGATTTCCGGAGTGCAAGTGCCTTAGTATTTTTTAAGTAAATTTTTTGCCCTGGTAACTTGAATTCGTGGATCCGCCACTATACACAAATCATACATGCAGGCTAGTACGAATTAAATGAAATGTAAGGACTTACGCTAGCTCATTGTACAGGCTCACTGCAGCTCTGCTTGCCCTTGGGATGTTCCATGTATAAGTCCACGTTACCACTTGCTTGGGTGTGTAGGGCTTGTGGTCCTTGCATCCCTCTCTGCATTTTTGACAAGGCGAATGGTTGATCAAATGAGAGGAATCGACCTTGCAGTTTTATCGAAGGACGGGTACTTACAAGGTTATACCGGCATGCAGGATGTGTACCAGATCCCGTAGCACCGTCATGCTTCGCTAAAAATGGTTTTTCTTGTTTCAGATGATATCTCCAGAAGAAATAAGAGATAAAGTAAGAGTTGCATAGACGTGTAAGCTAAGAGAGCAATAAAAGGATATCCAAACATCATCGCAACAATGCACAAGGGAGTGATATGTGGATACCTAGTTTGGGCCGGCGTTTAGGCATGCTCGCCTAGCTGGAGTGTGGGCCACTTCAGAGCCATTGAGGGTGATGCGCTCACGTTGGCTGGCCGCGTACGGATGCCGATCTCGAGCAGCAGCGGAGCGCTATGATGCAGCGTACGAGGCCGTTGGTGAAGCACCAACGACGTTGGGGGCGTGTAGGTGCAACGATGTTCTTGGTGAAGTAGCCCTGATGCGGTGGAAGTCGGTGTCTGTGAGGCACATTGGCTGTGGCGGCTGGCTTTGTGGGTGGACCACCTGGTGCGGTGGACGAGGGCATAGATGAGGTAGCTCCGGTGCAGTGGTGAAGCGTGACCGTCATCTTCGTCGTCGTCGTCCGGCACACATGTGGGGAAAGAGACAAGACGAAGGGCTATTCGAATTTTTCTTGGGTTGGCG
>LR738713.1:166178625-166190089 GCA_902687465.1 Secale cereale | reverse complement strand
GATGTTTTCTCGCACGTACATAGATGGCCTGAAACTGCAATGGTTGTTGGCTTTGTCGCATAACTTGATTTTATACATTATTATGTTGAGTAGAGTGCAGAGGGAGTAGCTCGTCAACATGTGCATGAACATTGACTGACTTATTGGTGAGTCCCATGTCTGCCATCTCTCTCTCCTCTCCATCTAGTATAGAGGGAGTAGCTCGTCAACACGTGCATGAACGTTGACTGACCAGTACAACCTTTAGATGCACGGGCACACACAAAGAGCGGCGCGAGCTTGGGTTTTATTATAACTAAAAAAATGCTTGGAAATTAGATGAATCGCCTAGAACAAGAGAGGTTGTGGCTGGTCGAGATGGAGCTAACCACACCTATCCTCCATGCCACATTAGCATGATGAAGCCGTGTGGCTAGTGGGGTGTTTACGACCGACTGGTTGGATCCCGAGGTCGAACCATAGGTACTTTGACACAATTTTTTTACACGCACATTTTTCCTGCGTGCCGAGACATGGCATATCCTACCGCACGGTTTGTGGGTCCTCCTGGGTGCTGCACGCATATTTTCTTCCTTGCCGAGACGTGGGACACCCTACCGCGCGTTTTCTAGGTCTTCCTCGGTCGAAGGAAGTAAATGAGTTGTCAAATCACAAAAGCCCATCTTTCCCGCCGAGTACGTCAGTGAAGCACAGTGGCTAGCTAGTTGGGCTAGGGCGACCGATTCGCTAGCCCCCCACCACATTTGTTGTTTTCACCCCTTTTTCTCTCCTTGTCGGTTGGTAAATTCAAATATCCACCATTGCGTTGCACTGGTCTTTGGGTGCGGCAGGCACGACATGATTTTTATTTTTTTGATTGACAGGAGCAAGCGCGACAGTAATTAGTCATGATGACTCCGCCGGTAAAACCCACTGCTCCCTAAAGTGAAAAGTCGTCGATTGGGATGGCTCCCTCCGCCTTCCCGTAGATTGCATTGGATTTCAGCCGTTTCGTTCCCTTTGCTTCCTCTCCCCATTGCTTCTACCTGGTTCCATGGCGGCGCACCAGATCACAGACTCTGAGGTGAAGCGCTTGACATAGGAGCTCCATGCCAAGGATGCGGAGCTCAGGGCCAAGGACATGAAGCTCCATGAGCTCAAGGAGGTGAGGAGTGCCATGCTCCTCCTTTATGTACGGGAGTTCACGGAGCTTCAAACGAGGCAGGTGTCCACCACAAAGATGCTCGAGGCGTCGACGGTGTTGCTACAGAAAGCGGGAGATAAGATAGGCGGTCAGGCGAGCCGGCAGGAGCGTGACCGGGCCGATCGTGACAAGGTCCAGGATCGCCTCAACAACTTGCTGGACCATGTTGCCATGCAAGTGTTGCGGCTGCGTGATGCCTACAGTCGTGCCAGCGCGACCATGCCGGCCGTCGGGCTAAACCCGTTCAACCACCCGATCGACTTCAACGAGCTGCAGCTTCCTGACATGGTCTCCTTCTTCACCTATATCTCCGAGGAGCTGAGCCATCTCTGCGCGGTGGGGGGGCGGAGCTGGACAAGGAGGGGTTGCGGGCAGCCATTGCCTTTGCCGGGTAAAATCTCTCAGGGCTTCGTCATCGGAATCATTTCGCGCCATTGTAAGCCGTATTTGACGAGCTGGCTCCCGTTGACAGAGAGCGGGCTCTGCTGGCGGTGCCACCCTGCATCACCACCGTCGTGTGCTTCAAGCAGCAGAGGGACTTTTGGTGGTGTTTAGGCATGCATGCTCATCTTTTTTTTGCGAAATTGTGCATGCTCATCTCAGCACCCCTCTATGCACCAAGTGTATTTGTGTGAACCTAGTGTGGGCTCATGCACCCTTCATGCTCTGTAGCACCGTACTCTTCATGCGATGTAATCCTAGTTGTGTTAACATTGATCTCACCGTTCATTCTTCTCGACCGCAGAGTCAACCGTAATCTCCATGCTTTGTAGTCCTAGTTGTGTTAACATTGACCTCACCGTTCATTCTTCTCGACCAGACATTTTAAAAAGGGGCATGTTACATAATTGTTCATATAGTTTACCTGCGCACAACATTTTTTTATCGTCATATCTTCCTACGCTAGCTACAAGATTATAGTACGGATGTATGAACCACTCCACATGCCTAGAGTAGGAGTACTGTGTAAGTTCAAGTGGCTGCCCTGTTTTGCACTCCTCCGTCGTAAGAGTCGAAACGCTTGATGTAATCATTTTTTCCAAAAAAAGTTGGCACACTCTTCCGTGCAGATCCTCATCGACGGTCGTCAGGAACCTTACTACTCACTTGCGCCGACGTGTGGGAAAGCCAACAACGGGGTCCACTTTCCATGCACTAAATTACTCCGTACTAGAGTGCACAACTACACGGTAGACTACACCGATCGAAGCGCCGCAGTAATGCTCAATGAGCCGTCAAATCAATAAACCCCGACCTTTCCAGCAGTAAGTTGACGGATGAAGCAACCATCATTTCACTCTTCTCCCTCATCTTCCTCTCTTGAAGAAAACCCCAACTCGCTGCTCCCTCATCTTGTTCCTCATTTCTTCAAGAAAACCCCGACGCACTTCGGCCATTCTTCTTCTCTCCCAAAGAAGGAAAGGTGAGCGCATAAATGGTGTTGCTTCTGGTCAAGGCCCGATCTTGCAACAACGCGACCGATCCTAACTCCCTCTCTGTTCTTCTTTTGGTTTTGTGATTATGGTTTATATACTTTTATTTCTATTTTGACAGTTTCTTGATGGACCTTGGAGCAACGGCCGAAGTGATGTCGGTTTTGGCCAAAGCCGTCGGGGCTCAGGGTATGAAGAAGTGCACGAACCCTGCCGAGAGTACCGTGGACAAGCTCAAGGCCATCGCCTTGCCCAAGCCGGTCCAGGTAATATCTCTTCTTGACGATCTTTTTGGCGATCTTGATCTTGTTTTTTCATCTAACACGCAGTACTAGTACTAGTAGTACAACTTCCTGGGTGATGTTGCATGTGATTTTTGTGTGCCAAATCACGGTTCTAAACTGCTCTTTTGACCAAAACATGCGAGAGGTTGACATACATATGATTTTTTGCACATAACACTGATTTCTTATAGATTACATTCAACTACTTTATGAACGTCAATGCTAGTTGTAGGAACTGCAAGATTTTAGCTCTCATGACTTTGACGAGAGTATAGTAGCCTCAGTAACTTGTGTTATGAATATTGCAAGTAATTCCTCTGCTCTCATGCATGTGAAGACATGTTCTAGTGTCTTTGTTCACTCATTTCTGTGCGTATATGTAGTCTTATATGGAGTGAAATATCGAAAATCATCTTATATATCTAAACGGAGGTAGTAATAAAATATTTGGTTTCTTCAGGGTACGAAGAAGCGCAAGAACCTTGCCGAGACTACCACAGACAAGCTCAAGGCCATCGCCCTGTCCAATCCCACCCCTTCAGGATTCCACGTTAAGCCGGTCTAGGTAATATCTCTTCTTGACGATCTTTTTGGCGATCTTGATCGTGGTTTTCATCTAACACGCAGTACTAGTACTAGTAGTACAACTTCCTGGGTGATCTTGCATGTGATTTTTGTGTGCCAAATCACGGTTCTAAACTGCTCTTTTGACCAAGACATGCGAGAGGTGACATACATATGATTTTTGCACATAACACTGATTTCTTATATATTACTTTCAACTACTTTATGAAAGTCAATGCTAGCTATAGGAAATGCAAGATTTTAGCTCTCATGCCTTTGAGGAGAGTGTAGTAGCCTCAGTAACTTGTGTTATGAATATTGCAAGTAATCCCTCTGCTCTCATGCCTGTGAAGACATGTTCTAGTGTCTTTGTTCACTCATTTCTGTGTGTATATGTAGTCTTATATGGAGTCAAATATCGAAAATCATCTTATTTATCTGAACGGAGGTAGTAATAAAATATTTGGTTTCTTCAGGGTACGAAGAAGTGCAAGAACCTTGCCGAGAATACCACAGACAAGCTCAAGGCCATCGCCCTGTCCAAGCCCTCCTCTCCGAGATTCCACGTTAAGTCGGTACAGGTAATATCTCTTCTTGATGATCTTTTTGGCGATCTTGATCGTGGTTTTCATCTAACACGCAGTACTAGTACTAGTAGTACAACTTCCTAGGTGATATTGCATGTGATTTTTGTGTGCAATCACGGTTCTAAACTGCTCTTTTGACCAAAACATGCGAGAGATTGAAATACATATGATTTTTGCACATGACACTGATTTCTTATAGATTACTTTCAACAACTTTATGAACATCAATGCTAGCTGTAGGAAATGCAAGATTTTAGCTCACATGCCTTTGAGGAGAGTATAGTAGCCTTAGTAACTTGTGTTATGCATATTGCAAGTAATCCCTCTGCTTTCATGCCTTTCAAGACACGTTCTAGTGTCTTTGTTCACTCATTTTTGTGCATATATGTAGTCTTATATTGTTTTTGTTTGAATTAGAACCAGGACCGCGGTGGACACGAAGTTCTCACAGTCATGTCGTGTGAACTGGAAGACCTGAGGTGAGTTAGTCTACTAAACTATCCAGCTGATGTGTCCTTGTTGCCACGTGCGGTGAACACGCATTTTCCTGTAGCATTGTTGTCAGGCGTGTTCTCGAGGGTGTACTTCATCACAACAATTTCCTACTTGTGCCTTCGATTACGAAGGTTGTGGTTCTCGTAAAGCTTCTCGACAAATCTGATGCACATTGTCTTCATGGCCATGTTTATGAGTGGAAAGACTACTCTGTTAGGTTCTGCAAGGTTGACCAGATGGCGATGATGCCGGTAGACATCTCTCACGAACTCCATGGCGTAGTGAGTTATGTGGGGTACATCCCACAGGTCGGTGGTAACAAATAGTCTTCAGAGTCTAATTAGTGCAACTTTGCTTCTCTGTAGTAAGCACTACTTGTTCAGTACATGATTTGTGTATGTGAACCCTGTATTGTATAGTACTGCCGCTTTTGTTGTGTGGTGAGTTAGTCTATGTTAATGTTTGTCCAGTCAATTCAATCTGTATATTTTGAATTATCCAGATCATCTTTTTTTGTGAGGACGGTTCATCAATTATGGTTACAATCCAATATCTGTATGCATTGCACGGTTTATCGCACTCACCGGGATTTCCAGTCCCATGGATGTTCGCTCCAAATGAGTTGTCGCAACCTTTGGATTGTCCTGCTTGTGGGAGTAAGTGGGGGCCGTGCATGCCACCACTAATTGGACAATCAACCTTCTACTTAGAACTTGAACATAGTGATATCCTGGTAAGGATTGACTTGTGTCACATCAAGTCAATCTTATTGATTTATTGTCATGTTTACTTTTGCTGCAATTTTGTGATGCAGGTTTTGCCATGTCACATTCGTTATAGAATAAACCATTTGGTTTGCTCTATGATGGTTATTTTAGCAGGTTCCACTTCTTATGACATGTCAGTAACGAAGGCACTGTCCATCACTTATATTACTGGACACAATTTGGTCAGTCTGTTGTCTGAGTACAATCTGAAGCCTTGTGATGAACTGCAGTTTGTTTTAACAAACACGCCAAAATTAGTCCTTCTTATGATTAAAAGAAGTGAGCTAAAAGAATGGACCCAGGCCATGGACACCAGTGAAGTCAGAAAGCTAAATTACAAAATCAAAGCAGACCAGAGACGATCGATGTTGTCTCGCACATCGGTACGACCTTCAGCATCGGATCGAGCATCGGCACCTACTCCGACGGCACTGGCTCTAGCATAGACAGCGACATCAGCTTAGTCTGATCCACCAAAGGATTGTGCACCGACCACGTCAGCGGATTAGGCTGATCTACCGGAGGATCGGGCACCGACACGAGCACCAGCTCCACAAGGAGCACCATCTCTGGCAGCAGCAGGAGCACTACCAGTCGCACCGGCACAGGCACCAGCAACAGCTCAGGCACCTGCACGCACACTTCAAGTTGCACTTGCATCTGCTTCGGCATGTGCAACGGCAACGGAACGAGCACTTGCATTGGCAACAGACTGGGCTGCAGTTCGCGCTGCATATACCAAAGACCTTACAAAAACCGACATCTCCACCTTCTTGGTAAGCATTAGCAGCCCAAGTGCTTCGTTCTTTTTTCTTTCCATGTTGTTTCACAATTTTCACTGTGATGATCTAACTTTTTGTGTATGTCTTCTTGTTTGCAAACAGAGGATTCCTAGAGCAATGAGGGAGTCGTTGTATAATCTGGGCGACCGGGGCCAAGTTTCTCTTACCATGCACAGCCTTGGTGTGAATGATCTTGCTCAATATACCATAAGTACAAAGGATGGTCGCATGATGATTGATGCTAAAGGAAGGTCAACGTTAAAAACTCTATCAAATATTGCGGTTGGGGATGATGTCAAAATCGAACTTTCTCGACAAGGAGAGCTGGTCCTAATCAACTTTGAAATTCTTCAGTAGCAGCACGCAACCTCCGAACTGATCTATCCCCTGAGAGCTTTTGATGTAATTATATGGCATTGTGAAACAATTGGCATGTGTGTATAAGTAGTATGATGATAGTGTTAATTATCACGTAGGATATCGTGAAAGAATTGCAACTCTGATTGCTGGTTAGGAACTGTCATTCGATTTCATTCTAACAGCTGTCGTGCTTTATTTAATTTTATGTATTCGCCTTGGGACAACATCTAAAACCAGCACCGTACTGATCCCTTGTAATATGAAAAGCGCGGAGTTAGAACACATGGGCCCCCAAACATTCAGGCCCTTTGGCCTGTGGCCCAAAGTCCAGAAACGTGAGCCTGTCTGAGTATTATTTTCTCAGCTAAACCCCCATATTTCCCCTTGATTTTTCTTATGTAAGTATGAAGTTGTGATATAAAATATTTTTATATTTCTTTACAGAGAGAGTATCTCTCTGTCAAAAAAATATTTATGTGTAACTAGTTACTCCTGCCTTTCTACTTCCTTTCGCTGATATGTGGGGCATCCGGCAATGGGGTCCACGTGCCATGCACCAAATTAGAGTGCACAACTGCATGGTAGACTCACCCCGATCGTAGCGCTGCAGTAATGCCCAGTGAGCCGTCAGATCACAAAACCTCCACCTTTCCATGCAGTAAGCTGGACGGACGAAGCAGCAATATTTCACTTGTCCTGAATCCCCTTCTCCTTCCTCTGCTTGTCAGAGAAAACCCCCTCTCGGTGATTGCATAGGCTTTTCTCATGGAGAACCAGGTATGTCCTTGATAAATCCAAGTCCCTTGGTCGCGGTCAATCCTAGGATGGCACCTGCCGCCGTTGATGCATTTTTCTTCCTATTGAATATTGTGTGTTTCATTTACAATGCCCAAAGTGTGAGGATCCTATAGGTTTCTGCGCCCTCGACGAGATGCCACACTTGTTCCTTCTCATCCTAACACAGGATTTTAAAATGCGCACAACGTGTTCCTAGAATCCTCTTTTCTATCCTGGAGGTTGGGGGTTTTCGAACATGTTGTCGACTAATTTGGAAATTTGGATTGCTATATTTGGATAAAAGGTACTAGTAGCTTGGTCAACACTGACATGAAGGAGGAAATTATTTCTAGATTTGGATAGCGAATACATTGTGTTCTCATATTATTTTTCCTGCAGTGCATTCCTTGCTCTGCGAGAACACATGTACTCAAGATGGTCGGCCTTTCCATAAGTGAATGCACCAGTTTAGTTGTCACATTGAAGACAAGCCATGGATATAAGTTCCGAGTTGGGTTCATGAACCAAGAAGATCGCTGTTTTTTTATGGCCGAACTTGGATAAACTTTCTCAACTATTACAGACTGAAAGTTGGTGCACGAATGTTGATGGAAATAGCAGAACCTGGTCTCATCTTCATTGTGATCTTCCACCCCAACGTATTTCAAGTAGTTTATCCATGTTAGTTTTGTATCTGGTTCTTCCATGTTGCCTCGATTACTTCTTAATCCACCTATTCTGTCTAACTAATCCCAATTTAACTTTAGAAGTAGCAATGATTTGTGATTCCCTTCTCTCACGAAGATGCTACTTCTAACCAATATTTCTTATAAGTGGTGGCGCGTGTAGGTTATTTCAAAGTTAAGCACGCTACTCGTTTGTTATTCTATAAGAACTCGACTGTTACTGATGGCACTGAAGTTGACTGGGATGACATCCACCTGTTCCTACACTTTATTGATCGTCTTGAGGTCCTTGTGAGGCCACGTGGGATATGTGTGCCACTGCTGCACACGTTGAACAGGTCCAGCTATGTCGAGAAACTTATGGTATGAGATGTTTTCTGTTATATATGTTCTTCATAAACTCTTGCTTATGCACAGTTTTACAGTTGTGATCTTCTTGAAACAGAAACTACCCAGTTCTATTGTTCCTATACAAATGCCTGACCATGGTCGGATCAGATTTGCGCTTGGTCACAACATGATGTTTATGTCGACCTACTCCATTTCCCTTGGAGGTGAAAAGATACTTATTCATGGGTGGTATCAAATAATGAAGGCCCGTCCATCTTGGAGAATATGACAGAAGGTTATGCTCATGCTTTTCCATGGCTCTGAAGCGAATATCCTATTTATTGACTATATTGCGAGATGAAGCCGCTTTCAGAAGGTTGTGTATGCGCGGGGTGGCGCATGGGCTTGTCCTGGGGCTTGGTGGCCTCACCCTTGGTTAACTGTAGGCAAAGTAGCACTGTTCGAGGTGTGCTTTGTACTCATACCACTTTTAGATATGGTTGTTAAGTGCCCCTGCTGGTTTCAGTTAAGGTTGTTAAGTACTCCTGCTGCTTTTACAATTAGTCGTGTTTCTTCAGTCATGTCTTCCTCTAGCCGCCCAAACCAAACCAGCGCCGGCGGGGCCACCTGCTTCCACCTCACACGGCTGGCTGCGCCTCAGTGCAAGCATCGCCACGCCACCATCTCCTAAATTGTTATCATCGATGTCCGAGGCCTCGTCGTCGTCCTCCACATGCTTTGGTGTGCTCGCCGCATCGTCACCCTCTCGCGTTGTCAACATGGAGAGGATGACACTAGGGGCCCACCATGGAGAGAGGATGACACCAGGGGCCCACCATGTCCATGGCCGTACGCAAGCAAGTTCCTCATTTTTTGTTATATATAGTCCATTGTCAGCGTATAGAAAAAGAAAATGCTTCCTCCTAGTGGTTTGCTGACATCTGGGACCCACGACATTGTGAGCATATAGTCAATAGACAAGAGAACAGCACAACATCGGCTGACACCTGGAACGTAGCTGCTCGAGCAGTATTTTTTTCTGTTATTGTTCAGACGGAGCAGGGTTCAACTGGGCTGTGGCCCGTCTAGTCCAGGCTTCTATTTTAAGTTCCCAACATGACCAACCCAGCTATTTTTCTTTGTGAAAATGAGCCCATTTTATTTTTTCTGAAGATTACCCAATCCAGGCCTACTTATTTTTCTATGCCCTGCGGGGCTACAACTCTTTCAAGACGGCTGCAAATCTTGAAAGTAATAATAAATGGGTTGTAAATATAAGAAATAGACGACAAATTGGCAATTCCTTTCAAATTTCTGAATATTTTCACATTTTCAGATTCCAACTTCACTGGGCTTTAACCTAATTTAAATATATCTTCAAAGTACTTTAAATATGGCTCGACATTTCAGTATTAAAAATAGTTTGGACCCCACCGAAATATGCAAAATTTTGTTTAAATTTGTAACCCTGGCCCTAGCCAAGAAAAAACGGATTGTAATAAATTGCATAAGAAGTTGCAATGAGCTGTGAATTATTAAAAAAAATAGAGAATGGTCCAACTTGTGGGCCTATTAAGTTCACGCGTGTGCGGGATTTTTATACTTATTATATACGTCAACAAACGATTCTAGCAGACGTGACTGTTGGATGTCAATCCAACGGCCGTTGTGCTTCTTCAATCTCTGATCTTCTTGGTCCAGCCGCCAGATCCAGAGCCGGTGGGACCGCCTGTTCCTGCGTGCTCCTGCCTCCCGTGGCCGGTTGTGCTATCGCGAAGGCCTCGCCGCCCCACCCTACTCCCAGCGGTGGCCAGGTCATACTTGTACTCACTCGCACCTTCTGTTATTCTCCGGCGAAGGCAGCCGAACCAGTCCCTTGTACTCCCCTCCACCAGGGACTCCAGTGCCCTTGTTCCACGACTCTAGACCGTTCCCATCTTGGGCCTCGCCGTCGTCCATCGCCTTGGTGCTCTCGATGAGGCGTGGTCCACGTGGTCAAGGAACAACTTCCATCGGAAGAGGACTATACGTTGAGGGGCTGACAGCTGGGTCCACAGCCGCAGGAAGGAAGTGCCTCTTATTACGCGCAAAATAATGATTCCTCCACCTGACAGCAGGACCTACCGGAGGGGCCTTGACTAAAATGTTCCCCTTTGACAGCTGGGACCCACCAGCTACATCTTCGCACACAAGGAAGTGCGTCCATATTACGGACAGAAAAATGATTCTCCCTCCTAACCGCTGGGACCCACTATCAATAATTTTGCACGTAAGGAAGTGCCTCCTTATCCTCCCTAACAGTCGAGACCCACCTGGTCGAAGTGTACGTAGCATTGTCATTCTGGTCGCGAATGTGTACGTACATACTGGTCAATCGGTCTCTCTGCAACGATGAACCGTGGTCGAGCAAGCTGCTGCACGTGTAGTAGTAGTTCAGGCAGTCTAGTCTAAACCGGGTACACGTACGTACAACCAGATGCTAACAAATACGGCCACATACGTACATACGGGCGGGTCTCGAACGCCTAGCTACTCGCGCATATCTACGACCATGGCACGTGTACATGGAGAGGTAACGGACGGCAGCAACAGCGTCCTGTTCATCGGCAGCCAAGCGGCTGGGTCGAAACGGAGAAACAGCATCCTATTCATCGGGAGCGAAGCCACTGGGTCGAAACACGTCGTGTTCAACGAGAGCCAACCGGCTTGGACATAATAGCCGGAATAGGGTCTAGTGTTCCGCAAAACGGAGGAAAATGGCCTTCTGTTCGAGCGCGTATGGTTGAAACGGGGTCCTGTTCATCGGGAAGGGTCTGATGTATAGCAGAATGGAGGAAACGAACTTGTGTTCGAGCTCCTACGGTCTAAACGGGGTCCTGTTGATCGGGAGGGGTGTGGCGTACCGCAAAACGGAGGAAACAGACTTCTCTTCGACCTCCTACGGTGGAAACGGGGGTCCTATTCATCGAGAGGGGTGTGGCGTACCGCAAAACGGGACTCCACGGGCTACTATTCATCCACCATCTACTGCCTCGCTCTAGCCTCCATGGGCTATTGTTCATTCACCGTCGACCTCCTCCAGCCTCCAACCGTGACTGTTCATCCACGGCGTCTCCCCTTGCCTCCACCAGCTCCTGTTCATCCAGCCTCCACCGACTACTGTTCATTCAGCCCTCCACCGGCTACTGTTCAACCAGCTGTCCACGGGGTCCTGTT